>OZ024905.1:31593533-31749232 GCA_964017125.1 Flabesymbios commensalis | reverse complement strand
GTCTGTTTTTGCTCTAGAATCTCTGTTTCGTCATATGATCAAGTCAAACCTAGGTTAGTTTTGGAGTTTAACAAATATTATGAACATAGAAACACCGCTATAACAAAAAAAAACAGAAAACAGCTGTCTTATGATGATTTGACCTTCAATGACCTTCAAACCTTGATAAATTCTGCTGTTTTTTACCCTTACGTCTACTGCCTGTTAAACGTTTTACGTGTTGGTGACAAAATCTTTACAATTAGAGGACTTTTGACAATTTTGGCACTCGTATTCAATGTTAGGCCTACAGATTATGGCATATCATACACCCTACATTGACGAAAGCCCTGCAAAAATATTGATACCACAGTTTCGCTCTATGTTCTAGCTGAGGTTATTGTAGAGGGTATACACTATAATGATATCAAGTCCAACCTTCGTTAATTGTATTGCTCAAGAAATGTTACTAAAGTACATATAGCGTAATAACAAAACATCGGCTATGATCGCTATAGTACAAGTTGTGATCTTCATTGACCTTCATAGCTTAAACATTGTTGTACATAGACATAAACCATTAAGACCATTACATTTTTTGTGCTAGAATTTTAAAAATCGATTAAGTATTGACAAAGATATTGACAATTATGTATAGGCCTACATATTCAAATTTTTGAGGTAGTACCATCAATACACCCCCTTCCCTAAAATTGCCCATAGATATTTTTTGATACCACAATTTCATTGTACACACTACCTCATGTCTAGCCAGCAACGGCATGAAATATAGCAATGTTCGGAAATACCCCCCGTTCGGAAATACCCGAACCCGCTCTATGCGTGTTTGCCTGTATGGTCAGTCTGTCCCAGAGGCATAGCCTACACCACAACAAGGAGACGTTGAATCAATGTTGGTTAAACGTTTGTCCACCATCTATGACGTTGGACCAACGTTAAGCCTACTTTGATTCAACGTCTTGTCTCTGCTGGCCTGCCAATACACGTAATATGCCTATCGTCACTCACTGCCCAACAAAACAAACATTCACCCGATGTGACATTAATGTTGGGCGAGCTTCATAGACGATGCTCTAACATTAAACCAGCAAAAAACAATTCATTTGTAGTAAAAATTTAGGCCTAGGGCCTATTGGTGCCTACAGTCTGAATACGTTTTGAAAACTTTAAAAACACCCCTCAGGCAATGCATAGCCTAATCCTGCTATGCTTAATGAATCTCAAAGCCATATGCGAAGCCCCAGAAGTGACATTTAAATTAGGCTATTATTGTTTTCAACTCTATATCAAGTTATTTACTTACTAATTATATCGATAACTTTGCAATCTCAATATATCTAGGCTTATCGAGTTGTGAGTTCTATTATAGTGAGTTCTATTATAGTGAGTCTATTTAATGTTGTCCTGCAGTCTCACACTGTTATTACGCTGGTCTATCATTAAATCAACATTGGCTCAACGACTGTGGCAGTGGAAGTAGTTAATCTGTCTCCTGACTCAGTTAGGCCTATTTCAATTCTGAATACTACACACTGCTATCACTGTCATCTGAGCAAATAGCAGTAGGCCTACTAGCATGCAATGTGCCTAGGCTACTAAATTGTTTGCTAGACACGTTTTTTCGTACCTTCCCCTACCTGTCATTGACTGGGGTATGCCGGGTAACATATTTCTGTTTAATAGATCGGTTTTGAATAATGAGCTGCACCACAGTCCCAGACCCTGGTCCCAGCCCAGAGTCACACAGGGAGTAGCCTGAGCCCAACATCTTCATCTATCCAGTTGTCTGCCACCGGCAGAACCTGGATAACCCGTATATGTGCTATGTGTTCAGAACCCCCCTCCTCCCTCCTCCTCCCTGGCCAATTCACAGTTGATTCAGGCGGCCCAAACAATCTGACCTGAGTGTGACCTCCACGCTGCAGTCAGTAAACCGGTGACGTCATAATGAATATTCATGTTGCTCCCACCCCTCATTTTCGTACCCGCTTCACACACACCTGTTGTCAAGGTCAGACTGGTAGTCTGACGGTCAGACCTGATACGGCAAGGTGGAGCCCAATGGCCTGAGCCTATAGGCCTATTTCCATTAGGGTAGGCCTACCCGATTATCCCTATAGGCCTAGGCCTACTAATAAACACAGAGACGCAGTTGGGGGCGTATTTATCAGGAGTTTATTATGTGCACTGAAATCAGTGTGCAGTCTATCAGTAGGCTACAGGTGTCGACTTGAGGTGTAAAAAATAGATGTGACAGATCAAGGCTGACCCTGTGCACGATCTATGGTTTGTTTCGCTGGGAATTCACAACATTACGCGTGCAACGCATGACCACCACCCACCCACCCCCTCCCCGACTAAATATTGAAAACAACATTGAGCTGACTACAGTCAGACACGAGATACAGGATAGTTACTGTCGGGTTCAACATGTCATTTAGACCAATATATTTGTTGCTTAGGGACGCACCATTTGATTTCTGGGGGGGGGGGGGGGCCTAGACTATTTTTGAAAAAAAATGTTTGTTTTCAAATTTCTGTAAAAAAAATATATGCTGAAAACTTGTACATAAAAAATAATATGTTGAAAGATTGTGCCAAAAAAATTGTTGATAATTTTAATTGTTGATAATTTTTGAAGAGGCTCATCAAAGTGGAATTTAAAATAAACGACTTACAAGGAATAATTGGAGCGCAAAATATTTCTAGGAAAATTCTCAAGATCGCTACAAGTTATTATTAACAGTGAAATTGGACGCGGCTTTACTGATGTATTTTTTGTTTGTTTCTGGTCGGCTCTTTGTCTATTAAAGAATGTGATATTTTTCTATTTTTTTGCGGATGTTTAGAGCGGGTTCGGGTATTTCCGAACACCTAAGCCTCTGCACTTGATGTCTGGTGTCCCCATTTGTCTATCAGCTCCCCACGGGACATCAGTTGATGAATGAAACTATGATTAATGACGTAATTACCCACGTGCACGGCCATTCAGGAATCTGAAAGTTGTACAGGAAGTTGTAGTACCCAAGGTAACGGCGGGTATACTCGAAATAGAGGGGGTAATGTCGAGCACCAAGTAGGGTATAATCGAACACCCACCCATTTTTTAATCTAAAGAGAAAATAACCAGTCTAGAAGCAGGAACATGCGCAGTATACTCAAATATGATACAAATAGAATCAATGTCAATTGTAATTCGTCCACAAAAAAAAATATAAAACAAAAAAATATTAGGAAATGCCACTGTTCGAGATTACCCGAATCTATTGGAATCTGAGATTTTCCTTCATATTACTTTTCAAACCCGCATAGTAACGTCACAACCGTTTGCAGGCCTACAAATCGCTCCATTGATGTATTTCCTTTCGAAATGACGCATTCGATGTGAAACTGTGGTGTAGGCCCTATAGGCCTAGTGTTCGTAATTAGACGAAACCAAATTAATTGATGGGTCTATTTCCGAACACGTCCCAAATGATAAGGCTATCATGACCATAGATTTCCCCTATATCTATGATCATGACCATTGCCTGGCGAGCCCTGCCAATTTCATTTATGGCCGGGTATTGGCCAAGGTTCTTAGTCACGTGACCATCATGCCAGTGCTATTGAGGCCAGTGAATAATTTTCTGGGTCAAGTCATAGGAAATGCGTCAAAGGGGAAATACAATACTGTGAACAACTCTTCATCCGGGGAAGTGACCTTTCAAAAATGTCTGAAATCGGGGATTACCCTTTTTTCATCTAAAAATAGCAACAAGTCACAAACATTCGCCACTGGGGCATACCAGAGGCTACATGAAGCTCGGCCACGCCGCGCAGTGTGGCTCTGGGAACCAGAGTATCATGACCAAAAATTGTTTTTTGATGTTTTTATAGCTAGAAGGTGCATTGCAAGGTACATTTTCCCATATAAATAATAATTCCAGGATTGATAATACATATCATAAATAGACCATTACCTTCCGTGTAATTACCTTAATTTTTAAAGACTTGTCTACTTTACGACATTTTGAAAGTGACTTTTTAAAAAAGCAAAATTAATGGATATGAAATTGGTCCATAATAACGGTGCGTGACAGAACAGTCACGCACAACGGGCAGCTCTGCCTGACACAATTTATTCATGTCTAGCCAGCAACGGGATGAAATATATTAGCAATGTTCGGAAATACCCCCCGTTCGGAAATACCCGAACCCGCTCTACCACATAGTATTCAAGTCATAGTTGCTTGCGTCCTAGTTTGAAAACAACAGATCGCCAAATGATGCGTACAGATTATGCTGCTTCTAGAATGAACGGTGAGTCAAAATAAATATTTATCAAGTAGACCTATTTGGTTATCAAAGCTTCACAGAAGGTATACCGTATTTAAGGTCATGAGTATGAGTAGCCATACCACTTACACTGGTATCCGGTACTAGGTTTCAGAAGAGTAATAAATTTCAAACACTAGTATAAACGGCATGTTGCACATTAAAAAAAAATCACCATGACTACTAGATCCTTGTATATCACCAACAATTCTCAGGGTTGAAGAAGCAGGTCAGGCCGGTGTGTCCCCTTTAATACAGCCGCAGTTACTGTATGTATGTCAGAGACTGACCTTCATCAAGGTCAGTGCATGACATTTGTCAACATACTTAATTAAATATGAACTGTCACAAAAAAAATGTTTTATTTTTTTCCAGGGACAAAAAAATGTTTGTTTTAAGGTCGGTGCTAAAAAAAGAATTGTGTGCTAATTTTTCAGAAAAAAAACATAACTGAAAGTAATAATCTAGGCTCCCCCCCCCCCCCAGAAATCAAATGGTGCGTCCCTTAATTGTGAAACAGCTGCATCTTATGCAGCAGTCAACGAATTCCCCGACACCCCCCACCGCGGGGCTATGTAGGGGATTTGCTTTTTGGGTATCCCAAAAACACAAAAGTACCCACAACCGGGGGCACATTTTATGTCAAAACCCCCTGATAACCCCCAGGTAAAACCCCCACCCAACAGGGTGGGACAAATCTCCTGGTTTGTATTTATAAATGATTCCTATCAATAATAATCATTATGTGACGACAGACCTACCTTATTGCGTAACATTTAAATTAGCATTTTAAATTAATATCAGGACACAATTAGAATACAATTTGTAATCAACTAGGCTACTTAGTCTAGTGGGCCTATTTGGCCTACATGGCTAACGCCCCTCACCTCCTGACATCACCTTGAACATGGCTGACACCCCTCACATCTTCCTAAACATGGCTGACGCCCCTCGCCCCCTGCCATCACATTGAACATGGCTGCTTAGTCTAGTAGGCCTATTTGACCTACATGGCTAACGCCCCTCACCCTCTGCCATCACCTTGAACATGGCTGACGTCCATCACCCCCTTGTCATCACCTTGAACATGGCTGACGTCCCTCACCCACCATCACCTTGAACATGGCTGACGTCCCCCACCCCTCCCTTCGGCTTGAACATGGCTTACGCCCCCACCCCCCCCCCTTCCAGCACCTTGAACATGGCTGACACCCCTCACATCACCTTAAACATGACTGACACCCCTGCACCCCCTCCCATCACCTTGAACATGGCTGACGCCCCTCACCCCCTCCCATCACCTTGAACATGGCTGACGCCCCTCACCCCCCCCCCCCTCCCATCACTTTGAACATGGCTGACGCCCCTTAGCCTCTGCCATCACCTTGAACATGGCTGACGCCACTCACCCCCGCCCCCCTTGTCATCACCTTTAACATGGCTGACGCCCCTCACTCCCATCACCTTAAACATGGCTGACGCCCCTCACCCCCCTCCCATCACCTTGAACATGGTTGACGCCCCTCACTCCCCTCCCATCACTTTGAATATGGCTGACGCCCCTCACCCCCTCCATCACCTTGAACATGGCTGATGCCCCTCACTCCCACCCCCTTGTCATCACCTTGAACATGGCTGACGCCCCTCACCCCCGTTGTCATCACCTTGAACATGGCTGACGCCCCTCACCCCCCATCACCTTGAACATGGCTGACGCCCCTCACCCTTCCCATCGGCTTGAAAATGGCTGGCGCCCCCACACTCCCTCCCATCACCTTGAACATGGCTGACACCCCCTGCACCCCCTCCCATCACTTTGAACATATATGACTGTCGCACATCAACCCCTCCACTGAACTTGAACATGACAGCTTCGATGTTTTGTAAAATTAAAACTTTTATTTTATAGCAGTCACTTGAATAGTCAGAAAGATTTTCAATATAGACAAATCCCGTGATTCCAATCTGGGGCAAAGCTTGAGAAAACCCCCACACCCCAGGGGCTTGAACAAACAGCAAACCCCCAGGTAACCCCCGTGGTAACCCCCAGGCTGCCCCGTGGTGGGGTGGGTCGGGGAATACATTGACTGCTGCATTAGCTTTCCTTAAAACACTGACCCTGAAGCCCGGTACAAGCTCTACTTCAGTGCCGTCAGGCTCTAGTTTTATTTTGTATGACTTGGGGGCCGAAAAAAACATTTCTACTGTTTATTGTTCATCGTCTGACCTATAGTTTATCGTAAAATCCAAGATGGACACCATTTTAGATATTTACTATAAAAATAATGACATCATTTTAAATACTAAGCAAATCAAAGCATGTTATAATATACTGTGATTAAATACAGTTTCGAATGCCTTGCAACCTTATCTGCCGTATTACGTAGTCTATTTTTTAGTTTTCCATTAAACAAGTTCACATGCATAAAAACAGTTTTGATGTGTGTGTTGGTGGTAACCATTTTGAACTTGAAGGTCAAACAACGGTCATTTTGATCGAAAAACTTGGGACATAAATTTATCAACTCTAAATCATGCAGAAACCAGAAATCGTGCAATTATATGTAACAGAAATAAAAAACATGTGGTTTTGGCGGCCATTTTTTGTTTTGCTTATTTGAAGGTGAATGACACAAAAGATTGAATGTTAACCGACATATTTGAATTCAGCACACTCAAATTATGTAAAAACAAGTGCAAAAAATATTTAGCACTCAAATGTCGAGCAAAATTCAATGTTTTATATTTCAGCCCACCTAAGTACACACATTTTTATAGAAAGGCTGCAATATTCTCTCATTTAAAAATATATATGCCATGTACAAATCTAAATGACACTCAGTTTTAAGCAAATACACCTCTGGGTTCAGAAAACATAAGTTGAATATAGATATGGCCCTATAATTATGTTTTATTAAGTCGTTTCCATTGACCATGTTAACTAGTTTGTTTTGTTGTCGATTTTGATTATTTTGTAATAAAGAAACATGTTGCAACGTATTTGTATTTATTCCACTGCATCATGCAAGACATCATCAGAACGGAAATTCAATTACCTTTTATATTGTATATTGCATGTATAGATTGCTAAACAAGAATAGCTACGACAGACGTTTGAGTAGCCATATCCCCTACTTTTAGACGGGTTGGGGGGTACCCCCCTATAAGGGGTCAAAATATAAAGTTCATCCCTATTTTTTTGCTGTTAACATCTTATTTCATGTTTTAGATATATCAAGGTTTAAAAAAAGTTGGTGTGGGTGAAATGTAGGGGGAGGGGGTGCATGGTGGGTGTCTCTAGCCCATGGCCTACATGTAGGCATATGCTGTCATTGTAGACAAATAATAAATATGTTTTCAAGATTTGATGGATAAGTTGTTATAATAGTAATAACATGTTTTTTCAGGGCGATAGACATTGTTATTGTCCCTCCGCAGATGCCAGCGTCCATCGACTTCGTCTCGGGCCGCTGGCATTTGCGTCGGGCTAATCAGAAGTGTCTATCGCCCTGAAAAATCATGTTATTGTTATATTAAAGACTTTCATTCTTGTCTCTCAATTGCAACATGTAACATATTTACTGATGATAATATGGTGTCTGTTAATGGTAAATGCTTTGCAGAAGTTGAGACATTACTAGAGGAAAGTGTTGATGAATCTAAGGAATGGTCTAGTATAGAATGAACAATTTTTAAGTTAATATTGATCAATGTCATGTAATATTATTATCTGACATTTGAGCCATTTATAAAGGCTGCAAACATGAGCTGCCCGCTTTTCAACCCAAAACTTCAACGATATGAATATTTTTTACCTTGCTTTATCACATATAGCGCACTGAACAACTTGGCACCAATTTATATTTTTCTCCGTTGCGGAACATCATAGATGTTCAATAAATAACTTTAACTACCTGGAAATCGCTGCCTATGAACATCAGAGTTCGTCCACATACAATACATTTGAATCCCGATTGAAGGAATTACAAAAAATGAAACCACCTGTTTAAAATATGGAGAACTGCCTGCTTTTTGAATAGCTTGTTGATAATGTTCACCATGTATATATATGTTTTAAGAAATAGTATAACTAAATAAATAAAGTTTTCACCTAGCTTGTTCTAATTTTATTCTCAGACAATTAGTTTCAGTGGCGGATCCAGGATTTTTTTTTTGGGGGGGGGGGCGTCAGATCTCCAATTTGAACAACTGTCACAGTCGAAAACTGCCGCAGCCAATCTCCAAAATTATGAAATTAAGGATTTTAAATGGTGCATTCTCGGGCATATTTAATTCCAAATATTGTACGATGTTGTAGGTATACGTACTAGTATCGCGCAAGTACGTGTTATTATCACGTACAAACATGGCACATGTCCCAATATCGTTACAAACCTCCAGCAATAATGTTTATGCTAAATCGTCAATGCATTAGAGATTATTTTTCCGGGACGATTAAGTACGCTGGACCATTGATCCCCCGGTAAATGGAAAGCGGTGGTAAATGTTGCGAGAGGTTCGCGTGATATATTCAATTCATTAATGACAAGGCCTGACTGGGTGCAGACAGGTGGTTGGTGTGAGCAGGCAGTAATTGATCACCATTAAGGGATCACATGCATATTAACTAACAGAAAATAACGCTATGACGTGGGCCAAATGTTGGCTCCAATGTCTGTGATTTTGGCCCAGTATTTAGCACAATTTGGCCCGATGTGCCACAGCGGCTGGATGACCTTGCTGGTTATATGTCAAGGACACAATTTCACATGTATGTATTTATGTAGGCACTATGTATGTATGTATGTATGTATGTATGCCTATTTCCTATCTAACATAATTATGTAAAATGTAGAGTTAATAAATAGCCAACAGAGGCTTATATTTTGACCTATATTAATGTGCTTCTCAATATAGGAAAATAAAATAAGTTTATTGCTAAATTTCTGAAATCATTGGTTGTTTATTAAAGTACTCCAGATACGACATAAATGGATTGGATAGTGATGATTTAATTAGTCTTAGTACTAATCTAACCTAGCAATTATACTAGAAACATCATCTAATCAGCAGTTCTTGCACTGCCAATATTATAGCGGGCTATCAATATAGAGTAAAACCTGTCTATACCGGAATGCCTTGAGGACAAAGTTTTATTCCGGTTTGGACAGGTTCCGGTTCAGAGAGGGTTTTTGCTTTTGAAGAGGAACAAACAACGATAACTTGTACAATTGACATGAGGGTTATAAGTTAGGATGTGTCGTCGGTAGGACTACAAATGATAGGTGGATGAATGCAAATTAATTGATATAATACAATTAAGATACATTTTTAAAAGATGTCTTACTATATTAAAATAAAAAGCATGTGATAATCAATGCATACATTATATTTTCAAACATTATTCAAAAATAAAATAAACATAATACAGCTAGTATACATAGTAAAACAAGTAGCGGGTATACATATTATGTCCGTGATAATTTATCAATGTATTTACAATTTTAGCACTATACTTAAATTAAGAGTACATTTTTGTAATTGTATGTCACATATTTCACACACGGAGCGCATTTGTCATTTTATAAACATTTATTTTTAGCACCCAATCTAAAAAACATTACATTCGTGTAATCGTCCTTCACACATTTCAAACACGAAGCATATTTGTTAAGAACGACATCATATTGCAGCAGTTTTTTTTAACTGTTTCATGACGACAACACTCGTTTGTTTAGTAACTTTTATATATTTTCTGGAATGCATGACGCTGGATTAAATGATCCGATACTGTCTAATTATGTCATTTAATATGCCTACAATTAATGCCTTGACGATAGGAGTCTAAAATAATTCAGGTATAAACCAGCGATTACAGAATAAGTCAAATATTTTTATATTTTACCCACCGTTATTTATTAGGTCATTAAGTATCACAAACAGAATAAATTTATCCAAAAACACAGCCTAATTTTCATGAGAATTATTTATGTTTATTGCAACGATCTGTTGATGAATTGATACGAGCTTTTAATATTTTATTAGTCAAAGATTTTGTTATAATATTTTGTTAACCAATTAATAATTTTTATTAATCTATTATGTTGTTAAAATATCTTAAAGTAAAATCTCAAGTATAAAGGCGCTATCGGGTTCTCTAACACGGAAAGGGTGTTACCAACACTAACTTCGCACCTTCTCTATTGCATATAACCAGATAACAAGCAGGATGTTACGTCACCTTCCGCCACCTGTTTAACCCTTATAGCACCGCATGCGATTTTTTAAAAAATACAAAAAAATCGATTCCGGTTTGAACAGGTGAAACACATTACAATTTATGCATTTGGGGAAAATAATGAGTCCGGTATTCGGAGTAGACAGGTTCCGGTTTGGGGAGGGTTAATTATTATTGTTTTGGGTGTAAATAATTCGGGACCAAATAATTATTACGGTATAGACAGGATTCCGGTTTGCACAGGGTCCGGTATGTACAGGTTGCACTGTAATGCATAATAGCACACTTAAGTATTTTTTGTCAATAATGTATAATTTTTGTTTTCCTATCAAAAAAGAAAAAGGCATTATCATGTCATTATGAATCGGAGTAATATATTTTTCGGTGATAATGACGAATGCAATGTACGGAGTGCAGAGTTAAGCTAGTAAATACATATTATAGTTAAAAAACCAGCCAACCTAGAAGAACAATCTAATCACCATGTTCATAATTCGATTTATAATCAGGTTTTAATGATAAAAACAAATTAAACAGCATGAATTATTTTTCCTGCTAGTGTTTTACGATTTATTTTGCCATGGAGGGTCACATAACTGAGGGATTCTATAATTTTAGGCACCAGTGATGATATTTTCCTTGATATATGAGATTGTCTGGATATTGTCAAAAATTTCAACACATGTCAACTTAACTTCGTTTATTGACATAGCGTTGTCAGCAGAGCTTAATTTCACTTTTAAATGATTATTTTTATCAATTTAAATTTTTCTTACCGTTATGGAGAGACTAATTTACCGTTATGGAGAGACCAATTTATGTTAAGGAGTAATCTGCAAACCTAAATTTCTCAGTGACCCTTCTACAAAAGTATAAAATATTTAACAAGTAGTTGAACATGGCTATTATAATGTTGATGACTTAATTTAGAAAGAATCACTTTATGACAATAACCCTTAAATAATGAAATAAGAATTTCTCTCCGTTACGATTATTGTCGTTATGGAGAGTAATAATAACAAACATTGTCTCTCCATAACGACAATTATTTCTGTTATGGAGTGACAATAAACAAATACTAAATATCGATGCTAACACAATTTGAAAGACAAAAAAAAAAGTTAATATTTCAACAAGTGTCACTTGTTGGTTAAAATACCAAATTCATAAAGGTTTATAGTTATTTTTTAATGAGAAAAGGGGTAATTAGTGACTACTTTTTCTCTCCATAACGTTTTTATTTTTGTTATGGAGAGACAGGAAATACGCGTTATGGAGAGACGTTTTTTTTACTAAATCGTGCATAACATCTATGTATTATGCTATACTATGATTATTATTTTTTTTTTCAAAAGAGGTTGTAGTAGGCTTGGAGGTTGTAGGGTGCTTGAAAGTTTAATTTCAGTATTTATGTATAAAAAATCCCGTTATGGAGAGACGTTCAATTAAAATACTCACCCAAAGACTTGCACAAACCTTACATTATTTCTAAACAAAAACACATTTATTATACTTTTTTTTCACGATTTACTGCATGAAGGACTCGCGCAACTCTTTGGCACCAGACAAGTGCTATTTTGGTCAGAAAAAGTATAGAAATTACCTGAAAACTATAAGCGTTACGGAGAGTCGCTGCAACGTGGGACAGACATAAATTGCATAAAAAGTGGTAAAATAATAAAATTATTTTAAAAATCTTGTATATAATCTTATAGATAGTGTTGTGCACTAACATTATATCAGAAAAAAATATAATATATAATACAGGAAGTCTAGAATAAATCGCCTGTTTAGGTGGGATTTAGAATGTGGGACAAGGCTTTTTGGCAAAAATTGGCTAAATTTACACAATATTTCTTTCAAAAAACACATTTATGTTAGAATTTTTTGAGTTTTAATATTGCTATATTGTAAAATAAAGGCCATCCATTGCATTTATGTAATCAAATTAAATCAAAATATTTAATAATAAATATTACAAGGTGCGGACAGTGCTGGTGCTTAAAATTATAGAATCCCTCAACTATGTCATGTAGGCCTACATTAACTAGAATACAAACTTGTAATCCCTTTAATTTTATTTTGAGTATTGTCCGTATTGCGGGACACAGCGTAATATCCCAGCAAACACGAGACGCTGACCCTATATTACTGTGTTGGAAAAAGGTGCAGCAACTGCGGCATCACTCAATCAGCTACATGTAACCAATCGTAAATCCACCAGGATACCTGATCGAATATTGTCATTTATGCATAATGTAGTATCTTTATGCGCTCATAATAATAAGCAGGAGTCAGTCATAATCGCTGGTGGTAAATCTGTATGACATCAAACACATCACACGTGGGTGAACACCTTGTGTTTTACGGCACGTCTAGATCTTATTATTACATGTGCCTGTAGATATAATACGGCTGAGTGAGCCCCCCCCCCCCCCGACAGATTTTCGTAAACAAGGGAACTAACGAATGAATGAACTAAATGTGAACGAAACGAATGGAATAGAGATGAAAGAGAAATCGGGCGAGAGGATAACATGAGCAAGCAAGCATACAAGCAAGCAAGCAAACCTTGACAATTTTTATGAGGCTCACACACTCACTGTGGCCACACGAAGCTTAAAGGTCACATTCCCCATCACCTTATGTTCTGACTGGCGGTACTATATCACATCACGTTCTGCACTGGATAAGTACAAAGAGACGCGTTCTAAACTACAAGCACTATGGGGTATCCGCTCATCGTCCACCGACCTGGTCCAGAATAGGTTCACCATTACGACCAATATAGTTTACCTAAATTGGTGCTTTCATGATCAAGTCACAAATTTGCTCTGGATTCGATTTAGCAAGATTAATTTTAATAATAGATGTTCTTGCTCTAGACTTATATGTGTGAGTGATAGAGTGTGGACTGATACTTTCGCAGTAGATGGAAGAGTTATGCGAGCATCTGTGTGTACTGAAAGAGCATATGGGGATGGTTTATTTTTTTCAACTTTCCAGTTGAAACAGTGTAAAATGGTACAATGTAATTATCATTGAATAAAAGCTTTCAACATGTTTTCAGTTTTGGTTGACGGGAATAGGTCGAGATGACCTCCAGGAGGCCCGTCAACCATACAAATAAAAACATATCTATTAACATTATATCGTTTGCGTATGCAGATGATATTACATCATTTCCTTATGAGTGTAGTACATTCATTAATCAATTTGTTTTTAGTGGTACTTGACTCAAAGATCGTCAAAATCGACGACATAGGTCACAAGATATGACATAATCTATATTTTACGGTTCGCGTGGCGTTCATTTATGAAATATGCCAATTAAAAGAATTCCACTGGGTAATTTTTTCCACATCAGATGAAAATGATGCCTGGGGATCTCTTGGCACATTAATCAGTCAAAAAATGAACTCCTGTATGAAATTCCAGGTTAAGGGCATTTTTGGCAATATTCTGCCCGATTATATTACATTATTTTCGCCTACTGTGTCTGCATGATCTACAGGGTCTGATAGATATATGTACTGAGTATACGGCGAAGTGGAGATTTAAATGTGAAATATCTAAAGCGGAATGTATGGTAGCTGGTCATATATTATGTGAACCCCATTGGCAAATTTATAATAATATGAACATGGAAAACGTTGATGCTTGGAAATACTTGGTGTTGTAATGAGTAATTATAGCACTGCCGATATAAATGTGCAGAAAAGAATAATAATAATAAGTGTAGACCTTACAGCTTAGATAACACAGGGATGCCATATATCAAGGTCTAACAATCGATATAAAAAATCACTTGTATAAACATGATAAATCTGTTTGTTCACCCACTTTACTTTTTGAAATTGAAATTATGTTTTTGTCAGACAAGTTATTAAAAAACTGGAATCTTCCCAGGGTTCTCTAATGGAGCGTTCGTTAGGCTTAAGTAAGTGCAGTTATCAGTTATCAAAACCTCTGGAAGCTCTAGATATAAAAACGTGTGCGATGCTCTAAATATTATGACTATTTCCCTATAGAAAATATTTTTAATAATTGATTCCCCATTACGTGATTTATGTAAGTGTTTTCTGTCAAAATTATGAATTGAATGGAGCATGTATTCCAGAGACACTGATGGGTAGAGTGGTGAAGTTGGGCCTTTCCCAACGCGGACTCGAGGCTCTAATGGCCACACATTATTAGTATGACTGACAAAAGTGTAATCTTTACCTTATATCATTTATTGGTTTATATGTACTATGTATAGTATTATACTAGTATTTTTGTTTAATCTTTTTTTTTAAACAATTTTTGTTTAATCTTTTGTGTATTTTCTCATGTAATCAGGGTTGAATGAATGAAATAAAACAATAACAATATATAAAACCAACTGTTCACCATGCAGTTTTAGGTGTAGGCCTATAATTATCATACAATCACACCTAAGATGTGGTGTAGTTTAAAAACTTATTGCTAAAGTACACATATTTTTTTTAGGAAATGTACGCGGCAGATGATACATTTTGTGATAATACTCACAAAATAAAGATAACTGACAATTGCCTGCCATCAGTTTTCCCCACCAATACCAGAGATCTGGAAAGTGTTGAAACCGAATTAAAACCTCTAAAAACTTGTAGTGATTTATATATAAAACAAGAGCACACTCGACAATTAATATCCCGCCGCCATTATTGATCTTGACCAAGAACTGGCTATCAGTAGCATGCATAACTAATTTCATCAATATACATGGACAACTTATCGCGCCCATATGGTATAAATATGATCGTAAAATTCGAAAAAATCGAAAAACGGTTATTTTGAACTTTTTTGCTGTTATTGAATTTGTCGGAAAATTGGTTATTAGTGACATGTATAACACATTTGAGCAGGATAAATGAAATTTGTTTGACGTTATCGCGCCCACAAGGTAAAATTTTTGACGTAAGAAGCGAAACATCGAAATAAATCGGACATTTTGAATTTTTTCAGCCATTATTGAACTTGTCCATGGTTACTTAAAACATAAAAATGCATAAAAATGCCCAAAAACATTAACGTGAAAGATTTTCTGACTGTTTAAGATGATTATTTATGCTGATGATACTACTTTATACTCTCCAGTAGATATTTTTGGTAATTATATTTCCAAAAATTTAAATTTAGAATTGACAAAAGTTGCAGACTGGTTAAAGTTGAACAAATTATCAATCAACATAAACAAGTGAATATACCAAATATAA
Source organism: Flabesymbios commensalis (assembly GCA_964017125.1). NCBI lineage: Eukaryota > Metazoa > Annelida > Polychaeta > Terebellida > Flabelligeridae > Flabesymbios > Flabesymbios commensalis. The sequence continues at coordinate 31,733,437 of OZ024905.1, read as the reverse complement.
AGATTGAAAATATCAAAATAGAATTTGCTGATGAATTTAATTTTTTAGGGTTAACAATACACAAGCATTTAAAATGGGATTCACACATAAACAAAATAGCTTCTAAAATTTTAAATATTATAGGATTTATGTACCGGCTTAAACACATGGTTCCTTCTGAAATTCTTTAAACCATATATAATGGGCTGATTAAACCACATATACTTTATGGTCTTAAGTGCTGGGGTTTCAACCAGGAATTTTAAAATTACAGAAGAAAGCCATGCGAATTATATCTTCGAGTGGTTACCTCTCTCACAGCGAGCCCCTCTTTAAGAAGCTAAATGTGCTTAAAATTGATGGTATGTTTAAGCTTCAACTGTTAACGTTTTGTTTTGACCTGATAAATAACAATTTACCTGCATATTTCATTAACATGTCTTCACTTTTACAACCAGTAATCTACCATCATAACATCAGACAAAAAATAAACTACTCAGTTGCACGAGTAAAACATGTATTTGCTCAAAAATGTATGCGTTTTTGTATTCCAGATATTTTAAATAAATCAAGCAGCCTTACAACAGATAAAATAAAAACTCATATCCGAAAAGGATTTTCAGTATATCCTAAATGTTGTCTTGTAAATGCATACATACAAATATGTTTAATACCAAACTGCTATATCTGTTCAAAAATTGCTGTTTCGTAATACACGGTGCACTTTGGACGCTGGCCCTCTTTGGCCCTATTTTTGGCCATGGTGAAGGTTGTTATATAAGATCGTATTATTATATTTTATATCCATATTTTATATCCATGCATTCCGCTAATTTTAACGTTCTTAATATATTTAATTTGTGTCGCTGTTTTTGCGTTGATACATAGACTACACTCGTATTTGTCTGCTTCTCCCTCCGCATTAATGTTACTATTTTATTATTGGCCGTCCTTTTGTCTCTCCGTCTTCCCCGCGACGTATGCAGTTATTCAGAAACTATATATATTACTTTATTGAAGGATGGCCTGCATGGAAGCGGCTTATCATAAGCCTTTTGCAGGTCTCCTTTGCATTTTTATAATTATTTGCATGTATGCATGTTTCAAGTATAAATAAACAAACTGAATTGAATTGAATTACTGAAAACATCCAGAACAAATTTGCAAAGGATATATAAGAATCATTTCAAGTTATCGTGTCTACAAGTAACTAGAAGACGCCGATGCCGACGACGCCGAGCTTAAATTGCAATAGCCCACTTTTTAAATTAAAAATTAAAAGATGGGCTTAGCACAAGCTGACATTAATATAACCTAGATATTTTAATAAATAGCATAGCGAAACGCTTTCTCGCGAATGAGCACAATCATTATTAGTCCACGAGTCAGGGCCCCTGAAAGGGGGTCATTGGTACCATAAAAAGGTACAAATTATTATTGTGATTTTCGACAAGGTGTATGCTGCACTGTATGTTTTTGTATGATAGCAGTTTGTATGTAGTAGCTTAACGTGTGTTATCATGTCACAAATCAACCCACCTTCTCAATGATTTATCATTCATTTTAGCAATCATTCATACGTTATTAACGGTAATTCTAAAACCAGTCAATATTCGAGCTCAATTTTTTGCTTGTAGACTGATATATAGCTAACACATTCTGATATTGAGTTTAATGCCAATAAACAGGTGATAAATTTTAAAATTATGCAACTAATGATTTTATATTAGGCCTATATTTATTAACATATTTACAACTTGTAACAGTGATTGTTTTGCGTGACTCAATCATGTAAGAAACACAAATAATTCATTTCGATTTTCGACAAGGTGTATGTCTTTGGTAAATATACTTGCATGATAGCCGTTTGTATGTAGTATGGTATCACCTCACAAATAAACCCACCTTATAAATTACTTTATCATTTTATTTTCCAATACAGCATACGTTATTCGTCATTTTTTCGTCAATTTTAAAACTACTAGATATTATAGTTTAATGTTTTGTATGTAGGTTGATCAATATCTGTACCATTTTATTATTACGTTTGATGCAAATTAAATGGTCACAACATAAAAAAAATATGTAACTAAATATGTGCATTATGTAGATTTTTTTCACGCTTCTGCTGCATAGTTACAGAAATTGTTTTGAGTGGTAACACAATCACGCAGTACACACAAACTTATTACTTTTTTTAGCAAGGTATATGCATGTTCTAAATATATTGGTATGATAGCAGTTTTTATGTAGTAGATTAATATGTGTTATCACGCGACAATCAAACCCACCGTGTGAATAATTTAACCATTTTATTTTTCAATTCAACATACGTTATTGCTCGAAATTTTACAACTACTAGGCATTATAGTTCTATTTTTAATATAGGCGGATATATGTATGTGACATATTTCAAATTTACCTTTGATGCAAATACGATAGCCAAAACATAATAAATATGGAACAAAATATGTGTACATGTAGACGTTTCACTCATTTGCTACATTGAAACAGTGATTGTTTTGAGTTGTTACTCAAGCACGCAAGAAACACACATTGTTATTATTGTGCTTTTGACAATGTATATAGTAAGTACTAAATATTGGTTCATGATGCATGCTTGTTGCAGTTTCTATGTAGTGGCTTAATGTATGTTATCGCTTTACAAATGAATCCTCTCAACCCCATTCAACATTATTATCATGAGTATTAAAAGCTGCATTTTTAGACGTAAGCTGATATATAAACGTGAAACATTTTAATGTTAAGTTTGATGCAAATGAAAGAGCCACGACACTGGACGATATCTAACTAAATATTTGTATATATGTATTTCCATCCACATTTTTAGTACGTAGTCACAGTGCTTGTTCTGAGTAGTAGCATGCATGCTTGCAAGAAACATGTGTCCCAGTAAGTTGAAACAATTACAACAGCTTTTATTATAATGTATTTGAAAATATTTCGTTAAACAATACGCGATAAAAAATATACATAAATTTGAACCAGCACGTATTATGTGTGCTGTATGGATAGTGATCATGTAAAAACATTTCTCAGCTCCTGCATCTCCGGATATATAGGCCTACTTTATAGATTTATAACATGTATAGCCTTGAAAATTATGAGGTTAGTAGGATGGTTAACCTGATTTCTGTTTTGTATTACTGTTGCAACCACTAGCTGACTGCAACACTAAACTGTAGGCCCTACTTAGAACATAATGAAACTGGTCGTGTTTCAAGAAATTACCATGACCAGAGTTGTGAAATGTCATTGTCAAATACAATTTGCAAGATACATTTTATAATTATTTTAATTTTTTTGTAAAATAAATAAAATGTACCACAATCTCCAGGATAATACTTAGTTTTCAAAAATGGCAAAAAATGTTCAATCGTGAATTGCAAAAACAAATTAGTATGATGCACCACATAATGTATTTAACTTCTCCCATCATTAGCGACAAAAAATAATATGCACTTTTGGTAGTCATTTATATACTAAATATCTAAATGTTAATTTGGCAGAGTATTATCGATTTTTGTGTATATAATTATATCAAAATCTTCATCTTTACTTAGACCGCCGATGACATAATACATTGTGCAACACAGGTATAAAATATAGTATTACGTTAATCCATATGCCTTCAAGCTGAATTGTGTCGTACCACGTGCAAATGAAATACCCTGAATAATTATACATTTAATAATTGGGTATACACAAAAGCATCCAGACCCAAAGTAGGTATACATTTCTGGATATATATGTATCTGGTAGGTGTCACAGCAGGATAAATTGGGAGAGTATGGGAATACCTGACAATAATCAACATAGATGCCACATGATTGTATTTCTAGGTTTGTTTTGGCTCTCACACTACATCTCTAGTACAACTTAGTAGTAGTAAATCATTGCTTTACGTCACTTTTCGGCACAAAAGGTCTTTTAAGTGACATTATAATACGATAAAAACGTTGTAGTCAATTGATGAGATGAATGATGTACAGATGATGATGTGAGGGTGGGGGTGATAGGGCATGGTGGGTTATTAAGAGCGTTTTCCGTCGCTCGCCCGATAAGGGGTTCTGGGCATGTCTAGGGGATATACCCACAGACATGCCCAGACGGCCGGAGACTTGAGTTTCGCTGTACAACTATGCTGAAGTAAAATGTTCAGAAGGACAACTATGGACCATTATCGTTGCCGTGATGTACTGTGTGCAAATACCTCTAAGACGAGGTTAGAGTTAGTGGCTGGAATCACTGAATATGTGTTGTATTTTAGGCTTATCCAATACTTCTCGATGTCAACTACCAGTATACACTAGGCCTAGGCCCACATATATTCTTGGTAAATCCCATTAGAGGAGCCACAGCCATTGGTATATAAATACAAAGTGAACACTTAAATGTTCTATCGAATGTCTGCTATAATAACTTCTGCAATAACTTCTGTAAAAAAGCTAATTTAATTCGAGTATCTGAAAGACGTGCATGCTGCAATTGTTCCCTTATAATTCTCAGGGAGCTGCCCATTGAATGGAAAACACCAAGGAAAAACTATGGGGAAAAAAACTTTGCATTAAGTGGCAGATGAAACATCCAGTTAAGACTCCGTTCCTCTATTGGAATTATGGACTTTTAGACAGCTGTGTACAAATGTGACTTTATGGTACAGAAATATCGGCACACAATAGCATATTTACACTTGTCTTTGGGTGACCCTCAGTGCTCAAGTGGTCAAAAGGAGGTAGTCAAATTTAAATTGTTTATAACTTAAAATATATCGAAAATTAATAAACAGTAATTTTCACTTGCTTACATGCTACCTCACTGTAGCTTTAACATACCAGACCACTGTTAAATGTGAGGGGTCTAACATAACACATTTAAATATTTTTTATCTTTACAAAATATTTATATTATTTGATTACATTTTATATGTTTAACATGGTGCATTTTGTATGTAACGTCACATCCATTGGATCTTAAGATGCTTTTGCTATAATGTTTTTGTGACCCAACTAAGGTTATTACCACATACCAGGACGGCTGATGCCTATGTTAAGTCCGTTTTATTTTGTTAAGTTTAGGGACATCCCCGTCACCTTTGTTACCAGGAGCCTTATGGATGATATGAGAGATGTTAAGTCAACTGCTTTGTTTCCATCGCAACACCGCGTTTTAAGCCTACATGTGTTAATAACTAGGTCGAGGATGAAAATAGTGTATATTGGACAAAACAAGCTGCTTTTTCGGCATGTGCCTCTGCGTATATATTTTATATATGCTTTTGTTTCATGTCCTAGGTGAATATGACATATCATCTTCATGCAAATAACGAATAACTGTCATTATTATTGTTATTATATTATCTTTTTATCTTGAACAATGTATTTGCATAACAAGATACTATAAAAATAATTTTTAACTTTGTTTTACACACACTCCAGAAACAGATGTATTTGTGTATATTTCAGGTTTTTACACTTATATTTTTGCTAATACATGTATATTAATATTCTTAGTGCGGGAAACATATACTGAGGCAGATCCTATCTTCATATCTTGGCAATGCTGCTTAGCTTCATTTTAGATATTGATGCCGCTTACATGTAGCCATGCATCTTTGACAAATAAGTCAGTAATCACTTTTAGTTATGTCAATAAAACATCTGTCTGTGGTCTATTTTTGTCTGGTCGCCAAATTTAATTTTTGATGAGATTAGCCCTCTTCATCCTGTCTTTGTAATCCTTCCAGGCTAGATCACAAAAAATGGATTGGGCGGGACTAGCTACCTGCTCACGTGATCGGCAAAGCGCTGGGGAGAGTCGTTTGGGTCTTTGGGCGGACCCCTGGAGGGCACTTGCCGGCGTCCGTCAGTCATCATGTGGAGGTTGTCAGGCAATCTGACGATTGCCGGACGATTTAAATGGCGCTTATATTAGCCGCACCTTGTTATTTCCCCGGCGCATGTATGATTTCCTCCATGTCGGGCGATCACCGTGCGATGATCTTCAGATCTTGATACGATTCCATCCCGGGCCCGACATCGGGTAAATTTTAAATGAGACTTAAAATAAAATAGCTCCGGCTGCCGACCGACGCTCCCAAATGCCCTGATGTCCGTGCAATCATCGGGCGGCCATTGTGACGCAGATATAACACACAAAAGTTCACACTACATTGATAACTTACACAAGCACAACCCAGGCTCAAGATACATCGATTTTTCACGTGAAATGAATTAACCATAGTCCCACTTTAATAATTGTATACTTCTCATTTGCAGACGACCTTGTCTTTTTTTCAGATTCTGCTAATGGATTGCAAAATCAATTAACTTGCCCTGTATAAAAATGATTCTCTGTGTATATAATAGTCAGCATTCCCAAAACAAAAGTGCTAATATTTAACAAACGCTATACGTCAGAATGTGAGAACTTTTACAAGGGGGATAACGTAAAAATATAAATACCTTGGTGTTCTATATAGTACTAAATATCCTTAGAATGTATTTAAAGAAACGTTCCTTCATCTCGCTTCCCGAGATGGTAAAGCAGTTTTTTCTCTACACAAGCAATCTCGTCCCGTAGTCGGTGAATTGTCACCTGTTATTGCGTTCAAGGTTTTTTATTGTTAAATACTGCCCAAATTATAGTATGCAAGTGATATATGGTATACCGGTGATAGTGTTAATGATTTGGAAAAAATACATCTAAAAATTTATTAATTCTACTCTGGGTGTTAGAAAGCAAACACCCACTCCCGCAATATATGGTGACACAGGACGGCTTTCATTGATTATCAGGCAGCATATTAAAGCTGTAAAATTTTGGTGTAGAATTCTAGACCTAGCACATAACCACCCTGTCAGAAATGCCTACAATATGCTACTAGAGCTAGATGGCACTGGATTCACAAACTGGTGCTCGCTCATTCGGTCTGTCCTTGAACTAACCGGGCTAGACCAAGCTTGGGACACGCAGCATATTGGAAATACAAATAAAATAATATATAAAATATTTACACAGCGGTGGAGACAAGATATCGATAGTTCAAGTAAGCTGCGCACATATTCATTAGTAAAAAAAATCTTTGTGTATAGAACCATATATCTTAAATATAAAGGGGAAACACCCCAGCAATGGCGAGATAGCGAATGAGCTCACATGTTTTGAAAATAGAGAGAGAGGACGATACACTAATCCAATAACTCCAATAAACTAATGCATATACACAAGGTGTGAATCAAACGAAATTTACGACGAAATACATCTTCTTCTCGACTGTAATGCTATGAACAATGAACTCGAAATCTTGCTTAATTCTGTAGCGACAATTATCATTATGCAACCAACAAATGATATGTTTCTACGAAATATGACCTCTAGAGACATAACAGTGGTGAAGTCAGTAGCAAAATTGATCTATGGTTGTTTTAAATAAATTAAGGGTTAAAAATACCGAGTATAACAAAATGTAAATTCAAATTCAAGCTAAAATTTTTGTATGAGTGTCATGTCTTGTGTGACTGGCATAAATAATTATTTTCTTGATTATTCGTCATTATCATTGTTATAACGTCTCATTTTAATCTAGAACAATCACAAGTCACCTGTCACTTAACTATATCAGGCCACTATGTTTTCTCTCTGTTTTAGATGAGCGCGCGCATTAGATTTAGGCCGCGCAAAAAAAACCCATGTGTTTCTGCCCAGCGCGCGCATGAGAATGTTGCCGATTTCGGGACATAAAAAAAACATTCAGAAAAAAAACAAGTTCGTTTCGAGAGATACAAATATTTTCCCAGCTATGTTTTTTTTGCTTGTTGTTTTCGTCGCCCTCATTAACTTTTTTTAAAATAGGTCAACAGTTTTTATTTCGTCGCCTTCATTAACTTTCCAGAAATATGTCCAATGTTTTTTTTTCTTAAAGTTTTTTTTCCGCCCTCCCTCATTAGATTTTGATTTTTTTCTGATCTAAAACAGAGAAATTAAACAAAGTGGCCTTATCGATATTATCATGCCTTTGTGATCTGACTTGGGTATTACTACATATCACGACGGCTCTTGCTCTCGGATCTTATTATTTGGCTTTTTAGGGCCGGTAGGGACGTTTACGTCGGCTTTGTTATCAGACAAGGTGGGGCCTTATGGAAGATTTCAGAGGTGCTATTAGTCAACTAATTTTCTCCATGAGGTCGGGAATGTTTTTCTTCGATTGTAACTCTGGGTATGTGGTACTAACTTGGTCGTGATTGAAATTGTATCGTTTTTGTGGATTTTTGACATATATATATATATATATATATATATATATATATATATATATATATATATATATATTTTATTAACCTCAACACTGGGAAAGCATATACATTTATTTCATCAATACATATTACGAAAATCAATAGGCCATATAGCTGAGTAAACACGTGAATATGCATACATTTAACCGGTTGATAACCGTTCAAACGTGAAAAATAGTAATTAAAAAAAAAAAAAAAAAATTAAAAAAACATATGTGCGATTGAACTATTTGAAATTGTAGTATGATTTTATTATAGTATAAGAAATTATGCATGACTTTATTTAACATTCAGTCACATAAGCCCATTTCGACTTTTAAGCAATTATGCATATCACATAGAAATGTGACCACTACCTCATATATATGTGGGGATAGCGTCTCACCCGTTCGGGACTGCTCAGGTTTCCCGACCACTGACGAGTGGCCATGCCCGCGTAGCTTCGTTCTGAATAGCCTCCGCCGCCAATCGAGCGCGCGTCCAGCCGAGCCCACTTTCACTTATCTCGCAGCCACTGAGTCGAACAGACGCTCCATCTCGAGCTCAGGGCCATGCCGCATGGCGTTAGGTCGTCATACTCCGCTTGGGGATTGTGTGCACTAGAACTATATGAATGTCTAGACTACAATAAAGAGAGAAATAACAGAGGAATGAATTAATAGGAGTCATTTATTCCCGTCGTCCGGACGGAAGAGTTGATGGAAATATGGAGGAGCAAAGCACTTCTATTTAACCATATTGGTGACGTTGAAACCACTGGTTTTGAGCCAGCCCAGGATAGTTTTAAAATTAGGGGATTTTTTCGTTAAATAACACATCATTTTTTTGCAAGGTACGTGATGGTTGTAGGTCATTAAATAATAATGCCAAAGAGGTTATTTAGAAAGGTTATCTGAAGAGAGGTACACGCGCTTTCGCTAAAAACTGCGAAATTTTTAAATAAATTGGACGACAGCCATGTGCGATCAGTCTATTCCAAGATGGCCGACACGCTGGGATGCGCAGTAAAATTGGACTAATTGGTTCATTCCTAAAAAGTAAGAATTTTAAGATTTTTTCTTTCTATTTACGCCATTTTTGGAAAGGAAATAGTTTTAAATTCATTTTAAATCGTTTAACACCATAATTGGGTAATTCGATTTTCTCGGCCATCTCAAGAAAATATCACTACTAATTTTTCTTTTCTAAACGTCAATTTTTTTTATTTCCAAGCCAAAAAAATATCGCCTCGACTCAGAAAACTTTTAAATAGGATTAGAGCCACTTGTAATTGTTCGCCTTAAATACATGTGAATAAACGGTCTTATTTGGTCTATAAATACATTATTGTTAGGACCGTAGGTCGATATTTTGTGATTGTTACCATACTTTTATTTCAGAAGAAGCAGATATATTTTACTATGAATCGGTAAGAGCAGCCATCTTGGCAGCTGGCATCCCTATCATTTAGCTCATCTGGCTGCCGTATAGCCCCATGTGTTCCCACCTACCCGGAATGCACTGCGAGATCACCTCATCAGCTCAGATCAGCATAATTAGCATAAATTAAGCCGCCATCTTGAATCAGTGGCGTGAACGGCAAGTGCCGCTCACATGTCAAGGCCAAATAGGCCTGCAACAGCACCTGGCAATACAGTCTAGACAATATTAAATTTTTTCAAAATATATTTTTCAGTCAGGAAAGTCGCTAAGAATAATTCTTATGGTGAACATTTTCTAAAAAAAGGATGTTCATTATGGGGAATATTCATCAATAAATTAATACTATGCAGTCTTTATAGACTTCTGTCAGTCAAGAATCACAACAAATAATTCTAAAAAATTAAGTCGGACTGTAGATGCATATTACAGTCGCACTCAGCCTATTGTTACGAGAACCAAATTTTCTTATGATGGGTAGAATTTAATTGATACTTTTTTACTCTGAATTTATGACTTGACAGTTGCGCTACGGTGACTATTTTGATATATTGTGTGTTTTTCGACCTTCTTTTTCGAATTACCGAAAACTATTACCCTATAGCTTAAAATAGCATTTTAGCATTTATTCTGGCATTTTTGCATACAGTTCATATGTTAACTGAAATAGTATGACCCCTACCACGCACACATTTCTGCATAGAGAGTTTTCAGATATTTCAGCAACCCCTGCACTCTACTACCTGCGAATTAGCATGGACAATTTTCATACATAGATTTATCACACATCTAGACTTTTTCGCAAACTAGACAACTGTGCACACAGTTCTCCACGCGGAGTACGACGACCAAAAATAGTTGGTATGTTTTAAATGCATATCATTTCAATAACCGTCTGAGCATTGCATAGTAGCTAATAGGCCAGCAAACGTTTCAATTTATAAAATAATTTCAATAAAGAAACATTTCAAAATTGCTGCGAAAGGAGACAGCGAAGGTTTCGTGTCATCACCCCTCGAAGGACAAGGGACTCGTCATAAGGACTCATATTTTCCTATGAGCAATGAGAACACAGCAGAATTAAGAGACACTGACGCAGAGTTTAAAAGGTTAAAAACAGATTTTCTGCGGATTGCACGCAACAAACGTCGGAGAGATTTGTCACGGAGTGAATCCTCAAGAAGCCCTTCGCCGGTTAGACGTCAGCCACAACGGCGATCAACCAATCTGCCGAAATTTAAAATCGCCACATTTTACTCAACAGACATGGAGTTGTGGTTTAACCAAATTAACACACAATTCGATTCACATTAGATTACGGACGATGACGAACGCTATAGATTAACATGTGCTGCACTCTCTGGCGAGGTAGCATCTGATGTTAGAGACGTGTCACTTCAGCCTTGCCTCACTCACAAGTATGAGAATTTGAAAGCCATCTTGATCTAACGACGGGGTTTAACTACACCAGAGAGAGTAAATAAAGTGATTTCAGGAGAAAAACTGGAATCTGACATAACGTCTAGATTTCTCAGATGGTTACAGAAGACAGCTGGTTTTGGAACCAAAGCAGTGGTAGGAAAAGCAGTCATCCGTCAGTCCTTTATTCGACAGATGCCAACATCAGTACGTGCTCATTTAGCTACACAGCCAGACAGTGCCTCTTTAGAAAGTTTGGCCATGTAAGCCGACCGTGCTGTCCCTGCAGAAAAGGACGTCGACGAAGCTAAACCGAGGGTTGCTGAAATACAAGTCAGCGAGAGCGGGAAGTTAGTTGGACTGTTGAAAGACCTGTCTCCCAAGCTTTAAAAATTAGAGACAGCCACAGCAGCAAAAAAGAAGACCTACGGACGCTCACAAGCAATCGGGAATCGTGCTACTAAGACACAGTTCGTCACTAGACAAGATGTTTCCACGAATAATAAAAAAGATAGTCGTCCTAACGCATCGCCGCCGCACATACAGCAAAATAACGCTGTTCAACCGATCGACACAGCCGATGCACCTGTCTGTTTTTATCACCAAACATTCGGTGACAGAGTACGCACGTGCAGAGAACCTTGCGCTTTTTCTCGCGACATGGCTCTGCGTAAGCTTCCCTTCCCAGCTTATCGCCCTCTAAGTTATTATATGTCGCAGACAAACACAATAAGTGCAAATATCTAATTGACACAGGCGTAGCAGTCACCGTCTTACCCAAGTCTTGCGCTAACAGGACTTAAGACGCTACCTGTCTGCCCCTAGTTGCAGCTAATAATACTACTATCAACACCTAAGGTACTAGTAGATGCGTCGTCGACGTTGGTCTCAAACGAGATTACGCTTGGACATTCATAGTAGCAGACATCAAACAACCAATTATAGGAGCTGATTCTCTCATACATTACAGCTTACTGGTAGACTTAAAAAGTCGTTGTCTGAGAGACATGTGAACCGGTTTAGCTATACTAGCTACTTTATTGTCTATCGACGTTAAACCGTTATCACTAAAAAGAGTCGACATCGTACAGAACGACTACACAAAATTACTAGGTCAGTTTACGGAACTGACTCGTCCTACAACGAAGGGCGAGCCAGTAAAACATGGTATTACACATAAAATAGTCACCGAAGGACACCACGTATTCGCGCGCCCACAACGATAAGCACCTGATAAACTAGTCACTGCGGAACGCGAGTTCGATGACATGAACTAAAGTTAGGCGTTATCGAACCCAGCTGAGTGGTCATCAGCGCTTCATATGGTGCCTAAGAAAAACAGAGACTAGAGACCATGCGGAGATTATAGAAGTTTGAACCTCAGACAGTACCGGATCGATATCCGATTCCCCATATACAAGATTTTACTCAACGTTTAGCAGGGTCGAAAGTTTTTTCCATGATAGACTTGGTACGGGCATATTATCAGATACCGGGTGAACCCTCCAACGTACATAAAACAGCGGTTACCACACCTTTCGGTCTTTTCAATTTCACTAGGACACCGTTTGGTTTAATAAATTCTGGTCAAAACTTCCAACGTTTTATAGATCACGTTACGCGCGGATTAGATTTCGTGTTCGTATATTTGGACGATTTGTTAGTCACAAGCCCCAACAATCGTACGCATGAGAAACATTTGAGAATTCTTTCTACCCGTTTAGCAGAATATGGCATCATCATAGGCCCAGAGAAGTGACAGTTCGGTACTACCGAATTAGGCTTTTTAGGACATCATGTTTGCGCAGAAGGCATTTCACTGCTACCCAGTGCTGTAGACGTGATAGTTAATTTCGTTAAGCCCGAAAAGCAACGAGCGTTGCGTTGATATCTAGGAATGATAAACTATTATCATAGATTTATACCACATTGCGCGGATAAGTTGACACCGTTAAATCAATTACTGACTGCTGCTAATGAAGGACATACAAGATTGTCACCTAAGTCCAATTTCGACTTGAAGAGGAATGAAGTGCAGATTTTGCGTTTATCGAGTCTAAGCAAATACTTGCTAACGCAACCCTCTTGGTACACCCAGACCACTCTTCCCCATTGAATATCACGTGCAACGCTAGTGATTTCGCCGTAGGTGGCGTTTTGAACAGTACATCGATAATGTCTGGCAGCCACTTTCATTTTTCAGTAAAAAACTAATTACTGCAGACACGTTACAGCGCGTTCGATTGCGAGCTTTTAGCAGTGTACGCCACTATTAGACATTTTAGGCATAACTTAGAAGGCCGTTATTTTTTTGTAAACACCGATCATAAACCTTTAACTTTCGTAATGACATCAGTCACTGAACGCCCGTCACTGCGACAAACAAGACAGTTGGCTTTTATTGCCGAGTTCACAACAGACATAAGATATGTGAAAGAAGAGACACATTTCGTTGCCGACGCTTTGTCACGACAATACATGAACTATAAATTATAAAGAATTAAGTACAGATCAAGCCTTGGACACAGAATTTACGCGGTTGTGACATTCAAAGTCGTCTACAATGAATTTTCAATTACTCAAATCATTTGATAACAATTTGATTTGGTGCGATGTATCAACAGGACACATTCGGCCGTATATTACAGCAAAATTTCGAAGACAGGTTTTGTCGAATTTACACGGATTAGGTCATCCATCGCATAGGGCTACAAAGCCGCTGATCAATACACGATTTGTCTAGCACGGCATGAATATAGATATCGCTTAATGATGCCGTTCTTGCAAAGGTTGCCAGACTGCCAAAGTATCTCGCCATAATAAGCCAGTTTTCGGCAAATTCGACGAACCTACGAACCTACGTACATATCAATATAGTCGGACCCCTACCATACGCCGACGGTTTCAGATATCTACTGCCTTGTGTAGATCGTTTCACACGTTGGCCAGTAGCCATACCGCTAGTGGATATTAGAGCTGAAATGGTCGTCGATGCCTTCTTTAGTGGGTGGATAGCACGGTTTGGGACTCCCGCTACTATCACCACAGATAGAAGCGCCCAGTTCGAATCAAAATTATGGGATGGCTTATGCAACCAGTTCTGGATAGTAAGAAATCTCACAACGAGCGACCACTCCCAATCGAATGACATGGTCGAGCGTTTCCACCGTCAGCTAAAAGCAGCTATTATGGCACACGAGTCAACAAATCCATGGACTACAACACCACCCGCTGTATTACTAGGCGGTCGTTCTGCCGTTAGAGAGTTATTGGGTAGGTCAGCCGCCGAAATAATTTATGGTACGACACTCAGACTACCAGGTGAATTTTCACAGAAGTACATTGTCGACGCACATACAGACTTAGATAACTATTCTGATAAGCTCCGCGTAGCCATGTCGCGCCTCCGTTTGTGCCCACCACGCGACTCACCATAGAAAAACATTTTCCAATATAAGGAAATTGACACATGCTCACATGTATTTTTGCGAAGAATCTCAATTGCACCGCCTCTAACTGCCCCTTACGACGGCCCGTATAAGGTCATCGTAAGGAGCGGCAGAGTCATGAAAATCCTGATAAAAGGCAAGGTGATCCACACTCACGCACGCTTCGTGCAGATGGTCCACACCTTAGTGGCGCCTAACGACATCTATGGCAGGACCAACTACACGAACCGTAATAATCATAATTTGTAAATGTAAGTTTGCCAGGCCTGGCATAATTAAAATAATAATGTGAAATGCTACTTAATTAAGTTACTTACAGAAGTAATTTTCTTACTAAGTACTGAATGTATTAATTAGATTTATATAGGTTTGCCGTTACCTGTAGCGCAGCATCATAATACATAAGTCAAGGAACAATGGTGTTAAGAGGATTGGAACAATGGTGTTAAGAGGATTGGAACAATGGTGTTAAGAGGATGGTGATTAGGATATGATCATTAAATATTAATTCGTTATGCTGCGCCTGCAACGTTTACCAACCACCCACGCTGTATTTTCACAACTGACTTACTGTTTGGTTACTGTATTTTGGTTCTGTGCATTTCCCAAACGGAGCGACGAACCGACGCTGTACCCACAAGTTGGCTTGGTTCATACGTGTACACTTAACCCGGGGGTAATGTGGGGATAGCATCTCACCTGTTCGGGACTGCTCGGGTTTTCCGACCATTGCCGAGTGGCCGTGCCCACGTAGCCTCATTCTGAATAGCCTCCGCCGCCATTCGAGCGCGCTTCCACTTATCTCGCAGCCACTAAGTCGAACAGACGCTCCGTCTCGAGCTGAGGGCCAAGCCGCATGGGGTTAGGTCGTCGTACTTCGCTTGGGGATTGTGTGCACTAGAACTATATGAATGTCTAGACTACAATAAAGAGAGAAATAACAGAAGAATGAATTAATAGGAGTTATTTATTCCCGTCGTCCCGACGGAAGAGTTGATGGAAATATGGAGGAGCAAAGCACTTCTATATAACCATATATACACTGCCATTCTTACATTTTTTTTACTTCAGGCCATTAATCAGAAATACTAATTTTGTACTGTCAGACATGCTGCAGTTATTTGAGCTGACCATTGCTGGTGGCATATTAGGCTGGTCATTTACTCCCACTGCAGCTCACGCTGACCTGAAAGGCCCGTGCACTCCAACAAAACATGTTCAATAGTAAATTGTTGATACGCTGGGCAGAGCTGACAGATTCACTGGGGCGAAACTAGATTAGCTAACGCCGGCGTTAGCATATCCAAGATGGATGCACCAAAAGTGGGTAAGTTAAAAACGTAAGAGTTTGGTAAATTTGACATCCGAAAAAGCGCGGAAAGATTGACTAACGCAATGTCTGGGATTGACTAACGGGAATTGTATTTTGTTCAAAGAGTGACTAACGCTTTGTGAGTTTAGATAGCGCTGACGCTGTAAGTAGGCCTAACTGTTGTATGCCTAGTATTTATAATAACAATAATCACCTGGTAAAAACAGACCTGTTTCACCATAGACTAGACTATATGGAACTAGTAAAACAGGTCAAGCAGGTCCAAGACCCACTTACTGCTTGACTTTATTATTTCTGGACCGAATCACAGTGGGCACTTCGAACATGTAGGGTACATTGATAGCCTGTCGTTTTGTAATGAAATTAACTGTCAATATTAAACAGTTACCTTGACCTTCTACACCGCAGGTCTGCTGCTAAACTGTGTTATAGGTAGACTAATATACTTTGTTACAGTAACTGTTAGACCTTAGAGCATAGCACAGCCATAGGCTATTATACAAAACTGCATAGCAGTAGGCCTATAGGTACGCCTATAGGTTGTGTAGGTCTACACACTGTATTGTATCCCCAATTTTGCTGTGTACCCGATGTCTCCATGATTCTGTATCTGCAGGCTTGGCTTACGTGGCAGTAACATTACAAAGAACGGCATAGCACAGTCTACCGGTAAGGTTATTGTGTTATCTTTGCTCCTCCTCATATAGGCTAGTCAATCTAGGTCATTTGAGGGCCTGACCCAGCACAAATTGTACCACAATATTTTTTGGGGGAAATGTATTTCAGAAAGGTCTCTAGAACAACATACTAAAAATGCCCCCGGACCGAAAACGTCTTGGGGAAATATGTCCAATAAGGCCGCCAAATATCCGGGATACGACCCGTTCTTTCATATAACTAGTGCTAAGCAAGCCATTCTGAACATTTAAGGACATTTAAAGTAAACTTATGAATATTTCAAATGATAAAAGCTTGAAATATGTACTTTCAGCATTTGCATGAATCCAAAATAACACCAATATTCTTAAAAAAAACTATTCGTTATTTCAAATAATTAACTCGGCACAAACCAATATGAGGAGTTTATAAAATTTATTTTGTACTTCTGAACCTAGATTTATTAGATGATCAAAAGCTGAAAGGGTAGTTACTTCAAAATTTGCGTAAATCCAATATGGCCGCCCCAATAATTGCCGAGTGATCTATTTAACATGAACACATCACATAATTATTGTAAGATAGAGCAGCATTGTTCATGAAATAACTAGCTAGGTATGTACGGCTGGGCTATGTACTTGTTGGGCGTAGTTGTTGAGGACATTTGTATAGTTATAATGTCATCTAATACCACATTCACCACCACCCAGGCCATTAATTATAAATAATGTCTATTGTGCATCTAACTAGCACATCTATCGCATATATATACAGCTTTTCCACCCAACTCGTTATGATTGTTCGATGTACGACATCGTACCCTTAGTTTTATACTTTTGTATGTAGTTCTTGGAGTTTTATCGTGCCCTAAAGATATAAATACGCCAATTTGTTTTAAGGTTGTGATCCCTTTCTGTAAACACTTTTCTGGAAAACACTTCAGATACGTGATAGGGAACTCCATTCGATTGTATCAGCTTTTGTCTCGTATAGGGCCTATGCTGTCTTGCGAGTCCATTTGAGTTTTATTATCTCGTCCGCTGTTATCATCCCAAAGTGGCTGCTCTGGATTCTGTGCAGTGTTAATTAATTTTGTGCTTTTCATGAAGGTCTACATATACAATTTGCTAACCATGACATTAAGAGAAGAATCAACTAAAAAGGGTCCTCTGGTGACTATTCATCAGCTTTTCCAAACAACATATGACCGACTGCATCGCCGGCATAAATTTGCATCTTGGAGACCAGCCAGACCCTGTCATTATATGGCCAATGTATCTAAGAAAGCTCATTATAGTGTGGAAGCCAAGGCGTAATACAATTGAACGGAGTTCCCTATAAAATATTCTGACTCACTTTCACGTATCTGAAGTGTTTTCCACCAGAGCGGTTGGCCAAAGGTTATACTTGGTATATCTCTTGGCATGGGAGGACACATATAGCTTAAGTTGCTTGAATTCATATTTATATGAATCATAGGAAGATACATATTTAAGATTGTCCAGGGCTGCGCCATTTGCATTAAGCCAGACCACCCTAGCCACTTTTGGAGCCTACAGAGAAATCAATTATATATCTGACAATAACATACAGGGTAAATTATACTTAAGCCATTAATACAGACCTGGTAATGACCACGATATATATAGTGTAGGGGAAGGGCGGGCAAAGGGGGCCACTTAACGTTTCAATGATATTTAAGGATAATTTTAGAACTATTTTAAAACCAATGACTGTTCTATGTAAGGTACATGCAATGTAGATAAATATAACAGACTCACTTAGTGTCTCAAGAATACCATATTTTAATTGTAAGCCAAATAGATTTGCTCTCAAAGTGGTCCCTTTTGCCCAATAGCTTGGGCAGGGGGGCAGCGCATTCGGCAAAGGGGGCCACCCCCACCTTGGTACTTTTTATTATTTTGATACACAAGGGTGTACATTGAAGTGAGCCTAATAAAATAGATATGAAAAAACCTTTCATTTGATGTATATGGTGACATGTTTTGATGGACATAATACTAAGTAATATACTAAATACTTTCGTTCACTGGGATTAGTGTGTGAAATATGTACCCATTGAAAGTTAGCGGGCAAAGGGAGCCATGCTGTATGGTCTTTGTATTGAAATGGCCTGGCCCCCTTTGACCTGGCTCCTTTTGCCCAGGGGGTAGAGGTGGGAAATTTAGCCTATTATTTCTCCCCAAAGTGATCTCCTGACTAAAGTAATGACTAGAAAACAAAGGCAATATAATATACCACACAAAACAAAAGATTTTCAGAAGAAATCACATAAATTCATCAAGAGATTCATACAAATATATAAGCTTATATTCATAAGATTGTTGCCATAATCTCCCTATCGTCTCTTATTTCTATCTAAGATATGTATGAGATGTCTATTTATGTTTTTTGTATACACAGGTTCATAATTCATAACTATGACGTCATTAAAGTTTCATACAACATGTCACAATTAAAATATCGTTGATGGCAACCTTTGCCCACCGGCCCCCTTTGCCCGGCTCTCCCCTACTGTTTGATGTTAATATACCTACTTAGTTCTGAAAAATACCTAGATAATTCCATAAAAAATCACCATACATATGCCTATTATATGAATTCATGGATGAGATATATTATAAGCGCTATCTAATCCTAGGGTACGTTAGTCAATTCCATCCATCCCGTTGGTCAATCTTTGTATTAGCTATAAAATGCGTTAGTCAATCTTTTCGCGTTTTTCCGCGGATGTCAAATTTACCAAACTCTTACGTTTTTAAACAAATCCCGCTATCCCCTAAATATCCCTTACATTCATATAAATACGGTGGGTGAATGGCCAGCCCGAAAATTGTGATAAAATACCACAAAAGAGCAGAAAACTAACTGGCTTACCCACTTTCGGTGCATCTGTTATTGTGAACATTACGCAACAATCGTCTGTACATAGCATCACCACCAATCAACATTCTGGCAACCACTTTACATTTATAAAATGTGACTGGATTATTCATCACCACTACCACAGCTGGGCGGGGGCCCTAAGGTAGTGGTTAGCACCGCTGCCTTTCACGCCAGAGTTCGGGGTTCGGTTCCCGGTCTCGGCGGTTTGAAAGAAACAAAAATGTTTCTTCCCCATCCACGTGTGAAAGTCAGTATTGTGGGGAGCCTCCGTGACCGAGAGGTAGCGTGCTCGGCCTCAGACCGCCAGGGCTCGAATTTCGAATCCTGTGTCTGGAGGACAGTGTCATCCCAATCATCTCACCATCCTCAGGAGGTTCTCCTGGCCCAGTTTAGCCTATATGTGCACAAAGGTGGCCTAAAGCCCGATTCATTTTATTTTACTACCACAGCTAAAGTATGGGAAAGTCAAACATCCAGTTTTTAAAAATTGACAAGCTATCATACATTAACAGATCTATCGAGTGTTTCATTTGATATTTATTATTTATAACACCATTTTACGCCAGGTTGACTTCCTCATTTTGATCGGGTTCAAAAGATGTTCCGACAATACAAAATTTACAATGTCATATTTTTTACATGTTGTATATAAAATGTACAAGGAACCAATAATTGCTGGGGCACGCTTAGTGACTGGAAAATTAATAAATTTTTGCATAAATATGTTAATGTAAAAAGGTAATTGTACAGAAAATAATGTGAATAAAAATATTAACCGTCTATTATCCACAGTACATTCTATATTCTGCCATCCTAGCGCTGCAGTAGCTGCAATACCTGGACATTGTTGAGGTAAACCTTGAAATGTACGTGCTGCATATTCATGTGCTTTCTGAAGCTTTAACATACCTTGCTCGCATATCAGCCACACTTCACCCCCATACAAACATTTTGGGATACTTACTGACCAATACAGTTTTGAAGGGATGTGCCTCCGGTGTTACTACTAATCGATCTAATCATGTGACAGGACACTTTCAGGCTGTCTACTGTTTCCTCTATAAATTTGAGCTGCGCATTTGACGAGCTACACAAGGGAACACCTAAATGTTTGTACCCGTCAACAATTAGAGGTTTTTTACTATTTATTGTAAAACACATATTTTTATTTACTTTGCCAAAAAATAAAATTTTAATTTTCTCTGTATTAAAATGATATTTCCACTTCACACTGTGACCATTGACTGTATGAAGATAATGTTGCATACTGACAGCAGATTTAGCTATCACTGCTACATCGTCAGCAAAACTAGGAACAGCTACACTGTTATTTTGAATACGTACACCACAAGGAATGTTAGCGAGTTCAGATATCACGTCATTATTATATAAACAATACAAATACATCGATAAAATATCACCTTGATGTAGGCCTCGTAAAGGCGTCAACCAGCTGGAAACACCACCAGCTATATTAAAGGTGTAGTCAACAGTTAAAATTCGCGGGACAAGGGTCCCCCAGAAGGCAATAGTGCCCGTGGGTAGGCCAAGTCCCTATTCCATAATAATACTAAATATGTGTTTCATACCTAAAGCCTCATTAAGAGCAAGTTCTCAAATCACAGCAAGTTCATATATACTTGAGCGACATCTATGAGTTTATAATTCAAAGATCTTGGCCCTTACCCCTACTTGGTCGCTTGCTTGCAAACAAACTGACTGTATTACTGCGGGGATGTTGAAACTGCTTGACCCAAGCTTGTATTGACATGCCCAGTAAACACAAAACATTTGTATGACTTTATGCAATGTTGGACCAACGTCGAAGACGTTGGGCCGACGTTGTATAAATGTTATACAAATGTCTTGTGTTTGCTGGGCAGGCGGACTTTCTCTCAAACATTGTACATTTATTCAATGTTGGTTCAATGTTGGGCCAGCGTCGCAGACGTTGGCCTAGCATTAAAACAGCATTGGATCAATGTCCCGTTAAAGTAGTATCTTGTAATCAGTTCAGTGGCTATATTAATGCCGTCAATCTGTACTCAATAGGCTACTGTTGGCTTACACTTGACCGTCCCAGGCATGCGCGTCTTGCAGTTGAATCATTCTTTAACTGCACATTTAAAATTATCGTAGCTGTCATATATATTAGCCCATACAATTTTACTCATCCCCATGCAACATAGTTTATACAATAAGCCCTTTATCCTCACAGTATCAAACGCTTTTTTACGTCCAACAATGCGACATAAGAAACATCCTGCTGTCCAATAGCTTCTCTTAGTAAAAACGTAGTATTTAAACCTGAGGCTGTTTTTTGTGAAAACCCTTGCAAATCATTTACTTGTGAAAAAATCCAACATTCCTATCTTATCAATAGGAGACCATCAAAAACTTTACCAGTCGTGCACATCAGTGTAATCCCCCTATAGTTATTTGGGTCGTTTTGATTTTTATTGCATTTTGAGATGGGGACAATTATTCCACGTTTTAACTTTGAGGTCTATAGGCTTTTATCATCATCACAGAGAATAATCTACTGAGCACTAGAAAAAACTTTAGATGCTCGGCATATATGCCATCTGCCCCACATGCCTTATTCAGATTTAAAGACTTGCAAACGGTTTCAACTTCTTTTGGTGTAAAACATTTTATATTGCCATTTGGTGGGTTATTTTTTATACACACAATCTCAGATGCTACATTGTTGCTCACTTCATTATCAATTTTTTAATCTGTTTATCAGTACAGTTTTCTTTAGGTGTATACATTTTTCAAAGTATGTTTTCCAATGGTTTCTTATGTCTACCGGGTTAGTTATATAATGACTATTTACTACGTTTAGATGACATGGTGTAGACTGGAGTGTATTTATACGTTTATTCACCAAAGACCAAAATAGCTTTTGATCAATTGCGCTGGCATCATTTATTTTCCTGATATAATAAACTTCATATTGGTATTGCGACTGGCGCAATTGATTACGTAGCAATTTCTTACATTTCTTGTAATTATCCAAACTTGAGAGTCATCGTCACGTGGTCTGACAGTTTGCACCCATGCCCTCCAAGCTAACTTTTTATTACGACAAGCAATACTTAATGACTTTGACCAGTAAGGTTTCGTTCCATCATTTTTACGTATAAGCGGTAAGTGGTTATTTGCATTTACTAGTAGCTGAACAACATCTCTATACATAATGTCTATTGACTTACAACTCATAGCATCAATCTCGGACAATTGATCAATGTTATTTGCGGTATACTCAGACATTGAACTTTCCAGCTTGGCATTATAGTCTTTAATTTGATCTTCGCTTAAATGACGCCATTTTACATGTTTATATAAGGTTTATATCATTCACATGCTCTGTGTTAACCTTCATATTATTCAACGACATTTTAAGATAAATCGGGAGATGATCTGATGTATTGAGAACGTGTTCCTCAAAAACGCCACAATCAGATACCATATGTTAAAGATTACTACTATATATATAGTGGTCAATATATGACGTACCTCCTACTGTATTTTGGTACGTGTAACAAGGTCCACTGCCTTTATCTGATATAACTCATATTTCAAGGCTGTATTGATCTATGAAATGTAAAATTTGTTTTCCATTTTTACATGATTTGCCCCATGCTCTTTTGCTTGCACTCTCACCAAAATGACTGTTAAAATCACCTATTATTATAAATTTATGATTTCTATTTCGCTCTATGAGTACAGCTATGTGTGCGAGATATTCAATGAAATCATCTTTAATGCAATTTCGTTGTGGCATATATACGCCAATTATATATACAATTTGATTGCTTTGTAAATGGTACATAAGTGTGCAAATTCTATCATTACAAAAGTCACGCGCTGGCGTTATTTGATACTGTAATATCCGTAGTTTATATAGTTCATTGTCATACAGCTGGTGTTCTTCTATTACCACAATGTCATTTTCCTTTAACAGAGTTTCCATGTAAGGAGTAGCTGCTGCCAAACCTCTGCTATTCCATGCTGCTATTTTAAGATCACACGTATCATGTTGAGAGTTAGAGAAGTAAATACCGTAAACACTGTATGATATATAATAAAAGTTTTACTATACATTTATGTCTTTTTATGCTGATGTCCTTTAATCTATGACACTGGTAAAATAAATAATCAATACAATTATATTCACCAGGGTTTTCCTCCATCAACTTCATCCCAGGCATGCTCAGGGAGGCCAGAATCGGCGTGTATCTCAGCATCACTGATGTCAGAGTATTTGAGATCATCAACGTCATTTGAGTAACTGTCTGCCCATGCCCTGTAGCAGATACTTGGGCGTAGATTCAAAATTCGTATAACTATTATGACTCTGGGGGTCCCTGGGCTGCCACCTTCTAGGCGGTTGATTTTCCCATCGACGGCAGACCATACCATCTGGCTAATATCCAGATCGCAACAACAAAAGGACGGCCTGGTCCTCTGGTGCAACTAGTCTGCAGTCCACTACGTCATCATACGCGCGGTTATGGATCACGTTGGCCTTCATAATTCTGACTTTGCGGGAAGGACTCGAGTCTCTCACATAGCTGCGTATTGAAGCTATCACGTGTTGTGCTTCATCTCCAGGAGGCATGTGAAATGCTGAAGGTACAGCGTACATCCCCGTTCAGGAACAGCCGCCTTCAATGCAAGAGACCTCTTATGAATTGAAGTACGGCTATCTGTTCGTGCATTTGTTTTTTCTTGATATCTGTCTTTTTTTATTTCATGCCGACTTCTCAACCAGGAAACGGAATCCACTCACGAGAATGTACACCATCAGTGGCCAGATCCTGCAGGAGGTATCCAGTGCTCGGTACCTAGGTGTGAACATCACAAACAAACTTGACTGGTCCAAACATGTTGCTTCTACCACCAAAAAATCAAACGGCACCCTCGCTTTCCTCCGTAGGAACTTAAAAACCTGCCCTAAAAAGATCAAAGAAAATGCCTACACAAGTCTAGTACGCCCTGTTCTTGAGTATGGTGCCGCAATATGGGACCCACACCTAGGCAAGGACATCTCATCCATAGAGATGGTCCAGCGTCGAGCAGCTCGATTCGTCACCAATGATTAAATCTTTAATCATTTATCCCCCTTACATTTCATCAGCGTGATACTCCTTAAAGGAGGTTTGCTGATTATGCTACAGATACAGATACAGAGAGGGCCCCTCTAGCTTTGCCACTTCATTGAACAGCATCTTCTTCTGCCGTGGATCAGCGCTGTTACTTGTCGCATTGTCAATATTACTACAGTCAACAAGAGGGACGTCATCAGGCTTATTGACAGTGCCATCATTATTATCAATATTCGGCGATGTAAATACCAGTTTCCTCCGAGCCTGATTGTCAGTAAGGACACACATGTTACGCTCCCGTACCTTCTGTTCGGGAGGAGTATTTTTATTATTGTCTTGTTATCAGTCGATGTCGGCACTGCTGGTACTGGGGCATTAGTGGTCTTTGTACGTGTAGTTCATTATCATTATTTGTCTCTTTATCATTTTTCTTTGGCGCCTTATTTTTACGTTCTGTCTGCGGCTGAGGCGATACTTTATCACGGCATTTACATCCTGTTGTCGTTGTGGTCTTATGATCTTTATTTTTGGGACTTAACACAAGTAATCTGCTCTCTATGGCTTGCATATGGGTTTTCAGGCTATCAATTTCTTCCTTATGAGATCTTTTTTCAGTGTCAATTTCTTCATGCAACTGCTTACACGTACTTGCTACGCGTGCAATATAGTCATACAACCCATTAATGTCTTTTGACACAGATACATTTTTAAGTAGGCTATCTACATTCTGGCTCTGGGCTCTCAAAATGTTCCCAGGGAATACCTTTTGTGCTCCACATATATACATAAATGGGTCGTATATATCTCTTGCTAGAGATACATGTGCATTATTTCCTATGCGGCTTTTTGGCACTAGCCTAGGTCGTACATCATCAGCAACATCATTATTTTCCCGAGCCACCTGACTGTTTAGTCTATTTGTGGCATATTTCAGTAAAATATACCTTGTCGCTTGTAGGTCTTCAACATCTGCGTCGATTGCGTCTACGAGAGCTTATATGGTTTGAGCTTTCGGGTTGATGTCCACATTCTGCAATACAATGGCAATCGCAACGTCAATATGTTGCATAACCGGGTGGTGGATTAATCACCAGCTACAATCACTCTTGCTTTCACATGATTCGCGGTCCAGTTTTTCCGCCATAGTGCTGTACGCTGATCGCCCTGTATACACCTTTCCCAATAGCAACACGCCACACACTACAGTGACTAAAAGCTGAACTATTTAGTTGGGAGTCCTGTCACACTTATATTACAACGCGCCACACAGTGATTAAAACTGAACTATTTAGTTGGGAGTCCTGCTTATGCGCAAAATCGTGCAAACAGTGTATTGGCAACCAACCTTGACTCCTGTTCAAATCCAGTTGGGCACATCAAGCTGCAAATATGCTGTCAAATTTTTTGATGCATTTTTTCACCAAAATGACACAAAATTGTCAAACTTAAAAAAAAAAATTCACATACACGATCTATATGCCTTTATAGCTACATCAGCAAAAAATAGTTTAAAATATAACAACATTTCCTATAGAATATATCAATTTTTATCTTTGCTCTTTTGTTGTGTGTTGTGTGCTGACGCGTTGCGTTGTGAATACCAATAAAGTCGAAGTCTTATATATATTATATTATATATAATATATCATATTATATTTATGTATTATAAATATATTATATTTATTATTATATATATATATTTATTTTAAAGTCTTTTATTGTTTTAATCGATCTCACTCTGTCTCAGTCTTACAAATCCAACTCCAGAATACTAGGCCCATATGGGGCTATAATTATATAAGACCAGCCGACAGAAGAAAATTCCGACTCTGACGTATGTCTACTATTATACTAATCAGACCGACAGCCGACAATACCGACTGCAGGATATTTTCGTATATTAGGCCGATATATAGATACATGTAAGAGCAGCCGACAGCAGACAATTCCGACTCTCAGATACTATGAGTAAATTTACCATTGAGGCCGACAGCCGACAATTCCGACTCCAACATACTGTCTGGGATAGTAGATCCATATTTGTAAAACTAGCCGGCAGCCGACAATTCAGACTCTGATATAGAATGAATAAATCTACAACTGACGCCGACAGCCGACAATCCCAACTTCAGTATGCTCTGAGATAGTATGAATGAATCTACCGTTCAGGCCGACAGCAAACAATTCCGACTGAAGTAGCCTATACTCTGGGGTAGTATGCCTATATTTATACCACCAGCCGACAGAAGACAATTCCGACTCCAGTATTTATAATGTAAGGCAAGCCGACAACTGACAATTCCGACTCTAAGATGGTATGAATAATTCTATCATTCAGGACGACAACCGACAATTCCGACTCAAGTGTACCCTGGGATAGTAAGTCTATATGTTTATAAGACGAGCCGACAACAGACACTTCCGACTCCAGTATTGTTAATATAAGGCCAGCCGACAGCTGACAATTCTGACTTTGAGATTTAAGCGGGCCCTACCCCACCATTGATTAGGACCGACAACCGACAATTCCGACTCTAGCATTTATAATATATAGGGCCAGTCGACAGCAGACATTTCCAACTTATTATTCCTAATATAAGGCCAGCCGACAGCAGACAATTCCGACTTTGCGATTTAATTCGCTCCACCCCTACATTTGCCACTGACAACCAACAATTCCGACCTTAAGATTCATAATATATATAGGGCCAGCCAACAGCAGACAATTCCGACTCTGAGATTCATCTAGGCCCAGCCCTACCATTGATTGGGACCGACAGCCCACAATTCCGACTCTACTATTACTAATATATAGGGACAGCCGACAATTCCCACTATACAGTACCCCTAATAGTAATATAAAGCCAACCGACAGCAGACAATTCCGACTCGGAGATATAACTGGGCCCAGCCCTACCATTGATTGAGACCGACAGCCGACAATTTCGACTCTATTATTTCTTATATATAGGGACAGCCGACAATTCCCACTACAGTATTTCTAATAGTAATATAAAGCCAGTCGACAGTAGACAACTCCGACTCGGAGAATCAACTGGGCTCAGCCCCTACCATTGATTGAGACCGACAGCCGACAATTCCGACTCTACTAGTATTTCTAATATATAGGGACATCCAACAACTCCCACTACAGTATCCCTAATAGTAATATAAAGTCAGCCGACAGCAGACAATTCCGACTCGGAGATTCAGCTACGCTTAACCCTACCATTGATTGAAACCGACAGCCGACAATTCCGACTCTAGTATTCCTAATATATAGGGACAGCCGACAATTCCGACTCGAGTATCCCTAATATAAAGCCAGCCAACAGCAGACAATTCCGACTCAGAGAATTAACTGGGCCCAGCCCCACCATTTATTGAGACCGATAGCCGACAATTCCGACTCTATTATTTCTAATATATAGGGACAGCCGACAATTCCCATTACAGTATCCCTAACAGTAATATAAAACCAACCGACAGCAGACAATTCCGACTCGGAGATTTAACTGGGCCCAGCCCTACCATTGATTGAGACCGACAGCCGACAATTCCAACTCTATTATTTCTAATATATAGGGACAGCCGACAATTCCCACTACAGTATCCCTAACAGTAATATAAAACCAACCGACAGCAGACAATTCCGACTCGGAGATTTAACTGGGCACAGCCCTACCATTGATTGAGACCGACAGCCGACAATTCCGACTCTAATATTCCTAATATATAGGGACAGCCGACAATTCCGACTCGAATATCCCTAGTATAAAGCGAGCTGATATCAGAAAATTCCGACTCCGAGATTTAACTAGGCCCATCCCTACCATTGATTGAGACTGATAGCCGACGATTCCGACTGTAGTATTCCTAATATAGGGGCCTAGTATTGTTAATATAAGGCCAGTTGAGAGCCGACAATCTCGACTCCAGTTTACTCTGGGACAGTAAACCTATATTTATATGACCAGCCGACAGTGGACACTTCCGAAGTGTATTATGATCTTATAATGATTTATTCATACTATCAAGTATTGTTAATATAAAACCAACCGACAGCCGACAATTCCGACAAAGGGATAGCAAGACCATTATTCTAGCATTGAGGCTGACAGCCGAAAATACTGACTCCAGTATATTATTGATATAAGATCAGTCGACAGCCGACTCTGCTAGTAAGACCAAGAATACAATATTGTGGCATTGAGCCGTTAGCTGAAAATACAAACTCTAGTACACTGTAAAAATGAGCTTTCAAAACATTTAAAATAGGGTTACACACATGCTTTAGGTCTTTCGATACACCACATTTGGTTGTTGATTGTACATCGTAGACGGCAGGCTCATTCTTATCGACTGGGACTGCCCCGATGGCTCATAAGTATCGACTGGGGCTTATAACCTGGAGGTACCAGGCTCCGAATCCTGGTCGGGTCAGATATTTGTCATCGTATTTGTGCATATACAGTGCTCCAAACTGTTCAAAGGCCTGAAGTTTACAGTGCTCCCCGAGGTTTTCAATCCTGTTCAATCGTGAAAGACCAAGATAGGGATTGGATTAGCCGAATACGGTGTTTCAAAACACTCATTGCAGTTGATCAGAACTCTACTTATAGTTTTTTCAAACTTAATCAGTCGTGGCTGAAACAGCCACACTGATTATTTCAACACGCTTGTTGTGTTTTAAAACGCGAAAAAATTGTGTTTCCATCCAAACACTAAAATCGGTTGCAGCTCTGTTGCAACCAATAGTGGTGTTTTGAACCACTTTTTTACAGTGTATATATCGTCGGGCACAGGCGAAACAATCCTAAATACCAAAATTGAAAAATTGAGTTTTTATAAAAAAAACATCAAAAATAAACTTTTTTAGCATTATGTAGAATGGCTAAGCCCTATGTGTGGTATATCATACCTAGCGCGAATGAGCGAAACAATCCTAACTACATTTTTCTATGATATAAACATGTCAAACCTGTAGGATCCCTGCCTCGCTCGATTACCGTGACAGTCGCCCCAGGTCTCCCCGGACGCGGAGAGACAGTAGGATGACTGCCTCGTTTCAGTACTCCAGTGCTGTGTGCATAAATCCGATTGCCATGCGGTCGTAGCTTTTTCTCGCACTTGTAGTCTAGCTCTTGACGACTGCAGACGTGTTGCAGGTCGTCCGCTTGGAGTTAGCCTAGGGACGTGTCGTGCGCGGGTTTGTGCATTGCCAATGTTTTGTGTCTAGACCAATAAATACAATGAACTGAAGAAGAGTTTTGTGAAGTCAATCGGAAAACCGTCAAATTGACGGGGAAAGAATGAATTTATTAATAAGATGGTGAATGATAGGCGGGTCTCGCCGTTCACCCTACCGGTGGACCCACTTAACATTCCCATACTGGTGACCCCTGACGTTTGATCGTGATCGCAACAGCATTTTCACCAAGCAACAAGATGAAAACCTCTGTTTTCACGGATAGGTTTTGTTAAAATTTTAAGGGACTTTTGAAACAAATCATGAGCATTTTTTTCGCAAAGGTACGTGAAAATTGTAGGTCACGCTAATATGCCAGTTAGAACTAGCTAGAAAAGTTATCAGAGGAGAAGTACGTGTTTTTACGTCAAAAAAGGCGTAATTTTTATATTTTTTGAACGAATTCCACGTGCTTGGCGCCTTTTCAAGATGGAGGACATGTCGGTTTTTCCAGAAAGACCGTAAATTTTTTTTCTCATTTATCCTTTCAAAGTACGAGTTCCTAGAATTCTTTCATCCTATTAATGCCACTGTGGGCGAGTAGGAAGTGGGTATTTTTAAAAACTCCATTTTTATCGTTGTTCGCCATAATTGAATGACTCGATTTTAAAGTCCAATAGACGAAGTCTCGTCAGTATCGATTTTTCAGCAAAAATTGACAAAGAAAAAATTATCGAAAAATATCGCTTTGACTCAGATAACCTTTAATAGGATTAGGGCCAAATAAAATTGTTCGCCTGAAAATGAATGTGAATAAACGGACCTAGTTGGTCTATAAAACATATTTCCAGGACCGTAGGTCAACATTTTATCATTATAACAATATTTTATTTCAGGGAGTGATGTTTGTCATGAATGTATTTGGTAAGTGAGCGCCATGTTGGACGCTGGTTCCCCTAATTTAGCTACTGGCCCGCCGTGGGCAAAAACGCGTCCCGCCATACCCGGCATGCACCTGGACAGTGGACCCATGTCACCTCATCACATCAGCATAAATTAGGCCGCCATTTTGAATTCGTGGCGCAGCCTATTCACGTGTCAAGACTATACACGGTCTAGCCTCAAATATTTTTTTTACATACATACAAATTTTCTTTTTCAAAACCATTAAAGTGAGAGAATATAAAATACGCAGTTTCGGGAAAGAAATTATAGCACAAGTTGTGCGAGATTTTGATAAAAGTCATAGTTTAATTTTTACGTCGCAACGCCCCCTGGTGTTCGGCGTCGTTCTAGCCTACTCCTCGCGCCTTGCCCGGCACAGGGTAGCTCATGAATATGCTAATGTGAGGCGAGACGCGTCTACTGCTCAGTTTTGCACGCACACCCATTATACAGGCCTGCTGGCCCAAGCTTACAGCAACGAGCTGCTGGCTGGGTCTACGCGGCTGTGGTCACGTACGCCATATTTGACAAACCGATACAGGCTGACACGTGTGCGACAGGCCACATGTTAGCAGCAAACAATCATACATCACACCACACCTGCCGCAAACCAAATAAACGCAACCGCTACGACGACAACCGAATTACACGTCAATAAACGAAACGAAGCGAGCGATCGATTCGGACGTCATCAAGAATGAATCGGCGATGAACATGCCATATAAAAAAAAAAGTGGAGTGTTCACCGCAGAAATCATTTATCAGTGAAATGATATATTATATTATCAATCCGCGTAGACTACTGTCAGTCATGTTTTAAAAATATTATTTTAAAAACAAATGTAGCTGTTTTTATCGCAGTCACATTTATCCTATCAGCCAGAGAACAAAATTTTCTCATGATAGTTGATTTCAGTAGATCAAACTTATATAAATAACGAAATATTCAACTTGACAGTTGCGCTATAGCGAAACATTCTCAATATTTGCATGTGTTTTTCGACTTGCAAATCCAACTCCAGAATACTAGGCCCATATCGGGCTATAATTATATAAGACCAGCCGACAGAAGAAAATTCCGACTCTGACGTAGTAGGGCTATGTCTACTATTATACTAATACACAATACCGACTGCAGGATATTTTCGTATATTAGGCCGATATATAGATACATGTAAGAGCAGCCGAC
Source organism: Flabesymbios commensalis (assembly GCA_964017125.1). Taxonomy (NCBI): domain Eukaryota; kingdom Metazoa; phylum Annelida; class Polychaeta; order Terebellida; family Flabelligeridae; genus Flabesymbios; species Flabesymbios commensalis. Next base: position 31,701,520 of record OZ024905.1, on the reverse strand, counting down.
AGCAGACAATTCCGACTCTCAGATACTATGAGTAAATTTACCATTGAGGCCGACAGCCGACAATTCCGACTCCAACATACTGTCTAGAATAGTAGATCCATATTTGTAAAACTAGCCGGCAGCCGACAATTCAGACTCTGATATAGAATGAATAAATCTACAACTGACGCCGACAGCCGACAATCCCAACTTCAGTATGCTCTGAGATAGTATGAATAAATCTACCGTTCAGGCCGACAGCCAACAATTCCGACTGAAGTAGTCTATACTCTGGGGTAGTATGCCTATATTTATACCACCAGCCGACAGAAGACAATTCCGACTCCAGTATTTATAATGTAAGGCAAGCCGACAACTGACAATACCGACTCTAAGATGGTATGAATAATTCTATCATTCAGGACGACAACCGACAATTCCGACTCAAGTGTACCCTGGGATAGTAAGTCTATATGTTTATAAGACGAGCCGACAACAGAAACTTCCGACTCCAGTATTGTTAATATAAGGCCAGCCGACAGCAGACAATTCTGACTTTGAGATTTAAGCGGGCCCTACCCCACCATTGATTAGGACCGACAACCGACAATTCCGACTCTAGCATTTCTAATATATAGGGCCAGTCGACAGCAGACATTTCCGACTTTGCGATTTAATTCGCTCCACCCCTACATTTGCCACTGACAACCAACAATTCCGACCTTAAGATTCATAATATATATAGGGCCAGCCAACAGCAGACAATTCCGACTCTGAGATTCATCTAGGCCCAGCCCTACCATTGATTGGGATCGACAGCCCACAATTCCGACTCTACTATTACTAATATATAGGGACAGCCAACAATTCCCACTATACAGTACCCCTAATAGTAATATAAAGCCAACCGACAGCAGACAATTCCGACTCGGAGATATAACTGGGCCCAGCCCTACCATTGATTGAGACCGACAGCCGACAATTTCAACTCTATTATTTCTTATATATAGGGACAGCCGACAATTCCCACTACAGTATTTCTAATAGTAATATAAAGCCAGTCGACAGTAGACAACTCCGACTCGGAGAATCAACTGGGCTCAGCCCCTACCATTGATTGAGACCGACAGCCGACAATTCCGACTCTACTAGTATTTCTAATATATAGGGACATCCAACAACTCCCACTACAGTATCCCTAATAGTAATATAAAGTCAGCCGACAGCAGACAATTCCGACTCGGAGATTCAGCTACGCTCAACCCTACCATTGATTGAAACCGACAGCCGACAATTCCGACTCTAGTATTCCTAATATATAGGGACAGCCGACAATTCCGACTCGAGTATCCCTAATATAAAGCCAGCCAACAGCAGACAATTCCGACTCGGAGATTTAACTGGGCCCAGCCCTACCATTGATTGAGACCGACAGCGGACAATTCCGACTCCATTATTTCTAATATATAGGGACAGCCGACAATTCCCACTACAGTATCCCTAACAGTAATATAAAACCAACCGACAGCAGACAATTCCGACTCGGAGATTTATCTGGGCACAGCCCTACCATTGATTGAGACCGACAGCCGACAATTCCGACTCTAATATTCCTAATATATAGGGACAGCCGACAATTCCGACTCGAGTATCCCTAGTATAAAGCCAGCTGATAGCAGACAATTCTGACTCTGAGATTTAACTGGGCCCAGCTCTACCATTGAATGAGACCGACAGCCGACAATTCCGACTCTAGTATTTATAATATATAGGACAGCCGACAATTCCCACTACAGTATCCCTAACAGTAATATAAAACCAACCGACAGCAGACAATTCCGACTCGGGGATTTAACTGGGCCCAGCCCTACCATTGATTGAGACCGACAGCCGACAATTCCGACTGTATTATTTCTAATATATAGGGACAGCCGACAATTCCCACTACAGTATCCCTAACAGTAATATAAAACCAACCGACAGCAGACAATTCCGACTCGGAGATTAAACTGGGCACAGCCCTACCATTGATTGAGACCGACAGCCGACAATTCCGACTCTAATATTCCCAATATATAGGGACAGCCGACAATTCCGACTCGAGTATCCCTAGTATAAAGCCAGCTGATAGCAGACAATTCTGACTCTGAGATTTAACTGGGCCCAGCTCTACCATTGAATGAGACCGACAGCCGACAATTCCGACTCTAGTATTTATAATATATAGGGACAGCCGACAATTCCCACTACAGTATCCCTAACAGTAATATAAAACCAACCGACAGCAGACAATTCCGACTCGGAGATTTAACTGGGCACAGCCCTACCATTGATTGAGACCGACAGCCGACAATTCCAAACTCAAGTATTTCTAATACATAGGGACAGCCGACAATTCCGAGTCGAGTATCCCTAATATAATGCCAGCCGATATCAGAAAATTCCGACTCCGAGATTTAACTAGGCTCATCCCTACCATTGATTGAGACTGATAGACGACGATTCCGACTGTAGTATTCCTAATATAGGGGCCTAGTATTGTTAATATAAGGCCAGTTGAGAGCCGACAATCTCGACTCCAGTTTACTCTGGGACAGTAAACCTATATTTATATGACCAGCCGACAGTGGACACTTCCGAAGTGTATTATGATCTTATAATGATTCATTCATACTATCAAGTATTGTTAATATAAAACCAACCGACAGCCGACAATTCCGACAAAGGGATAGCAAGACCATTATTCTAGCATTGAGGCTGACATCCGAAAATACTGACTCCAGTATATTATTGATATAAGATCAGTCGACAGCCGACTCTGCTAGTAAGACCAAGAATACAATATTGTGGCATTGAGCCGTTAGCTGAAAATACAAACTCTAGTACACTGTAAAAATGAGCTTTCAAAACATTTAAAATAGGGTTACACACATGCTTTAGGTCTTTCGATACACCACATTTGGTTGTTGATTGTACATCGTAGACGGCAGGCTCATTCTTATCGACTGGGACTGCCCCGATGGCTCATTAGTATCGACTGGGGCTTATAACCTGGAGGTACCAGGCTCCGAATCCTGGTCGGGTCAGATATTTGTCATCGTATTTGTGCATATACAGTGCTCCAAACTGTTCAAAGGCCTGAAGTTTACAGTGCTCCCCGAGGTTTTCAATCCTGTTCAATCGTGAAAGACCAAGATAGGGATTTGATTAGCCGAATACGGTGTTTCAAAACACTCATTGCAGTTGATCAGAACTCTACTTATAGTTTTTTCAAACTTAATCAGTCGTGGCTGAAACAGCCACACTGATTATTTCAACACGCTTGTTGTGTTACCGTGACAGATTACCGTGACAGTCGCCCCAGGTCTCCCCGGACGCGGAGAGACAGTAGGATGACTGCCTCGTTTCAGTACTCCAGTGCTGTGTGCATAAATCCGATTGCCATGCGGTCGTAGCTTTTTCTCGCACTTGTAGTCTAGCTCTTGACGACTGCAGACGTGTTGCAGGTCGTCCGCTTGGAGTTAGCCTAGGGACGTGTCGTGCGCGGGTTTGTGCATTGCCAATGTTTTGTGTCTAGACCAATAAATACAATGAACTGAAGAAGAGTTTTGTGAAGTCAATCGGAACCGTCAAATTGACGGGGAAAGAATGAAGTTATTAATAAGATGGTGAATGATAGGCGGGTCTCGCCGTTCACCCTACCGGTGGACCCACTTAACATTCCCATACTGGTGACCCCTGACGTTTGATCGTGATCGCAACAGCATTTTCACCAAGCAACAAGATGAAAACCTCTGTTTTCACGGATAGGTTTTGTTAAAATTTTAAGGGACTTTCGAAACAAATCATGAGCATTTTTTTCGCAAAGGTACGTGAAAATTGTAGGTCACGCTAATATGCCAGTTAGAACTAGCTAGAAAAGTTATCAGAGGAGAAGTACGTGTTTTTACGTCAAAAAAGGCGTAATTTTCATATTTTTTGAACGAATTCCACGTGCTTGGCGCCTTTTCAAGATGGCGGACATGTCGGTTTTTCCAGAAAGACCGTAAATTTTTTTTCTCATTTATCCTTTCAAAGTACGAGTTCCTAGAATTCTTTCATCCTATTAATGCCACTGTGGGCGAGTAGGAAGTGGGTATTTTTAAAAACTCCATTTTTATCGTTGTTCGCCATAATTGAATGACTCGATTTTAAAGTCCAATAGACGAAGTCTCGTCAGTATCGATTTTTCAGCAAAAATTGACAAAGAAAAAATTATCGAAAAATATCGCTTTGACTCAGATAACCTTTAATAGGATTAGGGCCAAATAAAATTGTTCACCTGAAAATGAATGTGAATAAACGGACCTAGTTGGTCTATAAAACATATTTCCAGGACCGTAGGTCAACATTTTATCATTATAACAATATTTTATTTCAGGGAGTGATGTTTGTCATGAATGTATTTGGTAAGTGAGCGCCATGTTGGACGCTGGTTCCCCTAATTTAGCTACTGGCCCGCCGTGGGCAAAAACGCGTCCCGCCATACCCGGCATGCACCTGGACAGTGGACCCATGTCACCTCATCACATCAGCATAAATTAGGCCGCCATTTTGAATTCGTGGCGCAGCCTATTCACGTGTCAAGACTATACACGGTCTAGCCTCAAATATTTTTTTTACATACATACAAATTTTCTTTTTCAAAACCATTAAAGTGAGAGAATATAAAATACGCAGTTTCGGGAAAGAAATTATAGCACAAGTTGTGCGAGATTTTGATAAAAGTCATAGTTTAATTTTTACGTCGCAACGCCCCCTGGTGTTCGGCGTCGTTCTAGCCTACTCCTCGCGCCTTGCCCGGCACAGGGTAGCTCATGAATATGCTAATGTGAGGCGAGACGCGTCTACTGCTCAGTTTTGCACGCACACCCATTATACAGGCCTGCTGGCCCAAGCTTACAGCAACGAGCTGCTGGCTGGGTCTACGCGGCTGTGGTCACGTACGCCATATTTGACAAACCGATACAGGCTGACACGTGTGCGACAGGCCACATGTTAGCAGCAAACAATCATACATCACACCACACCTGCCGCAAACCAAATAAACGCAACCGCTACGACGACAACCGAATTACACGTCAATAAACGAAACGAAGCGAGCGATCGATTCGGACGTCATCAAGAATGAATCGGCGATGAACATGCCATATAAAAAAAAAAGTGGAGTGTTCACCGCAGAAATCATTTATCAGTGAAATGATATATTATATTATCAATCCGCGTAGACTACTGTCAGTCATGTTTTAAAAATATTATTTTAAAAACAAATGTAGCTGTTTTTATCGCAGTCACATTTATCCTATCAGTCAGAGATGAAATTTTCTCATGATAGTTGATTTCAGTAGATCAAACTTATATAAATAACGAAATATTCAACTTGACAGTTGCGCTATAGCGAAACATTCTCAATATTTGCATGTGTTTTTCGACTTGCAAATCCAACTCCAGAATACTAGGCCCATATGGGGCTATTATTATATAAGACCAGCCGACAGAAGAAAATTCCGACTCTGACGTAGTAGGGCTATGTCTACTATTATACTAATCAGACCGACTGCCGACAATACCGACTGCAGGATATTTTCGTATATTAGGCCGATATATAGATACATGTAAGAGCAGCCGACAGCAGACAATTCCGACTCTCAGATACTATGAGTAAATTTACCATTGAGGCCGACAGCCGACAATTCCGACTCCAACATACTGTCTGGAATAGTAGATCCATATTTGTAAAACTAGCCGGCAGCCGACAATTCAGACTCTGATATAGAATGAATAAATCTACAACTGACGCCGACAGCCGACAATCCCAACTTCAGTATGCTCTGAGATAGTATGAATAAATCTACCGTTCAGGCCGACAGCCAACAATTCCGACTGAAGTAGCCTATACTCTGGGGTAGTATGCCTATATTTATACCACCAGCCGACAGAAGACAATTCCGACTCCAGTATTTATAATGTAAGGCAAGCCGACAACTGACAATACCGACTCTAAGATGGTATGAATAATTCTATCATTCAGGACGACAACCGACAATTCCGACTCAAGTGTACCCTGGGATAGTAAGTCTATATGTTTATAAGACGAGCCGACAACAGAAACTTCCGACTCCAGTATTGTTAATATAAGGCCAGCCGACAACAGACAATTCTGACTTTGAGATTTAAGCGGGCCCTACCCCACCATTGATTAGGACCGACAACCGACAATTCCGACTCTAGCATTTCTAATATATAGGGCCAGTCGACAGCAGACATTTCCAATTCATTATTCCTAATATAAGGCCAGCCGACAGCAGACAATTCCGACTTTGCGATTTAATTCGCTCCACCCGTACATTTGCCACTGACAACCAACAATTCCGACCTTAAGATTCATAATATATATAGGGCCAGCCAACAGCAGACAATTCCGACTCTGAGATTCATCTAGGCCCAGCCCTACCATTGATTGGGATCGACAGCCCACAATTCCGACACTACTATTACTAATATATAGGGACAGCCGACAATTCCCACTATACAGTACCCCTAATAGTAATATAAAGCCAACCGACAGCAGACAATTCCGACTCGGAGATATAACTGGGCCCAGCCCTACCATTGATTGAGACCGACAGCCGACAATTTCGACTCTATTATTTCTTATATATAGGGACAGCCGACAATTCCCACTACAGTATTTCTAATAGTAATATAAAGCCAGTCGACAGTAGACAACTCCGACTCGGAGAATCAACTGGGCTCAGCCCCTACCATTGATTGAGACCGACAGCCGACAATTCCGACTCTACTAGTATTTCTAATATATAGGGACATCCAACAACTCCCACTACAGTATCCCTAATAGTAATATAAAGTCAGCCGACAGCAGACAATTCCGACTCGGAGATATAACTGGGCCCAGCCCTACCATTGATTGAGACCGACAGCTGACAATTTCGACTCTATTATTTCTTATATATAGGGACAGCCGACAATTCCCACTACAGTATTTCTAATAGTAATATAAAGCCAGTCGACAGTAGACAACTCCGACTCGGAGAATCAACTGGGCTCAGCCCCTACCATTGATTGAGACCGACAGCCGACAATTCCGACTCTGCTAGTATTTCTAATATATAGGGACATCCAACAACTCCCACTACAGTATCCCTAATAGTAATATAAAGTCAGCCGACAGCAGACAATTCCGACTCGGAGATTCAGCTACGCTCAACCCTACCATTGATTGAAACCGACAGCCGACAATTCCGACTCTAGTATTCCTAATATATAGGCACAGCCGACAATTCCGACTCGAGTATCCCTAATATAAAGCCAGCCAACAGCAGACAATTCCGACTCAGAGAATTAACTGGGCCCAGCCCCACCATTTATTGAGACCGATAGCCGACAATTCCGACTCTATTATTTCTAATATATAGGGACAGCCGACAATTCCCATTACAGTATCCCTAACAGTAATATAAAACCAACCGACAGCAGACAATTCCGACTCGGAGATTTAACTGGGCCCAGCCCTACCATTGATTGAGACCGACAGCGGACAATTCCGACTCCATTATTTCTAATATATAGGGACAGCCGACAATTCCCACTACAGTATCCCTAACAGTAATATAAAACCAACCGACAGCAGACAATTCCGACTCGGAGATTTATCTGGGCACAGCCCTACCATTGATTGAGACCGACAGCCGACAATTCCGACTCTAATATTCCTAATATATAAGGACAGCCGACAATTCCGACTCGAGTATCCCTAGTATAAAGCCAGCTGATAGCAGACAATTCTGACTCTGAGATTTAACTGGGCCCAGCTCTACCATTGAATGAGACCGACAGCCGACAATTCCGACTCTAGTATTTATAATATATAGGACAGCCGACAATTCCCACTACAGTATCCCTAACAGTAATATAAAACCAACCGACAGCAGACAATTCCGACTCGGGGATTTAACTGGGCCCAGCCCTACCATTGATTGAGACCGACAGCCGACAATTCCGACTGTATTATTTCTAATATATAGGGACAGCCGACAATTCCCACTACAGTATCCCTAACAGTAATATAAAACCAACCGACAGCAGACAATTCCGACTCAGAGATTAAACTGGGCACAGCCCTACCATTGATTGAGACCGACAGCCGACAATTCCGACTCTAATATTCCCAATATATAGGGACAGCCGACAATTCCGACTCGAGTATCCCTAGTATAAAGCCAGCTGATAGCAGACAATTCTGACTCTGAGATTTAACTGGGCCCAGCTCTACCATTGAATGAGACCGACAGCCGACAATTCCGACTCTAGTATTTATAATATATAGGGACAGCCGACAATTCCCACTACAGTATCCCTAACAGTAATATAAAACCAACCGACAGCAGACAATTCCGACTCGGAGATTTAACTGGGCACAGCCCTACCATTGATTGAGACCGACAGCCGACAATTCCAAACTCAAGTATTTCTAATACATAGGGACAGCCGACAATTCCGACTCGAGTATCCCTAATATAATGCCAGCCGATATCAGAAAATTCCGACTCCGAGATTTAACTAGGCTCATCCCTACCATTGATTGAGACTGATAGACGACGATTCCGACTGTAGTATTCCTAATATAGGGGCCTAGTATTGTTAATATAAGGCCAGTTGAGAGCCGACAATCTCGACTCCAGTTTACTCTGGGACAGTAAACCTATATTTATATGACCAGCCGACAGTGGACACTTCCGAAGTGTATTATGATCTTATAATGATTCATTCATACTATCAAGTATTGTTAATATAAAACCAACCGACAGCCGACAATTCCGACAAAGGGATAGCAAGACTATTATTCTAGCATTGAGGCTGACATCCGAAAATACTGACTCCAGTATATTATTGATATAAGATCAGTCGACAGCCGACTCTGCTAGTAAGACCAAGAATACAATATTGTGGCATTGAGCCGTTAGCTGAAAATACAAACTCTAGTACACTGTAAAAATGAGCTTTCAAAACATTTAAAATAGGGTTACACACATGCTTTAGGTCTTTCGATACACCACATTTGGTTGTTGATTGTACATCGTAGACGGCAGGCTCATTCTTATCGACTGGGACTGCCCCGATGGCTCATTAGTATCGACTGGGGCTTATAACCTGGAGGTACCAGGCTCCGAATCCTGGTCGGGTCAGATATTTGTCATCGTATTTGTGCATATACAGTGCTCCAAACTGTTCAAAGGCCTGAAGTTTACAGTGCTCCCCGAGGTTTTCAATCCTGTTCAATCGTGAAAGACCAAGATAGGGATTTGATTAGCCGAATACGGTGTTTCAAAACACTCATTGCAGTTGATCAGAACTCTACTTATAGTTTTTTCAAACTTAATCAGTCGTGGCTGAAACAGCCACACTGATTATTTCAACACGCTTGTTGTGTTTCAAAACGCGAAAAAATTGTGTTTCCATCCAAACACCAAAATCGGTTGCAGCTGTGTTGCAACCAATAGTGGTGTTTTGAACCACTTTTTTACAGTGTATATATCGTCGGTCACAGGCGAAACAATCCTAAATACCAAAATTGAAAAATTGAGTTTTTATAAAAAAAACATCAAAAATAAACTTTTTCAGCATTATGTAGAATGGCTAAGCCCTATGTGTGGTATATCATACCTAGCGCGGATGAGCGAAACAATCCTAACTACATTTTTCTATGATATAAACATGTCAAACCTGTAGGATCCCTGCCTCGCTCGATTACCGTGACAGTCGCCTCCGGTCTCCCCGGACGCGGAGAGACAGTAGGATGACTGCCTCGTTTCAGTATTCCAGTGGCGTGTGCATAAATTCGATTGCCATGCGGTCGTAGCTTTTTCCCGCACTTGTAGTCTAGCTCTTGACGACTGCAGACGTGTTGCAGGTCGTCCGCTTGGAGTTAGCCTAGGGACGTGTCGTGCGCAGGTTTGTGCATTGCCAATGTTTTGTGTCTAGACCAATAAATACAATGAACTGAAGAAGAGTTTTGTGAAGTCAATCGGAACCGTCGACCTGACGGGGAAAGAATGAAGTTATTAATAAGATGGTGAATGATAGGCGGGTCTCGCCGTTCACCCTACCGGTGGACCCACTTAACGTTCCCACACTGGTGACCCCTGACGTTTGATCGTGAGCGCAACAGCGTTTTCACCAAGCAACAAGATGAAAACCTCTGTTTTCACGGATAGGTTTTGTTAAAATTTTAAGGGACTCTCGAATCAAATCATGAGCATTTTTTTCGCAAAGGTACGTGAAAATTGTAGGTCACGCTAATATGCCAGTTAGAACTAGCTAGAAAAGTTATCAGAGGAGAAGTACGTGTTTTTACGTCAAAAAAGGCGTAATTTTTATATTTTTTGAACGAATTCCACGTGCTTGGCGCCTTTTCAAGATGGCGGACATGTCGGTTTTTCCAGAAAGACCGTAAAAATTTTTTCTCATTCATCCTTTCAAAGTACGAGTTCCTAGAATTATTTCATCCTATTAATGCCACTGTGGGCGAGTAGGAAGTGGGTATTTTTAAAAACTCCATTTTTATCGTTGTTCGCCATAATTGGATGACTCGATTTTCAAGTCCAATAGACGAAGTCTCGTCAGTATCGATTTTTCAGCAAAAATTGACAAAGAAAAAATTATCGAAAAATATCGCTTTGACTCAGATAACCTTTAATAGGATTAGGGCCAAATAAAATTGTTCGCCTGAAAATGAATGTGAATAAACGGACCTAGTTGGTCTATAAAACATATTTCCAGGACCGTAGGTCAACATTTTATCATTATAACAATATTTTATTTCAGGGAGTGATGTTTGTCATGAATGTATTTGGTAAGTGAGCGCCATGTTGGACGCTGGTTCCCCTAATTTAGCTACTGGCCCGCCGTGGGCAAAAACGCGTCCCGCCATACACCTGGACAGTGGACCCATGTCACCTCATCACATCAGCATAAATTAGGCCACCATTTTGAATTCGTGGCGCAGCCTATTCACGTGTCAAGACTATACATGGTCTAGCCTCAAATATTTTTTTTACATACATACAAATTTTCTTTTTCAAAACCATTAAAGTGAGAGAATATAAAATACGCAGTTTCGGAAAAGAAATTATAGCACAAGTTGTGCGAGATTTTGCTAAAAGTCATAGTTTAATTTTTACGTCGCAACGCCCCCTGGTGTTCGGCGTCGTTCTAGCCTACTCCTCGCGCCTTGCCCGGCACAGGGTAGCTCATGAATATGCTAATGTGAGGCGAGACGCGTCTACTGCTCAGTTTTGCACGCACACCCATTATACAGGCCTGCTGGCCCAAGCTTACAGCAACGAGCTGCTGGCTGGGTCTACGCGGCTGTGGTCACGTACGCCTTATTTGACAAACCGATACAGGCTGACACGTGTGCGACAGGCCACATGTTAGCAGCAAACAATCATACATCACACCACACCTGCCGCAAACCAAATAAACGCAACCGCTACGACGACAACCGTATTACACGTCAATAAACGAAACAAAGCGAGCGAATGAATCGGCGATGAACATGCCATATAAAAAAAAAGTGGAGTGTTCACCGCAGAAATCATTTATCAGTGAAATGATATATTATATTATCAATCCACTTAGACTACTGTCAGTCATGTTTTAAAAATATTATTTTAAAAACAAATGTAGCTGTTTTTATCGCAGTCACATTTATCCTATCAGCCAGAGAACGAAATTTTCTCATGATAGTTGATTTCAGTAGATCAAACTTATATAAATAACGAAATATTCGACTTGACAGTTGCGCTATAGCGAAACATTCTCAATATTTGCATGTGTTTTTCGACTTGCGTGAATTTTTTTTTTCACCCAAGTCGATTCACTATATACTATTATCATAGCTTAGCATAGCATGTAGTAATTATTTCTGGCATTCCATATACAATCTTGACCTACAGTTTTCACAAAAATTATATATGTGGGTGATTAAGTGAAAAGAAATTATATGCAATCCCAGTGAAGAATATTCAAATATCTCAGCAACCCCTGTATCTCGCAACATGCGACATAGCATGGAAATCTCAACAGCCTACACTGCTAAAGATTCAATATATCCTGACATTTTTAATAAGGCCTAGACGGCAATGTACAGCTAACCCGCGCACGACACATCACCGAAATAGCTGATATGTGTTAATATGACATACCATTTCAACACCGTTTGAAATAGTGCATAGAGCCAATAGGCCCGCAGTCTCAAACGTTTCATTAGTAAAATAATTTTACTCAAACAAACATTTCAAAATGTCTACAACACACGAAAGTGAAGATTTCGTGTCTACGCCTCTGGAAGGTCAGGGAGCTCGCCGAAAAGATAATTATTACTTGGAAAGCGAGGAAAACGAAGTTCGTTTCCGCGAGGCTGACAATGAGTACCAAAGGCTCAAAGAGGATTTTGCTCGAATCGCTCGAAAACGACGAACAAGACATCACTCTAAGAGTGATTCATCAAAAAGTCCTTCACCACGCAGAAGACGAACTTACCTAAGTTCAAGATAGAAACGTTTTACGCTACAGATGTTGAACTTTGGTTCAATCAGATAGAAACACAGTTCGATCTTCATCAAATCCATGACGATGATGAGCGGTACCGTCTGACATGTACAACACTTTCAGGCGAGGTCCCCTCTGACGTGAGAGATGTCCTACTCCAACCTTTCAGGTCGCACAAGTATGAAAGCTTGAAAAGTATATTAATTGAGCGACGAGGTTTAACAACACCCAGACGGGTAAACAAGGTGATTTCCGGAGAAAAGATGGGCTCGGACATTCCCTCACGATTCTTAAGGCGCCTACAGAAGACGGCAGGTTTCGGAACTCAGGCAGTGGTCGGAAAGGCGGTTATACGCCAGGCATTTAATCGGCAAATGCCAACTTCAATTCGTGCTCATTTAGCCACACAACACTGTGCTACACTGGAGAGTTTAGCCATGTTGGCCGACAGGGCCCTTGCTTCAGAGACTGATGTGGAAGAGAGTAAGCCGGGGGTTGCAGAGATTAAGGTCGACAAAACAACTAAACTAGTTGGACTGCTCGAGGACTTATCAAAGAGACTAAAGAAATTAGAAACCGCGACAGCAGCAGAAAAGAAGAGGAACTCAGAACGTGCAAATATTGGTATATTGGCCTATTGGTACAATCAACTGATTTGGTGCGATGTATCCTCGGGACATAACCGGCCGTACATTACCGTGAAATATTGCAGAAAAGTTTTTTCAAACATACACGGTTCAGGCCACCCATCTCATAGAGCTACAAAACCTTTGTTAAACACACGATTTGTTTGGCATAGCATGAATATTGACATTGCTAAATGGTGTCGTTTCTGTAAAGGTTGTCAGACCGCTAAAGTTTCACGTCACAACACACCATTTTTCGGCAAGTTCACTGAACCTACCGAGAGATTTGATCATGTCCACATCGACATAGTCGGCCCTTTACCCTACGCTAATGGCTTTAGATATCTACTGACTTGCGTCGATCGTTTTACACGTTGGCCGGAAGCCATACCTATTGTAGATATTCGGGCCGAAACGGTCGCCGATGCCTTCTTCAGAGGGTGGATAGCACGTTACGGTACTCCCGCCACTATCACTACAGATAGGGGCGCTCAGTTCGAGTCAAAATTGTGGGATAATTTATGTAACCAATTCGGGATAATACGGAATCGCACCACGAGCTATCACCCCCAGTCGAATGGCATGGTCGAACGTTTCCACCGCCAGTTGAAATCCGCCATTATGGCGCACGAATCACCGAACCCATGGACTATTACTTTACCTGCAGTACTTTTAGGAGTTCGTTCCGCAGTCAAAGAGAGGCTAGGCAGGTCGGCTGCCGAGATGATATACGGTACGACACTCAGACTCCCAGGAGAGTTTACGCAACAGTACACCGCCGACGCTAACACAGATTTGGAGAATTACTCAGACAAGCTACGGGTGGCCATGTCGCGTCTTCGTTTATGTCCGCCACGTGAAACACACCAGACAAACATTTTCCAGTACAAGGAAATAGAAACTTGCACACATGTATTCTTGCGACGAATCGCAATTGCGCCGCCTCCGACCGCCCCTTACGACGGCCCACATAAGGTCGTCGCGAGGAGTGGCAGAGTCATGAAAATCCTGATTAAAGGCAAGGTAGAAACGGTCTCATTAGACCGAGTTAAACCCGCACATTTAGAGTGCGAGCCTACGACAGGTCCGACAAAACAGCGCACAACGCCAAACAAAAAACAGAGCTCGAAGACTACCAGGATCGCTAGTGGGAATCCACAGGACCCATCTAGACCTAGTAGTGCGAACACTCAGACGTCCAACAGGACGAGTGCTAAACAGACACAGCTGACGGCAGTCAGAAGCAGTACCAAATTGGCCACTGTCCAACAGCAACCAGCTGATAAAGTTAAATTGCCTAACAAAGGCAAATCTTATGTAGCGCCACATTCGCGAGCCCCCGCCGTGTCCCGCGCTAACGGGGATGGCGGCGGTTTGCGAACGTACTCACGCATACCTTTTCATTTACGGGGTAAAACCCCTGGTGCAGCTGATGCCGTAAACTTGTATATAATCTTAAAGATAGGCTAGCTTAAATCTAGATTTAGTCTAGATTAAATCACATGTTTATGTTGGGACAGGGCTTTTTGCGTAAAATTGGCTAAATATACATAATAATTATTTCAAAAAACATTTTTATGTTAGAAATTTCCTAATTTTAATATTGCTTTATTGTTACATGAAGGTCATTCATTGCATTTAGGTAATGAAATTAAATCATAATATACAATAATAAAGATAAGATAGATATTTATTGACGACGGTAAGTCTATGCAGTCTTATGTGTCATTAAAATGAACATATGTACAAGACTATATACAACAGGATTAGTTCGGTAAAATATGCATGCTAAGTTAAAGCTGCATAACTGTTTTGTTTATTTCGATTAAAATAACCTAAAACGTACAAAACAATCATTGCTATTGTTTTAAAGGCCTTATTTAATAAAATGCACTAAAACTGGGTAAATGTAGCGGAATTAGTTCACCATGCGGTACACCATCAAATATTATTAAGTGGTGATTCGGTGTGTGTACAATATTCATGTAATAGCGGTAAGGTTATGGGCGATATAATGTTACATTGGCCAGCACGAAACCACCCCCTTAATAGCAAACACAACATACGTTGAACTGAATCGGCATAATGTTGGGCCAATATCGTAGACGATGGGCGGCATTATTGTGCCATTGGATCAATGCCTCGTGTTAGCTGAGATACTGGATTAGATGTCGGATACTGGGTCAAATCGGTTACAGTAAAGTCTGATGTTTTTAAATATAATTTTATTTTACCGCATAGCGCGATGTATATCACTGTATGTGATGATTTCCGATAAAATAAAATAAAGTCTGATATTGTCTAGTAGCATTTTGACTATATTATGAAATGTCCATGAGATACCTAATAAAAGAATGAAGATGTTTTTCAAGAAAATCACGAAAATCCAAAGAGCGAAAACGATGATTTACATCACTGAATTTGATGGTTATTCCGAGTACAGTTTTTCACGGTCTGGGGAGAGCGTCTTAATGGCGAGCCAAAGGCTCTGATGCTGGCCCACACTTAAAAGCACCATCCTGAAATAGAGTTCTATTTTTTCAAGTGAGTGACATTCTCTATACCGATATTAAACATGACATTACATGCAGATATCATTCATATCACACAAAGTAATAACTTCTAGATATGTCTAACTGATATGAGATAATACACGTTGTACTGTGAAATGTATCTATGATCACTTAAAAAATAACAATAATTTTAAAAGTCTTCCTCTCTTTTTTCTATGATGACCGTTATCTGCCACTTGGTACTTTTAATGTCCTGATTATATAGACAGTATATCTTACTCCGCTGTGAGCAGGTTTGTTTTGGTGGGGCAACAACATTTAAAAACAACAAACTTAAATCCCTAATAACTCAGTAACCGGAGCAGTAAAATAATAAAAAAAAACACCATTCTCCATGGATTAATCGTTTGAATGAAATAAACGAAACAGTTATGCAGTTTTAACTTGAACATGTTAAAATCAAACGACATTATAATACTAAAACAAGCACAGGTAAATAAAATATGCTTCAGAGCTGTTTAAAATAACCTACAGTTAAACAGTATTGGCATGATATTTTTAAGTTTCCCGCACCAAAACCAGAGATAAAATAGCTACTGCATATAGCAAAAAAAAACTCTGGAAAGCGTAGAAACCGAGTAATTACATAGTGAGTGAGAGTATGACCGAAGTCCACACAAATATTACAAAGCGTGGACAGTGCTTGTGCTAGAAATTGTAGAATCCCTCTGATATGTTCCCACGAAGTAGGGGCGGGGATATTGTCATCATCATGTCTGGTCGTGCGACATGCGTCTGTGTGTCCGTGTTTCGTTTCCGGACGATATCTCCGAAACCGTTAGCCGGATTGCTTTCATACTGCATACACACATCCCTGAGGGGCTGTAGATATGTCTTTTGTACCATTTTGGAGTTAGGATTGTTTCGCCTGTGACCGACGATATACAGGCTTTATATTGTGCAGTGGTGCCCCATGGATCTCATATCAGTGGTTGCAGCAGTATTATTCTACATGTATTAGATAAGACAATACTTATTTCGTTCTATTTCAATCGAATCTCGCTGTAAAAAACTGTTGCAGCTAGAGGCCTGTATAATAGTAAGAAATACATATATAGCATGAACGTTGAAGTAGTAGTGGTATAGTAGTAAATCTTTGCACTACGTCACTTTTCGGCACAAAAGGTCTTTTAAGTGACATTGTAATACGATAAAAACATTGTAGTCAATTGATGAGATGAATGATGTACAGATGATGATGTGAGGGTGGGGGTGATAGGGCATGGTGGGTTATTGAGAGCATTTTCCTTCGCTCGCCCGATAAGCGGTTCTGGGCACGTTGATGTACACCGTTAAAAATTCATTTGCGTAGACACCCAATAACTTAATTACGTGCTGACTGACATGACTAACAAATACGATACTTTTATCCAGTGTGAATTAATATTGAGCCAGTCTTGCAGACCTTTTGCCAATATTAGAAAAATATTAGCGTCGTGTTTGATTGTGAACATCGGTATATGAACTGTCAGTGAGAGATTTAATATTAATTTACGTAGTTTAATGCACAATCTTGGTAATATCGCGACAGAAGAAAGCTTTGCCCTTCTCTTTATCGAATGATTTCAAGGGTTCTTTATAGTGTACGGTACCATACTGTAGGCACTACTGCACGCTTCAGGCCTCTGAACAGTTTGGAACACTGTATAATAACAAGCCCAATCACAAACATCCAAGCCGGCCCGGATTCGAACCCAGTATATACCTCTGAGTTTTCTAGCCAGAACCGGACCGAATGATTCATCGAGGCTGGCAATATCACCTGTGGAGTCTATGGACGCTACTGGTGGGTCACTATTATATATTCCTAAAATATAGGCCTACCCTAGGCCCTAATTGACATTTTGTACTCGCTGCTGGTAAACTAATTATGTTGTTTAGAATACACCGTTTTTTTCTCAACCAAATAACACAATTTCATGAATTTGACCACCACCCAACAACATTTTTCAAACCCCCATTTGCTATAAACCCCCATTTTCTCCAATACTAATATATATTTGAATTTTGCGACATCAACTACAATTTGCTACAAACTTGATGCAAAATAAATACACCCTCAAAATAAGTTGTGTTGAATTTGTATCTAATTGAAATTTATGTGCAACTATGTGAACATATACTTTACAAAGAGGAACAACAATTACCGTTGCACCAATATTGTTTTAATTAATCAATAAGATAATAATTAGAATATACCCAAGATGGAAAAATCATTTGGGTGACTCAGAAAAAAATAATAATATTGACTGTTCTGTCGATCTATGGATTTATAATACTTAATTCTCAGAATTGTCTTCTGTCAAAATATTAGACATATTAGACACATTATTTATTTCATATGATCTGTAAAATATGGCCTTCGTATATTAATTCTGTTTAGCGTATGGCTAATCAGCAGGTATTCAAGGAAATCGGTCTAACATATCTTAAATAAATTACATAAAATTACTTGCAGGGGATAAAAAATGACATGCACTGAGGGACAAAACAACCTATACCGCGTATTAAACAACATATGTAATGCCAAGTTATTCTAATATTTTGGTAAACATCTACTGTATATTTTTTTTTACATGTGACCAAAAAATCATTGTCATAGAAAATGTGATTATTATTCAACAAATATTGAGAACGAAACGAAAAAACCCAGTAATATGGAGTGTTATGCAATAACTGTATGTTTCCATAGCAACTATTTAAACCAAGGTGATTATCAATTGTTATTAAAGGTCAAATGTAGACCTAAAGAATATGATCTCTTTTAAATTTATTATAAGTCTGTGGATTATACAATAGCCTGTCCGAATAACCCTGTCATTGCATTTAACATGTTACAATTTAGGGTAACATTATCATTTTTGTATGGAATATTGCAGGTAATATTGTAATATTGAGTTTGGCATTGGTATTTAAACCAGTCAGTTCGCTGTTGACAATCATCATCAATGGGAGTTGGAAATTTAACCTGGGCATTCAATGTATGTGATAATAAATTAAAATCAGACTAATTGTCATCTGTCAATCACCTATATTATTGATAATGTCAAGTCGGAACATTACTGTCTTTTGAATGTCAGCTGGTCATACTGATCAACTGAAATCTGACGGCTGTCCATATTTTGGTCTAATCAGAATACTGAATTATAACATCGGCTGGTTGCTATATAACTATCTGTAAATACAATCTGATATAATCGGCTGTCGGTCTCAGTAGAAGAGGCCTATACTTCAAGATACATCTCAGAGTCGGAATTATCTGCTATCGACTTGCATTTTATATTAACTGAATTGTCGGCTGTCGGCCTAGATGGTAGGTCTACTATCTCAGAGTCGGAATTATCTGTTGTCGGCTGGTATTATACATATATGGGCCTACTATCCCAATGTATATAGGCCTACTGTAGTCGGAATCGTCGGTTGTCGGCCTGAATAGTAAACTTAGTCATATCAGAGTCGGAAAGTCTGCTGTCGGCTTCTACTGCAAGGTACATTCTCAGAGTCGGAATTGTCGGCTGTCGGCAGGTATTAGACATATATATGTGCCTACTATCCCAAAGTATACTGGAGTCGGAATTGTCGGTTGTCGGCCTGGATGGTAGACTTAGTCATACTATCTCAGAGTCGGAAAGTCTGCTGTCGGCTTGTACTGCAAGGTACATCTCAGAGTCGGAATTGTCGGCTGTCGGCAGGTATTATACATGTGCCTACCATCCCAAAGTATAGGCCTACTGGAGTCGGAATTGTCGTTTATTGGCCTGAATAGTACATTTAGTCCTACTATATCTCAGAGTCGAAATTGTCTGCTGTCTGTATAGCTTTTTATATGAACAATACTAGAGTCGGAATTGTCCGTTGTCGGCCTGGATGGTAGACTTAGTCATACTATCTCAGAGTCGGAAAGTCTGCTGTCGGCTAGTACTGCAAGGTACATCCCAGAGTCGGAATTGTCGGCTGTCGGCAGGTATTATACATATAGCCTATGGGCCTACTATTCCAAAGTATACTGGAGTCGGAATTGTCGGGTATTGGTCTGAATAGTCTAAATAGATTTAGTCCTACTATCTCAGAGTCGGAATTGTCTGCTGTCTGCTAGCTTTTTATATTAACAATACTAGAGTCGAAATTGTATGCTGTCGGCCTGTACTGCAAGTTACATCTCAGAGTCGGAATTGTCTGCTGTCGGCTGGCTTTTTTATATTGGCAATACTATAGAGTCGGAATTGTCTGCTGTCGGCTGGTCTTATAGATATATGTATGTGTGCCTACTATCCTAAAGTATGCTGGAGTCGGAATTGTCGGCTGTCGGCCTGGATGGTAGACTTAGTCATACTATCTCAGACTCGGAATTGTCTGCTGTCGCCTGTACTGCGAGTTACATCTCTGAGTCATAATTGTCTGCTGTCGGCTAGTCTTACATATATAATAAGCCTACTATCCGAAAGTATATGCTGGAGTCGGAATTGTCGGCTGTCGGCTGATCTTATACATATATGTGCCTACTATCCCAAAGAATACTGGAGTCTGAATTGTCGGTTGTCGTCCTGTACTGCAAGTTACATCTCAGAGTCGGTATTGTCGGCTGTCAGCCTGAATGACTTCGTCCTACTATACATCAGACTATAGAGTCGGAATTGTCTGCTGTCGGCTGATCTAATATGTTAACAAAACAAGAGTTAGATTATAGAGTCGGAATTGTCGGCTGTCGGCCTGGGATATATATTATAATAGGCAGAAAAGTAAACTGAGTCCTACTAGCTCAGAGTCGGAATTGTCTGCTGTCGGCGGATCTAATATGTTAACAAGAGTTAGATTATAGAGTCTGAATTGTCGGCTGTCGGGCAGGGATATATATTAGAATAGGCAGAGTGGTAGATATGAAAAAGACATATGAAAGACTCAATATTGCCTGTAGTGCTGAAATCGGAAATGTCGTCTGTCGGCTCTACAAACAAGGGTACACAGACATATTTACTTGGAAGTTAGCTGGTTTAATTTGAGAAATGAGCAGGTAGACTTCGACACATGGGCCATAAATACTAATAATAATATGCCAGTAGTCGCGCGGATTTTTGGATTTTAAATTTCGTATTTTATGTATAACTTGTTGTTTATATTTTCTGACTGCTTTGTTAATTTCTTATTTTTTGTAGTCTTCGCCTGTTTGCCGTAATTGTTGCAAGGTATTGTTGTTTCTTAGTCGTCTATATTTTTTTTGTGACTTGGGAAAATTTCACGGATAACATAATGAAAGATCCATAAGCGAGCAGTACCATACATGTAACTACATCGGAAGTTAATAGTCTTGCGCAGAGATACTTTTAATATAGCTTGCCATGTTGAGCAGATCTATGCGGACCATCGGACTCTATGTTACTAGAGTAAACACAATATAGTTTGAAGGTAGCTGTATACAAGAACACAAGTCGATTTCCTCTCTAATGGAAACACAAAGGAAATGTAGATAATTGTGTGCATATTTTGTGATAGGGTGAAACGTGATCACTGACGAGGAATATTTGAACCTGACATTTCACCCGTTCTAATTTGATTCTGTCCTAAACTATCTTGACACGAGAGGGACTCCACAGTGGACTGCAGTACCCACAAATACTTCTGATATGAGCTAAATATAATTCACGTTTAACATCAAGTGGGCAGTTAAAGCCAAAATAATTTGTTAGCATTCTCATCATAGAGTGGGCTTTGAATGAAACAGTTTTAACAGTCTCACACCAAGATGAATTAGGAGTGATGGTTATTCAAAGATCATTAAATTGTGTAGCCCTGCATAAGATATCATTATTAATGGAGTAGTCGAAGTGTATTGTTAATTTACGATATATCGACATGAATATCGACAGTTTTGTTACATTGTCCCCATATAGTACAGCAATATTGTAGGTGTGGTTTAATATAGTAGTTATAATACAAAATACGGGTCTTTGCAGGTAAATAATGTCTTATTTTTCTGAGAATAGACAGCTTGAAAGCAATTGTTTGTTTAACTTTCTTTACTTGACTATGCCACGTTAAGTTATTATCGATAAGCACACCTAGGAGTTTTTCTTGTTTGGTATTTTTTATTTGTGTGTCGTTAATATTTATGTTGATGAATCTTCTCGAAATCACAAATACAAATATATTAAAAACTATTCCATTTAAATACTTTTTTTCTTTTTCAAAATATACAGAATATTTATTCTAAACATGACAACATGACAATATGTAGCAATGTTTTTGATATATAATAATATTATGAAATATACTTCCGCCTTCATTTTTTTTAAATTACAGCCGAAGTCGATGATTACCTTCAAAAGGTGGGGAAATGTCACCTCCCTGACCACAACAACTAGCGGGATCTGGCAAAACGAAAATCAAAATAGTCCAGAACCAAACTTTACCGAATACATCCCAAGTAATTACTTGGGTGAGACCTCATGACACACATATAATATGCTCCGATGTTGACGCCGGATTGACAGCTGATTAGAGAAGAGTTCGAATCAAGAAACTATATCCTAATTGGAAACGCGGAAGATACCGAAGAACTTAGAGCATGTCTAAGTTCTTTAATTGATGATACATACACCATTAACTGAGATTCCCCTCTAACTCCTATCGAAAAGCCTCAAGTGTTTTTTAAATTCGCATAGACATCAAACACACCAGACCAGCCGTCATCTAAGAATGTCTGAGTAGTTGGGCACCAATACGGCTGACCACAGATCAGCCAGACACCTGCCAAGCCCAATTAAGTGCCTGTCCTTTCCAATGACCACTCGAAGGTGACCCAGTATATGTATGCCCCTAGCCCCCTACCCGTGCTAGTCGCTTATTCATTGCATGATGAGACCTATTCCCCCTCACATCATGGTATGGGGGCTGCATCGTCTCAAGGCCGCTGGCCCAGGGGACGATAAAGCCCTATTAGCTCAAAGGAGAATACAAAATTATAGGCAGGGCTGATGGACGAGATAATGGTCGAGATAGTTATATTATGGTATTGCATATTTATTTCACACGAACAATTTCAATCACAATATTAGGCTTGATTAAATTATTGCTATTTTGAAAAGAAGCTGATGTACTGTACATAGCTTCATATAGTTAAAGATGGAGTCATCCTGCTTTGACACAGACGTCTCCAACATACTTGGTAGCGGGGGCATCACTCGGAAACCCTCTCCATCGAATAACAAATTCAAAAGTTTGCTCTGGAACATATTAACGCGCTTCGGACATGTTCATGACATGTGAGCATGTAAGTGATCGCAAATGAAATGTTTCCTGTCTTAACCCTTTCCATTCCTTTTCCGGATGCCGTCCGGAGTTTCCTTTGTCACAAAGCATTTACCAGATGATGTATAATTGGCAATTTTCCATGTTAAGTAGGCATTGTATGCCAGACAAGGCCCGTCGGCGACGGTAATAGGCCTCAGCCTCTAATCATCGTTTAAAAGTGAAAATCATTTGAAAAAATGATCGCAAGTCTGTCATTTAAAATTTAATCCACACATTTTGTTCAACAATAACGGTCTAGCTATCTTGCACGGTTTTCCAGATATTACACATATTATAGTCAATAATGGCCATGAAATGAAATGAAATGAATCGGGCTTTAGGCCACCTTTGTGCACATATAGGCTAAACTGGGCCAGGAGAACCTCCTGAGGATGGTGAGATGATTGAGATGACACTGTTCTCCAGACACAGGATTCGAAATTCGAGCCCTGGCGGTCTGAGGCCGAGCACGCTACCTCTCGGTCACGGAGGCTCCCCACAATACTAACTTTCACACGTGGATGGGGAAGAAACAATTTTGTTTCTTTCAAACCGCCGAGACCGGGAACCGAACCCCGGACTCTGGCGTGAAAGGCAGCGGTGCTAACCACTACCCTAGGGCCCCCGCCCAATAATGGCCATGAGATGGTATTTGTAATTTGTGGGAGTTAAAATTGTTCAGGGCATGTCCTACCCTGCAACCGCACATTTTTCTTACAGTAATGTTCTAGCTATCGGGCACGGCTTTCCAAAAATTAAACATAATATTTAAAGTCCTAATGGCTCTGAGTATGCCATTTTTTAAATTAGGCCTGTTTAATTTTTTCAGGGCTTATTCATCCCAGAAACCGCACATTTTGTTCAATAGCAATGGTCTAGAAAGTTTTCAAGGCATGTCCCTTGATGAAGCCGCGCAGTTTGTTTTATGAAAATGGTCCAGCCATCTGGCACGGTTTCCCAGATATTACGCATAATAAAGTCAAACAATGACCACAAGTCCGCCATTGTAAATTTTAGGGTGTATAATTTTTTTAGGGCACATCCACCCCTTGAAACCACAACTTTTGTTCTATAGTTACTAATGACGATGCGTTAACGCTTTTTATCAAACAAGCTTTTTAGTCACTGTAAATAAATTTTCATTGGTGTTCTAGCATCGTTTTCCAAAAATTACGCATTTTTATGTTAATAATTGCCCCGTGTCGGCCATTTTTCATTTATTCAAATTAAACATTTTCGGGACATTTCCCTCCATGAAAACGCAATTTGTTTAATGGTAATGGTCTAGCGATCTGGTACAATCTGCCAGTTATTAAAGATAATAAAGTCAAAACTTGCCGCAGGTCGCCCATTTTGAATTGAATAAATTTGAAATTTTAATTAAATAGTCGCACATTTTGTCAAATAGTGATGGTCTAGCTATCTGGCAAGGTTTTTCAGTTATTACGCAAATTAAAGTCAAGAGTTGCCGCAGGTCGGCCATTTTGAATTTGATCAAAATCAAATGTTCACTGAATATCCTTAGGCCTACTTAAAACTAAACATTTTGTTCTATGGTAATAGTCGAGCTTGGTGTTCCAGATATTACGCATATTAAAAAAAATAATGGCGGATAATCTGACATTTTGTCTGCCATGACCTAGTTGTTGTCCGAATCTTGCCCAATTTTGAACCCATCCGGTGATAGAAAAAAATGGTGATCTTTGGTGATAGAAAAAAATCGAGTTCGTAGGGGTCACAGAAAGGTGAAATGTGAAATTAATAAAGCGTCAAGCATGATTAACCTATTTATGTGAAGTTTACTGTGCATTCCATATCATAGTGCTAATAGTGGCGCACAGACGACAATTTGCTAAAATTTTGGCTGAGGCCTGAAAAGGGTGTTGGGCATGTTTCTACATTGGAAAAATGTCATAGAAAACCATTTGCTATATTAATAAGTTGCTAAGATGTTCCACATACCATTTTTATGCAAATTAGTGACGCCTTACTGGAAAATGTGTATTTCGCCATAGCTCAGCAAATAATGCGCATAGCTCAACAATTAAGGTGTCTAACCCCATGTTTTGAGGGTCTAAGATCATTATAGAACTATTTTTCAAAAAATATGAATATTCAAGAGATCGGATATGTACTCGTGGAATGTGATAGTACTTATGCACATTAGTGCCATCATTAGCGAATAAAAACTGATAACTGCACAGTCACGTTATCTAACGTATTTTTGAAGATTCAATAACACAATAACACCATAACAGAATAACACTATGATATGTCACAGTACACGAAATGTTGTAGAATTCATGCTAGGATGTATATTAACATGTCCTATCACATAAAAACACTATGATGTAGGCTACATGATATATACAATGCAAGCTATAGCATGCTGAAGATCAACCAGAGAGGTTGGCAAGACATGACCACATGATCACAAAGGTTCAAGGACTTCCAGGTCAGTCTTCATCCACCCCTGTTGCACCTCGTCCTCGTACAGTTCAGTAATTTCACTTGTACAAAGCAACCCGGCGGTTGTGTAGCTCTAAAGTAGACTGGTACGAGGAAGGCGAGACAGGTCGACTTCGGACTTGGAAATGAGTTTCTTGTCCTCTCCCACCATCTTGTGGGACAGCTTGACATAAACGGCGTTCACAGAAGATTCACTGTCCGTACACCAAATATGTAAACTGCTCCAGCTTTTTCATCACATCCCCCATTTGCCATTTGGGATTCTTTTCAAGCTTTCTAGGTGGCCCCACCTTTCCCTTACCTTTGAAGGGGTGACACATTAGTCAGTAGTCTTCTATGAGAGACTCAACCAGGTCAGATAATTGTATGTTGACAATATCTCCAGGTGTCCAGGTACACAATCAACTTGATTGAATGGGCATGATGCAGTAGAATCACATATATGTCTGCGTCTGGGGGTTCTAACCACAGCGTATTAAAATCTTAGGGCAGCGGCATGATGCAAGTACAGTACCGGTACCACCCTCGTATTATAGCTATATAGTGAGTAAGTACTGCACTACCACCTGTGTTTTCATAATGGGAACAACATATTACAGGGATAGACAACCCGGTAGCAATATTAGTAACATAACACAATTTTACCACGCCATCTGTTGTATTTTTAAGTTTCCCGCACCAAAACCAGAGATAAAATAGCTACTGCATATAGCAAAAAAAAACTCTGGAAAGCGTAGAAACCGAGTAATTACATAGTGAGTGAGAGTATGACCGAAGTCCACACAAATATTACAAAGCGTGGACAGTGCTTGTGCTAGAAATTGTAGAATCCCTCTGATATGTTCCCACGAAGTAGGGGCGGGGATATTGTCATCATCATGTCTGGTCGTGCGACATGCGTCTGTGTGTCCGTGTTTCGTTTCCGGACGATATCTCCGAAACCGTTAGCCGGATTGCTTTCATACTGCATACACACATCCCTGAGGGGCTGTAGATATGTCTTTTGTACCATTTTGGAGTTAGGATTGTTTCGCCTGTGACCGACGATATACAGGCTTTATATTGTGCAGTGGTGCCCCATGGATCTCATATCAGTGGTTGCAGCAGTATTATTCTACATGTATTAGATAAGACAATACTTATTTCGTTCTATTTCAATCGAATCTCGCTGTAAAAAACTGTTGCAGCTAGAGGCCTGTATAATAGTAAGAAATACATATATAGCATGAACGTTGAAGTAGTAGTGGTATAGTAGTAAATCTTTGCACTACGTCACTTTTCGGCACAAAAGGTCTTTTAAGTGACATTGTAATACGATAAAAACATTGTAGTCAATTGATGAGATGAATGATGTACAGATGATGATGTGAGGGTGGGGGTGATAGGGCATGGTGGGTTATTGAGAGCATTTTCCTTCGCTCGCCCGATAAGCGGTTCTGGGCACGTTGATGTACACCGTTAAAAATTCATTTGCGTAGACACCCAATAACTTAATTACGTGCTGACTGACATGACTAACAAATACGATACTTTTATCCAGTGTGAATTAATATTGAGCCAGTCTTGCAGACCTTTTGCCAATATTAGAAAAATATTAGCGTCGTGTTTGATTGTGAACATCGGTATATGAACTGTCAGTGAGAGATTTAATATTAATTTACGTAGTTTAATGCACAATCTTGGTAATATCGCGACAGAAGAAAGCTTTGCCCTTCTCTTTATCGAATGATTTCAAGGGTTCTTTATAGTGTACGGTACCATACTGTAGGCACTACTGCACGCTTCAGGCCTCTGAACAGTTTGGAACACTGTATAATAACAAGCCCAATCACAAACATCCAAGCCGGCCCGGATTCGAACCCAGTATATACCTCTGAGTTTTCTAGCCAGAACCGGACCGAATGATTCATCGAGGCTGGCAATATCACCTGTGGAGTCTATGGACGCTACTGGTGGGTCACTATTATATATTCCTAAAATATAGGCCTACCCTAGGCCCTAATTGACATTTTGTACTCGCTGCTGGTAAACTAATTATGTTGTTTAGAATACACCGTTTTTTTCTCAACCAAATAACACAATTTCATGAATTTGACCACCACCCAACAACATTTTTCAAACCCCCATTTGCTATAAACCCCCATTTTCTCCAATACTAATATATATTTGAATTTTGCGACATCAACTACAATTTGCTACAAACTTGATGCAAAATAGATACACCCTCAAAATAAGTTGTGTTGAATTTGTATCTAATTGAAATTTATGTGCAACTATGTGAACATATACTTTACAAAGAGGAACAACAATTACCGTTGCACCAATATTGTTTTAATTAATCAATAAGATAATAATTAGAATATACCCAAGATGGAAAAATCATTTGGGTGACTCAGAAAAAAATAATAATATTGACTGTTCTGTCGATCTATGGATTTATAATACTTAATTCTCAGAATTGTCTTCTGTCAAAATATTAGACATATTAGACACATTATTTATTTCATATGATCTGTAAAATATGGCCTTCGTATATTAATTCTGTTTAGCGTATGGCTAATCAGCAGGTATTCAAGGAAATCGGTCTAACATATCTTAAATAAATTACATAAAATTACTTGCAGGGGATAAAAAATGACATGCACTGAGGGACAAAACAACCTATACCGCGTATTAAACAACATATGTAATGCCAAGTTATTCTAATATTTTGGTAAACATCTACTGTATATTTTTTTTTACATGTGACCAAAAAATCATTGTCATAGAAAATGTGATTATTATTCAACAAATATTGAGAACGAAACGAAAAAACCCAGTAATATGGAGTGTTATGCAATAACTGTATGTTTCCATAGCAACTATTTAAACCAAGGTGATTATCAATTGTTATTAAAGGTCAAATGTAGACCTAAAGAATATGATCTCTTTTAAATTTATTATAAGTCTGTGGATTATACAATAGCCTGTCCGAATAACCCTGTCATTGCATTTAACATGTTACAATTTAGGGTAACATTATCATTTTTGTATGGAATATTGCATGTAATATTGTAATATTGAGTTTGGCATTGGTATTTAAACCAGTCAGTTCGCTGTTGACAATCATCATCAATGGGAGTTGGAAATTTAACCTGGGCATTCAATGTATGTGATAATAAATTAAAATCAGACTAATTGTCATCTGTCAATCACCTATATTATTGATAATGTCAAGTCGGAACATTACTGTCTTTTGAATGTCAGCTGGTCATACTGATCAACTGAAATCTGACGGCTGTCCATATTTTGGTCTAATCAGAATACTGAATTATAACATCGGCTGGTTGCTATATAACTATCTGTAAATACAATCTGATATAATCGGCTGTCGGTCTCAGTAGAAGAGGCCTATACTTCAAGATACATCTAAGAGTCGGAATTATCTGCTATCGACTTGCATTTTATATTAACTGAATTGTCGGCTGTCGGCCTAGATGGTAGGTCTACTATCTCAGAGTCGGAATTATCTGTTGTCGGCTGGTATTATACATATATGGGCCTACTATCCCAATGTATATAGGCCTACTGTAGTCGGAATCGTCGGTTGTCGGCCTGAATAGTAAACTTAGTCATATCAGAGTCGGAAAGTCTGCTGTCGGCTTCTACTGCAAGGTACATTCTCAGAGTCGGAATTGTCGGCTGTCGGCAGGTATTAGACATATATATGTGCCTACTATCCCAAAGTATACTGGAGTCGGAATTGTCGGTTGTCGGCCTGGATGGTAGACTTAGTCATACTATCTCAGAGTCGGAAAGTCTGCTGTCGGCTTGTACTGCAAGGTACATCTCAGAGTCGGAATTGTCGGCTGTCGGCAGGTATTATACATGTGCCTACCATCCCAAAGTATAGGCCTACTGGAGTCGGAATTGTCGTTTATTGGCCTGAATAGTACATTTAGTCCTACTATATCTCAGAGTCGAAATTGTCTGCTGTCTGTATAGCTTTTTATATGAACAATACTAGAGTCGGAATTGTCCGTTGTCGGCCTGGATGGTAGACTTAGTCATACTATCTCAGAGTCGGAAAGTCTGCTGTCGGCTAGTACTGCAAGGTACATCCCAGAGTCGGAATTGTCGGCTGTCGGCAGGTATTATACATATAGCCTATGGGCCTACTATTCCAATGTATACTGGAGTCGGAATTGTCGGGTATTGGTCTGAATAGTCTAAATAGATTTAGTCCTACTATCTCAGAGTCGGAATTGTCTGCTGTCTGCTAGCTTTTTATATTAACAATACTAGAGTCGAAATTGTATGCTGTCGGCCTGTACTGCAAGTTACATCTCAGAGTCGGAATTGTCTGCTGTCGGCTGGCTTTTTTATATTGGCAATACTATAGAGTCGGAATTGTCTGCTGTCGGCTGGTCTTATAGATATATGTATGTGTGCCTACTATCCTAAAGTATGCTGGAGTCGGAATTGTCGGCTGTCGGCCTGGATGGTAGACTTAGTCATACTATCTCAGACTCGGAATTGTCTGCTGTCGCCTGTACTGCGAGTTACATCTCTGAGTCATAATTGTCTGCTGTCGGCTAGTCTTACATATATAATAAGCCTACTATCCGAAAGTATATGCTGGAGTCGGAATTGTCGGCTGTCGGCTGATCTTATACATATATGTGCCTACTATCCCAAAGAATACTGGAGTCTGAATTGTCGGTTGTCGTCCTGTACTGCAAGTTACATCTCAGAGTCGGTATTGTCGGCTGTCAGCCTGAATGACTTCGTCCTACTATACATCAGACTATAGAGTCGGAATTGTCTGCTGTCGGCTGATCTAATATGTTAACAAAACAAGAGTTAGATTATAGAGTCGGAATTGTCGGCTGTCGGCCTGGGATATATATTATAATAGGCAGAAAAGTAAACTGAGTCCTACTAGCTCAGAGTCGGAATTGTCTGCTGTCGGCGGATCTAATATGTTAACAAGAGTTAGATTATAGAGTCTGAATTGTCGGCTGTCGGGCAGGGATATATATTAGAATAGGCAGAGTGGTAGATATGAAAAAGACATATGAAAGACTCAATATTGCCTGTAGTGCTGAAATCGGAAATGTCGTCTGTCGGCTCTACAAACAAGGGTACACAGACATATTTACTTGGAAGTTAGCTGGTTTAATTTGAGAAATGAGCAGGTAGACTTCGACACATGGGCCATAAATACTAATAATAATATGCCAGTAGTCGCGCGGATTTTTGGATTTAAAATTTCGTATTTTATGTATAACTTGCTGTTTGTATTTTCTGACTGCTTTGTTAATTTCTTTTTTTTTGTAGTCTTCGCCTGTTTGCCGTAATTGTTGCAAGGTATTGTTGTTTCTTAGTCGTCTATATTTTTTTTGTGACTTGGGAAAATTTCACGGATAACATAATGAAAGATCCATAAGCGAGCAGTACCATACATGTAACTACATCGGAAGTTAAAAGTCTTGCACAGAGATACTTTTAATATAGCTTGCCATGTTGAGCAGATCTATGCGGACCATCGGACTCTATGTTACTAGAGTAAACACAATATAGTTTGAAAGTAGCTGTATACAAGAACACAAGTCGATTTCTTTTCTAATGGAAACACAAAGGAAATGTAGATAATTGTGTGCATATTTTGTGATAGGGTGAAACGTGATCACTGACGTGGAATATTTGAACCTGACATTTCACCCGTTCTAATTTGATCCTGTCCTAAACCATCTTGACACGAGAGGGACTTCACAGTGAACTGCAGTACCCAAAAATACTTCTGATATGAGCTAAATATAATTCACGTTTAACATCAAGTGGGCAGTTAAAGCCAAAATAATTTGTTAGCATTCTCATCATAGAGTGGGCTTTGGATGAAACAGTTTTAACAGTCTCACACCAAGATGAATTAGGAGTGATGGTTATTCAAAGATCAATAAATTGTGTAGCCCTGCATAAGATATTATTATTAATGGAGTAGTCGAAGTGTATTGTTAATTTACGATATATCGACATGAATTTTGCTCCAAGGCAACAGTGCATTAATATCTTTCTCTGGAGACGTTGTTTAAATATGTATTAACCTACGGAAAAAATATGTAACGAGCCAGATATATGTGATACTCGCTTTTGAGAATATCGTCATTTTCAATTGCGTAACATTGGCATTATTCAAAGCAGACGTAATAGTAATCTCAGGGTGATTTTGCGCAAGCATTTTTAGCTTGAAAGAACAGATGTCCCAGATTTGTAAAAACTAGCTCATAGTCTTATATTCACTCTCAACGCTAGAGCTGGGAATGCTATGGTAACAGCCACAACGATAGATTTGATCTAAAGGATGTTGACTGACTTCCTCACGTTTCTGTCATTTTGGTAAAGAATATCCAGAAGGGCATTATTTTCAAAACTGTGAGCGACACAGTAACCGACTAATTTATTAATTGGTTGGTTGATTGACTGATTGAATATTATAACGATCGATTGTTTACATTATTAATTAATTGATTGATATTGGGTGATCCAATATACACTGATTTTCCGAATTGAAAGCTACCACCATTGTATTTTTTATCATATATCAGTGGAAAAAGGAGATAATGTAGTTTTAGAAAAATTGTGTGAGAATTTGCCACATGCATTCGTGTAGTTATTGTCATTTTAATACAATGTCGATGGTGAAACAGAAGTATATTTCATAATATTATTATATATCAAAAACATTGCTACATATTGTCATGTTGTCATGTTTAGAATAAATATTCTGTATATTTTGAAAAAGAAAAAAAATATTTAAATGGAATAGTTTTTAATATATTTGCATTTGTGATTTCGAGAAGATTCGTTTGGATTTATAATTCGTACACATTTTCAAAGGTGATTTCTGAGAAAACTGATACGTTTCTTTGGAGCAATCGGGTTTTCGAATTCCTGATATGTTTCTCGTATAAAAACAACTATCAGATCCGTCGCACGCGAAAACATAAATAAAAGTGGCTGAGCTCTGATAGAGAATAACCACTCTTTGCCGTCGCGTACTGCGATATGAGCATGCTGGTCACGGAGGTACCAGTGTACATCCATGCATACTGATAACTATACTCTCTTATAAGTGAACATATGACATCAAAAAAGTCACTTATATGCCCAAAGGACTGGGTGTTTTTCTAAATGTGTATAACAAATTTGTCAAAATCTTTTTAATAATAATAAAAACTTGTAAAGCGCGAAAATCTGGTCTAAGACCATTCGATGCGCTATAGAAGTGTAATAGTCTTTTAGTCTTACTCAAATGACAATTTAAAAAGGTGTGTTTTGAGGCTAGTTTTAAAAGTCACCAAATTTGATGCTTTCCGAATATTGTCTGGGAGATTGTTCCACATCACTGGAGCAGCTCTACTGCTCATTATGTGAACGTAGGCAAATATTTTTGAGCATGCTTCTGACTACAAACCTTGTGTCACGAGTCTCAATTCAGGTCCACGTGGAATAAAACGATGAAAAATGAATACATAGTACGGTATTGTAACGTCATCGTATCATATATTTTCTTATAAGTGTAGTTTCCGTTTAAATCGTATGAAAACGTATACTAAACGTATACTAGAGCCGAAGAATTGGTGGAAGGTTAAGCCAACGTCTATGGTTAGAAATAGGCTTAGTCAAGATGGCGTGACATTTTATCACACACCGTCCGGCATAGATCAGTCTGTTGACGACTAGACGATGAAAATACAGCCACAAATTCAGGATCCCGTTATACTTCTGGCAGTTTGGATAGAGGTATCTATTTTTAAATAATACCTTCCTGGAGGAAACGCGAAGTATGCTTAGGCTTACTTAAGACACTTAAGTCTTATTATTGTGAGAATATTTTGTGTAATTCTCTTAGTCCAAGTGATGTTAGAACCCCCCCCCCCCTCACCCCCTCTTTATACCTGCCACCTTTTTTTCACATACTAGGATGTCTACGGGTGTCAAAAAGCCATGCTAGTCACGGGATTTGCGGTTGCAAAGAATCAGAATATTTAATCCAAGATGGCTGCCAATCTGGATATTTTATGCCATTTTTGGGCATTTTGAACAAATCATTCATTTTAAAATATAATTGCTTTAGTCCGTGCCAACCTTATGTTGTTACTTATACAATGTTTTTTTTATGTTTCTTATAGATTTTTTTTGTTGAATTCATATCCAATGAGTGCTAGCTTGGAAAGTTCGGTCATTTTTGTAAAACAAGGTCAAAGGTCAATTTCAAGGTCAAACATGATTTTTCAACAAATGAAGCTAGTAACAAGTGCAATACTTCATTTTCACGTAATTTTGACTGGGCAATCCATTTCTGAAATTATTTTAATTATTCAAGGTCTTCTCCAAGGTCGAAAAATCAATTTAAAGGTCATTTAAGTGAGAATACCCTTTTTAACAAGTAAAGCTAGGAATGCGTGTAATACCTCTTTTTTATGGGATTTTGACAGAAAAATCCATTCAATATAATTTTTGTTATTTTATGTCACCTTCAAGGTCATTGATTAAACATGCTGTAAGTGAAATGATCAGGTGACAGAAATACGTTCAGGTCAACGGTGAGGCATTAAAAGGCAACAGGGAGGCGTTAACGGACGATGGGGAGGCGTTAATGGGCAGTGACAAGGCGCTAAAAGGCGACCAACAGGGCGCTAAAGGGGGACTAAAATGGGTTATACGGCAATAGTGAGGTGTTAAAGGGCAATGAGGAGGTGTCGAAGGGCAATGAGGATACGCTATAGGGAAACAAGCAGGCGTTAAAGGGCGAAAAAGAGACGTTAAAGTGGGACTGGATGCATTAAAAGTTGGCGGGGAGGCATTTTCTGAAGGAACAGTGAAACACACTAGAGAAGAAAGAGGATAGTGAGGCGTTGAGGGCAATGAGGAGGTGTTGAAGGGCAATGAAGATACGCTAAAGGGCAACAAGTAGTCATTAGGGGCGAAGAAGGGATGTTAAAGTGTGACCAGATGCGTTAAAAGTTGGTGGGGAGGCATTAAAAGGCTGGGGAACAGCGTTAGAGGACAACAATGAGGCGTTAAATGATAATGCAAGTATGTTACCCTTTCAACCCTGAATTTACCATCGTCATCTTTATCCAATACAAGCCGTGAATTGCTGCCGCAATTCTTGACTTGTAGTGGATAAAGATGACTTGAAGTGGGTGGAAAAGTAAAGAAAATGGCCATGTATTGGTAAAGCAGTTTCATGGAAATTTTCGTTCCAAAACCCTTTGTTGTAGGAAAATTGAGTCTGTTTTCAGGGATGTAAAATGATGCTTTAGTGCATTGTGAGGGCTTCAAGGGTTAATGGGCGAGAGGGGGGCAATGTTGGTGGTATTCAAGGTGTTGAAGGGCGAATAAAATATGTTAAATGCCGATGGAGATGCATTACAGGGTGGTGGAGAGGCATTGAATAGGCTGCAGATGCGTTAGACGGCAATGGAAAAGCGCTAAAGGGCGGCGGAGACGTTAAATGGCGATGGCAAGGCTGCTAAGGGCGAAGAGGAGGCATTAAAGGGCGACCATGAAGCGTTAAGTGATGATGGAAAAGCGTTATAGGGTCATGTGTGAGTAGCTAAATGGTGAGGGTAGGCGTTTGTAGGCGTGGAAGAGGTGCTAAGGGTGATGCAGAGGCGTTTAATGGCGAAGGACAGGCATTAGAGAGTGACGGGAAGGCGTTAAAAAGGCAAAGAACAAATGATAAAGCTCGACGCAAAAGCATTGATAGGCAATGTAAGGTGGTAGAAAGTGCCACAGAGGCGTTGAATGGCGATGGAAATGCGTTAAAGGGCAATTGAGAGGCATTAAAGATCGATGGAGAGGTGTTAAAAGGTGACGAAAATGTGGTAAAGACCAATGGAGAGGCGTTTCGGGCAAAGAAGAGGCGTTAAAGAGCCCCGGAAAGGCATTTAATTGCAACGAAATGCGTTAAACTATGCTAAAAGCTCTTAAACCAGTCTTAGTTTCAAGGTGAACAAACAATCTATTTGAATTTGTGGAGTGTAGATATTTTGAGCATTTCATCCCAACAAGTAGTTCAATGAGATATTCAGGTTTGTTGTCGGAAGCAGCCAACAAGTCAAGCAGTGTCAGAGTTGTAACTTCACCATTGTCCATACTAACAATTATATCGTTGATGGGAGTTATTGGTATGTCAAGATAATTTTTCAGCACCCTTGTAGGAATGGAGTTTAGATCACATGATTTTGACGATGAGCCCCCAAAAAGCTTTTTAATTTCATCTTCTGTCGCACATTCAAAATCGTTCATTTTGGATTCTATTGCAGGTTTTTTGCACCGCTGCAATATTTGGTATTTTATCCGCAAATTTGGAACGAATATTTTCAATTTTAACTACAAAATATTTCGAGAAATGGTCACAAAGTGATTTTACTGATTTAGGTCCACAAGCGACGCGCATTGTCCGAATTGTCTGAAATAACATCAGCTAAATATTCAATTTCGCTTAAGGCATTATTATATTTCGCATGTGGCACTGGTCGTACTTTAGCGCCTATTTTTTGCCCTTCACCAAAATAATAGACGACCTGGATTTTCAGTCAAAATCCAGCGGAAAAAAATTATTACACACCTTCCTATATAGCTTTATATGTAAAATAATCTTTTCCTTTACTTTGCCTTGAAATTGACCTTTTGACCTTGAATATGATCATTAAACATCAAAATAGTACCAGAAATAAATTATTCAATACAAATTGCCCAAGAAAGATGTACCGGGCATTACAATGCTTTCTATTTTTGTTTCTTTAAAAACATATTTTCACATTTTTGACCTTGGAATTGACCTTTCAATCTTGCAGATAACATTGAATCTCCAAAATAATACCATAGATAGATTCGAATCCTATGAAAAAGAGGTATACACATGTTCCTAGCTTACTTGACCTTAAAATTGATTTTTTTACCTTGAAGATGATTTTGAGTTCATGAAAATATATAACAAATAGATTGCCCAGTCAAAATCACATGAAAAGGAAAAGGAGGTTTAAAAGCTAGATCTCACTTACGTTCAAGTTCTCCCGGTCAGTTAATTGCGACAAAAGTTTTTTTACGTCCAGCTTCAGGTTGATGTAAGGTTACCTCACGGACAGCACGAGTTTAGCAGACGGCCAAGCTTACTTTTACCTGCAAAACACGTGGTCAGCGCCTCTTCCATCAGGTTACCTTGAGGTTACCATGGGTTATAGGCCTACTATGAGGTTGTTTAACGATCACATTACGGGTGCCACGGTCAGAGTGCACACAGAGGTCACTGTTTAATTATGATATGCGGTTTATGTGAGGTCTGTGTACGTCTTTGTACCGACCCCTATTTTTTTATAAAAAATGGACTGCACCATCTGTGTAAATATATCTTAGGTGTTTAGCGGGATTCTCACTTACGGTTTTTGTGCATACGGTCAGGATACGGTTAGTAAATTAGCTTGACCGTATCAACAGCACGCTACCCGCAGATGGCCGCATGCTGACCTTGTGAAAAATGTCGGCGGTCAACGCTGTCCGCATGGTGCCCGCACAATTTTCAACATGTTAAAAAATTTCATGCTGTCAAATCGACCGTACATAAACCTCATGGTGACCGCTGAACAAAGCGTGTTGGCCGCACCTTGACCGCCAGGAACCGCACGTCAACCTTCACATTTTGTAATGGCGGTCTCGATAGGGTCACGGTGCGATCAGCTTGCGTTCACCATACGGCTAACATGCGATCATTTGGTGGTCACTTGACGGTCTGTGCGGTTTGCGGGCGGTCAATAAGGTTAGCTTGAGGTCAATATCGTCTTTTGTACGGTTATCGTGCGGTCATTGAGACGTCGTGATTTTGTATTTTCAATCTACCATATAAAAGCATGAACATTTTCGCACAAACTTATCATTCTTGTGTCAACTTGTACAACTTGTAGGCCTGCAACTTGTAAAAAAAACTGATGAGCTGCAACAGACGTAAAAGAGCGCCATAAGTGTAGGCCTTTGGTGCCCTTGAAGAAGAGAGTTAGGATGAGGGAGATTGACAAGTAGATAAATTGAAGAAAGTTAACTTCAGCGAAGATCAGGAAGAAGAATTAGTTGAGTGGGATAAATTAAACACCTTCTTGTGGAAGAAGGGCTCTAAAGATTGTAAGAAGAGCAGAGAGGCTGGATGTTAGAGGAGAATGAATGAATGGGTTTTTAAGCCACGTGTGTGAACATATAGGCTAAACTGGCCAGGAAAACATCATGAGGATGGTGAGATGACACTGCCCTCCAGACACAGGATTCGAAATTCGAGACCTGGCGGTCTGAGGCCGAGCACGCTACCTCTCGGTCACGGAGGCTCCCCACAATATTGAATCTTTACGGGTGAGGGTCAGTGAGCGGGCAAAAAACATTTTTTTTCTTTGAAACTTGAAATCTAAAGTGGGGTTCGAACCCGCGATCTCCGACTTTCCAAGAAGGCAGCTTTAACCACTGCACCAGGGCCCCCGCTTTTAGTGAATAAAGCAAACACATTACATGATATAATAGCAGATAGGTTATGCATATACCCTTTCAGAACCGGAACCGAATTAGATTTTAGTCTAGATAGACACCAGATCCTGAACATTAAGACCGAATACAAAGATTTCTTTTCCTCATTAGATTTTGGATTTTTTCTAATCTAAAGCAGAAAAAAACAAAGTGGCCCTAGGGACTAATAAATGAGCGTGACACTGCATACTGCATAGCTGAATGTTTCTTCATACAACAATGCAGCAGTCATGCCAGAGTCTTAATAGAAAAACAACTGGATTGCCTCAAAGATATATTCACACAAAAGGAGCACTCGAATATCTTAAAAAGCAGACCTTACATAAACCACATATGACCGTAGCAGCCGTATTATAACTGTACAATGACCTCACACTGACCGTGACACCCGTAACGTGATCGCTAAGCAACCTCATGGTAACCCCATCGTAACCTCAAGGTAACCTCATGGAAGCCGCACTGACCGCGTGTTCTACAGGTAAAATTATGCTTGACCGTCTATTGACCTCCTGCTGTCCGTGAGGTAACCTTACATCAACCTCAAGCTGGCCGTAAAAAGTGAGAAACCGCAAAGAAACCGTCATATTTTTAACCGCAAACTGACCGGACGATTTGACCATAACTGAGAGCCAGCCTTTTCTAATAAGATTGGCCGCTACATTTTCAAGGAAGAACTCTTGCTGCTCAGATCTGCAGCTGCAACAGCTGATTTGGCTTTTATTCAAGAGGAAGGAGAGACAAAGAAAATGTAGTGTGCAGAATAGCCACATGAAAGACACAAGGGTTATTAAAGTCAATAAATGCCAGATTTTCTTGTGTTTAATAATAGTATTTTTTACAAAAACTTTTCACGTCTGGATGAGGATCTTTGCCAAAAATTCCCTAAATATAAATTCACTGAAAATTGAGCAATAGTTTGATCAAAAATCACCTTGGTTACCAAGCTGTTGCTATGGAAACAAGATAAAATGTCATAAAGTGACATAATCACCGCTTTTGTCCTATTATTTACAATATTTGCTGAAAAATTATCACATTTCACATGATAATGATCAGGGTGGTTAAAAATAAAAAAAGATCTATAGTGTATGTTTGTCAGAATGTCAATTTTAGGAGAAATTTGAATTGAAAATGTTGTTTCACATGTGGTATAGGTTGATTCTGCTCATCATGCAATGATTTTTTTTCATCAGATGCAAATAGCACAAGGTCTCTGGTTTTGTAATTGAAAGACACAATGCACAATGATGGATTTAGTTTTTTTACACTAGTGATAAAGCAAATAATAATTAACTGGACGATAATGGAGGGAGATGGCTGAAATATGCCAGAAAACCACAGAAAACCCCCAGAAAATAACGTTGTCAAGCTCCATAGCACACACATTATTAAAGATGAAAACTCAAATAATCAGCAGGCACATCCCAAATACCCAATACCTTCCTTTGAAGGGCATTAATTCAGAAAAAATACAGAAATAAATCAACCATGCTCAAATTTCTAGATTTGGTGTGAATCCTTTAAGAGAATTTTTTATTTCACAGGTCGTTTTCATTCATGAGCAGTTATGGAAAACAGGACTTTTCTGAACAAATTGTACTTGTTTTATGCTGTTTGATTAAAAAATGTGCTCACAGTGGCCTACGGAACTGGGACATGTCATACTGACAAATAAACATTTTTCCAGAACAATCGATCAGAGGGAGTATAATTTTTTTAGGGCACATCCACCCCTTGAAACCACAACTTTTGTTCTATAGTTACTAATGACGATGCGTTGACGCTTTTTATCAAACATGCTTTTTAGTCACTGTAAATAAATTTTCATTGGTGTTCTAGCATGGTTTTCCAAAATTTACGCATTTTTATGTTAATAATTGCCCCGTGTCGGCCATTTTTCATTTATTCAAATTAAACATTTTCGGGACATTTCCCTCCATGAAAACGCAATTTGTTTAATGGTAATGGTCTGGCGATCTAGTACAATCTGCCAGTTAATAAAGATAATAAAGTCAAAAGTCTAGCTATCTGGCAAGGTTTTTCAGTTATTACGCAAATTAAAGTCAAGAGTTGCCGCAGGTCGGCCATTTTGAATTTGATCAAAATTAAATGTTCACTGAATATCCTTGGGCCTACTTAAAACTAAACATTTTGTTCTATGGTAATAGTCGAGCTTGGCGTTCCAGATATTACGCATATTAAAAAAAATAATGGCGGATAATCTGACATTTTGTCTGCCATGACCTAGTTGTTTCGAACCCATCTGGTGATAGAAAAAAATGGTGATCTTTGGTGATAGAAAAAAATCGAGTTCGTAGGGGTCACAGAAAGGTGAAATGTGAAATTAATAAAGCGGCAAGCATGATTAACCTATTTATGTGAAGTTTACTGTGCATTCCATGTCATAGTGCTAATAGTGGCGCACAGACGACAATTTGCTAAAATTTTGGCTGAGGCCTGAAAAGGGTGTTGGGCATGTTTCTACATTGGAAAAATGTCATAGAAAACCATTTGCTATATTAATAAGTTGCTAAGATGTTCCACATACCATTTTTATGCGAATTAGTGACGCCTTACTGGAAAATGTGTATTTCGCCATAGCTCAGCAAATAGTGCGCATAGCTCAACAATTAAGGTGTCTAACCCCATGTTTTGAGGGTCTAAGATCATTATAGAACTATTTTTCAAAAAATATGAATATTCAAGAGATCGGATATGTACTCGTGGAATGTGATAGTACTTATGCACATTAGTGCCATCATTAGCGAATGAAAACTGATAACTGCACAGTCACGTTATCTAACGTATTTTTGAAGCTTCAATAACACAATAACACCATAACAGAATAACACTATGATATGTCACAGTACACGAAATGTTGTAGAATTCATGCTAGGATGTATATTAACATGTCCTATCACATAAAAACACTATGATGTAGGCTACATGATATATACAATGCAAGCTATAGCATGCTGAAGATCAACCAGAGAGGTTGGCAAGACATGACCACATGATCACAAAGGTTCAAGGACTTCCAGGTCAGTCTTCATCCACCCCTGTTGCACCTCGTCCTCGTACAGTTCAGTAATTTCACTTGTACAAAGCAACCCGGTGGATCACATGCGGTTGTGTAGCTCTAAAGTAGACTGGTACGAGGAAGGCGAGACAGGTCGACTTCGGACTTGGAAATGAGTTTCTTGTCCTCTCCCACCATCTTGTGGGACAGCTTGACATAAACGGCGTTCACAGAAGATTCACTGTCCGTACACCAAATATGTAAACTGCTCCAGCTTTTTCATCACATCACCCATTTGCCATTTGGGATTCTTTTCAAGCTTTCTAGGTGGCCCCACCTTTCCCTTACCTTTGAAGGGGTGACACATTAGTCAGTAGTCTTCTATGAGAGACTCAACCAGGTCAGATAATTGTATGTTGACAATATCTCCAGGTGTCCAGGTACACAATCAACTTGATTGAATGGGCATGATGCAGTAGAATCACATATATGTCTGCGTCTGGGGGTTCTAACCACAGCGTATTAAAATCTTAGGGCAGCGGCATGATGCAAGTACAGTACCGGTACCACCCTCGTATTATAGATATATAGTGAGTAAGTACTGCACTACCACCTGTGTTTTCATAATGGGAACAACATATTACAGGGATAGACAACCCGGTAGCAATATTAGTAACATAACACAATTTTACCACGCCATCTGTTGTAACAAATTGATGAGCTTCGCCTTCCACAATGAGGACTGTCATATTTGTTCTGTCCTGCCTAGAAGTGACCTATTTACCACTAAATACAACAGGAGCTGGTATGACAGATTTTCAGGGGTGGCGTCTTCTAGAAGGTAGGGCCTAGTGAAGGAAGGTAACTTTGTTGATCTTGGGGAAAAACCCATTTGGCTACCCAAGGCAAGGATGTACATGTACAGCCATAAGCCATACATACTTTATTAGCTCTTCCAAGTCATTAGTTAATTTAAACATTACGAGGAGCAGGAATGCCAGGTTGCTTTCCTCCTGGTACTGGATGATAGATTTACATACATGTAGTAACACATGTTACACATCTTGCCATTTGAAAAACAATTAATATAGTTGTGAATGGGATTATAACTGATTACCCATCCCTTCGCGGAAATTATGTTGATCTTGTTGTTGTCTGCTTTTACGAATTTTGTTCCATATTGTCAAATCGTGATCACTAGTGGCCACGATTGGTCTTGTGACAGCCCAAATAATGTTAAGGCAAAAAAGGAGAGCGACGTCCTGGTACTTATCTGTACTTCAGAGGATGTAAGCATGTGCAAGAGCATTAGCAACAATCATAACCGAAATGTACAGAAGCCAGAATGAAAATGCAGCTTTTGTTCTGTTTGGGAATTTAACATGATTTTCAATGTGTTATTCTGTAGGCGGTTCAGCAGTTTTGTATCTTTATAGTTCTGATTCAGCATAGTCATTCAGTTCTTCGACATAGAGCAAGCGCAATGAAGATAGAAAAAGGACATTATTCTGTTGGACAACATGTTCTCCAGTACGAAGACAAAGTGCCTTCTCATGCGCAATGCGCAGATGGCATGCAGACATGATTTGTATTATTTCGCCCTTCAGCTCTTAGAATTATGGTTAGCGAATACTGCGCAGAAATATTTCAAACGTGATGGATTGTGTTTGGACTTGGCAGCAAAGATGTCGTTTTTCACCTGTCGATGACGTCGATCTAGACACATTATCTTAGCAGTTTACTGCCATGTATTGTCTTTGCGAGATTGGTGCTTCTGGTTCTGTTTCATTTCCCACAATATGGAGGCTGATAGCAAAGCGTTGCTGACACTGTCGATT
This sequence comes from Flabesymbios commensalis, assembly GCA_964017125.1. NCBI lineage: Eukaryota > Metazoa > Annelida > Polychaeta > Terebellida > Flabelligeridae > Flabesymbios > Flabesymbios commensalis. Next base: position 31,658,559 of record OZ024905.1, on the reverse strand, counting down.
ATACTCAACACCTTGCAGGTCATGTGGCAGAGATGCACGTATCTGGTCGCACACTTCTTGCATACGTTATCATGGTTATAGGGACTCATGTGGTTGGTGGAGACGGCTATCCCAGATGCTATGAATCTGTTGGAAGTTTTTTCAGCAGCAGTTGCTTTTGCATTACTGAATGGCGTGAATCGACCATGATGACATATGAATGATTCCTGCACCCTGAGCATGTTCGAGGGCACTAGGATCTGTCACGTTTTTTAGACACGTTGGCCTAATATGTATGCTGCCACCACCACTACATGCAAGTGTGGAATATCAGTGGTGGTGGTAAAGGTGATAGATGCAACCTATGCTACGACATGTAGTTGGACAACTCATAGCACTACCGACATTAAAGTGCAATGGAACACAAAGCTGAAAGAAAAACATAGATGCAACATATGTGCCGTTATGTTGTTTACAAACATGCAAAGGACATATCAAATCACTCTGAAAATAGTTTTATTATTTTCTTTGACCTTCTGGAAACTTGTTACGTGCAGTTATCTTAAATATTGGCCGAGCTATGGCGAAAAATAGACTTTTCGTTAATGGCGGTACTATTTTGCACATTATCATGTGTTAGTCACATCTGATCACTTCAAGAATAGTTTCAAAATGCGCTTGGACCCTCAAAACATAGGGTTAGACACCTTAAATGTTGAGATATCTTCACTCTGCGCTGAGATATGACGAAACATACATTTTCCAGTAATGGCGATACTAATTTGCATAAAAATGGTATGTGGGACATTTTGACAATTTTTTAACATAGAAAATCGTTTTCTATGATATTTTCCCAATCTATAAACATCAATTACAAATTGATTTCCGGGGGGGGGGGTGCACAAAGCCCCCTTCTTCCTGCCCAACTATCTTGCAGGCGGCATAATCGCCTGGAAAAATGTCACGGAATGAATTCAGCTTCTCACAGCTCCTCCTATTGTTTTTCAATCCTTCCAATGCTACGGTGCACCGTCCTTTAACTTGTGAAAGTGTTCCAGTCACTAAACACATGATTATCTAAATCCCACTTGTTCATCCTTTACTTTTGTCGACTTTGTCTGTTAACAGGAACGCTGTTGCTATTTCAGAAACATGCTCAATACACCTTTCTCAATAACAACACGCCACACAGTGAGCAACGCCAAACTGTTTTAATCAGACAACTGTTACACACTGTTCAATGACAACACGCCACACAGTGAGCAACGCCGAACTGTTTTAATCAGACAAACTGTTCACGCGCAAACTCGTGCAAGCAGTCTATTGTTTCGAACAATATATGAGCTCAACAAATTGGGCTGCACATAACTTATTGAATGACCCTACATCGGGTAAAATGCCCACTTATATTCCTTACTGTTAACATATGCTATTTTTAGCAATCATAACAAAAATGGTATTGAATTGTCGACTTGAATTTAGAAATTGTTAGTCCGTAATAACAGACTCTGTGTGCGATACAGAGTTTGTAAGCATTGCCATTCGTAAAGTTGTGCCCCAAAAATACGGTGCGCATCCAATCGATTGCGCATCAAATATAAATGTGCTTGTTTGATGACTGTCTTATATTTAAACTAAAATTAACAGCTTTACATCTCATTTGAAAAATGCCTTGACGATGTCATTTAGGTCTCCTTTTTTATATGTGTATATTTTTGTCTTTGAATAGGGTAACCCTCACATTTTTGCACAAAATTGGCCGAATCAGTGTTTATTTTCGGGTACACATGTACTGGTGAAAATCGCTGGTCACCCGTATTCCGTTGTGCATAGGGGCCGGTACACGCCAAGATAAAATTACCCTTATTATTCTCACCTAGAAGAAAAATCGCAAAAATCTCTCATTCTGGAAAGTCGATCAGCGAAAATTATCGGAAATGGGTTCTTTTTCATCATGATTTGTGATCGCTATAATTTTTAAATAACATTGTAAAATTCTTAGTAATATGCCGAAACACTGTTGTTTGTGGATTTAAACGACAAGAGTCACATTGTATTATTACGCTATAATTATATGTTTAGGCCTACACATGCATTATATTAGCATGACATATGGTACAGTGAAAGTCAGTGTGTAGCCTCGTACGAATCGTACGAGGCTACACACTGACTTTCACTGTACCATATGTTCCCATTCTGAATGTGAAATGAAATTCCCTGATTTTTCCCTGATTCCTCCCTGATCCTGATCAAAATTCCCTGATTTAATTTCATCATAAATCTTGATATTAAATACCATTTATTTACGAAGATTATGATATGCTTGCGCAGGTATGAGGTATGCGCCTATCTAGTTACAACCTTTCAATGCCTTAGACCTACACTTGTACACCAGAGACCCATTTGAGTTGAGTGATGAAAGTGCAAAACACTAACGCGACTACATAACTTTGAATTGGACAATTATTTATTTCCCTTCCTATCTGCAGAACTTTATTAAGCTCCTTAGATTTTTTTGTCTTGATTAAAAAGTTGGATCCCAAAATAGGCTCGATATTGATGTGGAGGTCTTGAAGCGAGGATCAAAATTTTGTTAAGGGTCATTACATGTATTTACAACTGAACTTGTCCTTCAGACAATTATTTATTTCACAGAAATTTAGTTAAAAATATTTATTTCAAAAATACTCCAGCCCCTCCCACCTCCCCTGATAATTGAATGGTGGCCCCCAACCGAAAAGATACATACAGGCGAAATTGTTATAATTATTTGTGACTTCATTTGAATGATTACATAAGAAAAATTGCAAATTTAAAAACTCATAAAATCAAAAGTAACAAAGATTTTTCAAAATTTATTTCAGTTCAAATATGAGATCTACGATTTTTTATTTATTTTGACCTTAATGCCCTTTTAGTAACAGTTCACACTGAAGGATTATTAAGGGCACTTAGAATCTTAGTCCTTGTACAGAAACGCTGTCAGTCCCCAGTTTGTTTATCTATATCACTAGAATGCTGTAAATACACTGTATATAGACGTAAATGAAGACTGCACCTATGGGGAAGACTGCACCTCTCCAGCCATATCAGGCATTTTTTTGCTGGGAATTTTTATTGAACCTTTATGCCCCCGCACCCGTATTAGAAAATTACCTATCACTGAGCAAATATTTGTATCGGAGACTATAATACACAGCAGCAATTACATTTTTTTTTGTGGAGTGCAACTGACGAATAGGCTGCCATACCCCTGGCCCTGTAAATGAAAGCCTCAAGTATTAGGCCTATGCAAATTGCTTTAGCAGTTCGAGGTAAGTGGTTGTTGAGGAATAGTGAATTCGTACTACTGCATCAATATTACATAGGCCTATATTAGATGTGTAAGATAAAATGTACACAATTATTTTTTAAAATATATTGTTAAGAAATGTGAATGCAGATTTTATTTATATTTTGTGAATATTTCAATTCCCTGATTTTTCCCTGAAATTTCGTCAAATTTATCAAATTCCTTGATTTTTCTAAAATTTATCAAATTCCCTGATTTTTCCCTGACTGGAAAACACGATCTCACTTTTCCAGTTTTTCCCTGATTTCCAGTAAGAATGGGAACCCTGAGTCGTCGATGCTACTCAAAATCATTATTTAAAATCAATTGAATTGTTCAGACTAACTCACCTATCATGATTTACTATTACAGTGCTCACTACTGTTAGCTGATTTATTATCATTTGTAGCGTTTTAACGAGACGAATCCGGTAGAATTGTATTTATTCCATTCATTTAACAGCAATACAATCATGGCGGAAATTAATATTGAATAAGTTTGGCAAATGCAAAAATCAAATATAGTTTTCCAGAAGGACTACAACTAAAAACCGTGTAGACTGAAATTTTGAATTGTATGTATTCTGGAGGGGAAAGATTGCTTCGTCAATTCGCCAACAGGTAACGGGAAAAGCCTATGTTATATCATAGATTAACCAAATATATGGTTAATCTATAGTTATATGCTCCCTCCCTTTCTGAAGGAAGAGGTATTAAGTTTTTTACACCCTATTTCATCACCACTCACTTCCACCCACTTATGTTCCATTCCTCCTTCAAATATAAGTTCCAATTGGTGATTTCTTTACATTTGTTGTGAAAAACGTTGGGAATTATCACATGAATTATTGAGTTGTTTATTAAATTAAATAATTACATGTACTTTGTTTACATAATTTAATTATATCTGGCACTTACCAGCTCATGGTAAATGTGTTGTCTCAGTGTTGTCTCAACATTTGTGGAGGTTAGGCAATGATGGCAAAGCAACGAGACAACATTGTGCCAATAAGAAGTTATTCGCGTCATCTGGAGATTCCATGACGAATAAAGTGGATGACGCTTTATATTTATACCCATTCGGAAGTAGGCCTGTGGTGTACATAATTTTTAGATTGGACTGGCCTTATTACGAGAAACTACATTGGTAGACATGGACGACCACACACACAATCCAAATCCCTGAGATTATGTACATCATTATTATAATAAAAATAAACTGTGTATTATTTTGTTTTATTTTTCTAATGATAAAATTAATAAAAAAAATATATTGAAAGCTGATATCTGATAAATAAAAACTACATTATCGGCATTTCAAAGATTATATATATCAGCAAACAAGTGATTTGGGTATTTTATATTTGTACACGGTTGGGTATGCAGGTAAGCTATGTGAACAAGCTTGAAATGAACAACTTATTGTATTGATCATCCACCGCGTTCAGTCGTGTTTACGACATTATGATTTAGCCTTGACCCATCAATCAATTGGACCTAACAAATTCATGAAATGTTGACAGAAACCTCAGATCATGTTAGAGAATATCGATTACAATAATTCTGAAGTATTCATATTGCTACAAGTTATATCAAGGAGATAATCGGAGCTAGTTGTACTGATATTATAGGTAAGTTTCATATAGTTCATACGTTTCTCATGAAAAAACACAACATAAGCAAATGGAACAAATTGTGACGCTAAACGATCAGTGAAGCGTCATTTCGGACTAGAAATTGTATGCTTGACTATAAAACCTTTGATAAAATAAAGTAAGACAAATGTTAAAGACAAATACCATACATGAAAGCTAAATTCATTCCATGTCATACAAGTTCAGTAGCTTTAAACATGAAAAGTAAAAAAAGAATAATCTATTATATGTTTTGTTCCCTTCCAGCGATTCGCAAAAGAAACAAATTGGATAATATTATGCATAGTCAGGGGGCTTAATCATATAATTGTTCAAATCGTTCCACAAGCACCAAATTTGGACCACTTGTAGCCCAGGTCATATACGTTTGATTTTTTGCGGGAGCCAAGCTGGGCTCCCGCCGTGGGCCCAATATTGGACAAATCCAAGATGGCCGCCATTCCAAATGGGGCATGTCATAACCTTTAAACTAATAGACGTAGGGACACGTTTAATACCACTTTTCTATGGTTTTCGACTATGTAGAATTCATTTGTGATAATTTGGAGTTGACTTGGGAATAGTTTAAAGCACAATTACATATTTAAATGGTATTTTTGCCAAAAATGAGACTTTTCAATTTTTAATGCATTCTAGTGCTTTGAATGAGGTAGATTTTCTTTAAATCGTGTTACTAGCAGTGTTAGGCATTGACAATGACCTTAACCATAATATTTTGAGCCAGCTTTTGAAGCCCCAGTGTGCTATTCATATTGGAAAATTTCAAGATGGCCGCCATTCCAATTGTGGTCATGTCATAACTTTTAAACTAATTGACGTAGGGACACATTTAATACTACTTTTCTATGGTCCTCAACTATGTAGAATTCATTTGTGCTGATTTGGTGTTGATCTGGGAATAGCTGAAAGCAAAAATAAATATATATATAAATATATTTATATGTGTTTTTGGTTATCCCCAGATCAACTGGAATGTAACATCTTTTATGAAAGTTGTGACCGAAATGGGTAATACTTTTCTGGCGACAGGCCATGAGCTTTTTAGCAATCATCCGGACACACGAAATAAAGCAGAGAAAGTTGGAATGTTGAAACAGAATGCCACTCTCATCACCCAATGTTTTATATCTCTCAGTCGAGACCAGAAGCAGATATGGGAGATTTATTTAAATATTTGAACCCCCTTTCCTATCGGATTGTGGTTTGCTTGGAGCGGGAAACAAGTTAGATATACTGGCTTGTATCAAAGCTCCAACAAAAAGACAGGTTTTACTTATTTTTACTTATGGTTTTTGATATGGCTGCTATCATTCATATGGTGCGCCCAACCAGAGCTGTAACGTTTGCAGAGTATGTATCTCTGAATGTTGTTCCTTTCCTAGAGAATCAACTGACGTCTACAGTGGAGCGTGTCGATGCAATCTGGGACACATACCCACTGACTCAGAAGAGACGTTGAACAGGTACACGACTCGTACACGACTTGAACCGAACAGTGATGGCAGCACACTCATCCCCAAAAAAGGAATGGCAATCATATCTGAATCATGTAGATAATAAAAGGGAGCTTTTCTCCTGCATAAGTAAACGACTGGCCAGGGATGGTGCTGACAAACAGTTAAATATTGATATGAAAACACCAAGTCCTGCAACCAGACAGAGGCTGACACACGTACATGTATATTTCTGCACCTGGCCCATGCAGCATATCAGGGTCACAAAAAACGAACAGATGACAGTGACATTGTTGTTCTAGCTCTGAGTTTGTTTGAAAACGTGAGGCTTGCGGAATTATGAATTGGGTTTGATAGTGGTAAGAGCTACAAAGACATTCCTACAGTGCATATTCCACTCCTTAACAGGTTATGATACAGCCTCCCACATTTTGAGTTTTCGCAAGAAGAGTGGCTGGAATGCATGGCAAAATACTCCTAACAGAGACATTGATTTGCTCTTACTAACGGTCCAGAATGTTTGGCTCTGGAAAGTGTGCATATGGAGCGCATTGAACGATTTGTTGTGTTTATGTAGAGCATATTAATGATGCCAGATATAATTTATTCTTCACTAGCAGTCGCTCATTAGAAAATATTCCACCAACCCAAGCTACACTCTTCGAGCATGCTAAAAGATCTCTATTGCAAGCCAGTTATCTGAAAGCAAGTAACTGTCAGCAAACAGATACTACCTGACTTTGATAAATGGGGATGGGTATGGGATGACTATAGTAAGATATGTTTGCCGTTTTGGACAACCCTTGCTGACACAATAAAGGCATGTGCCATCTTTTTACACTGTGGTTGCAAAGTACAAAGACATGTAAGGAGAATTGTAAATATTGTAAAGCAGGTGTCAGATGCACATCGCTGTGCAAGTCAGTGCGAGGGTGGATGCATTAACAATGACGAAACAGTAGAAGTTTAGTTATGCTATGTAAAATTTAAGTGATTATGAAAGTTTAAATAAGTTTTTGTGCCATTATATTGCTGCCAATGTTATCATTATGTTACTGGTTTAATATTGAATAGACTGCTAGACAACAATGCTATGTTCTTACAATATTCAAACTTCAATTATCTAGAGCAGCATTACGTGGTTAATATGAAAGTCATGCAACCGACCCCCTATGAAACATTGGCCAGTTCTTACGTTTAAGTCTGTGGAGGGTTAATTTTGCTAGTGTAATAAACATTTATTGTAATACATATTGTAATACATACATATTGTAATACATAAAATAGTTAGTGTAATATGACATATTTTGTTCAATATTAACTAATGCTAAATGCATCTGTATTAGCGAATATCTTCATTTGGATGACACAGTTTTTAGCTATTTTCACTCGCTGGATGTGCATTGTGATAGTGAAACATAATTGTAAATGGATGAATGTTTGTAGTTAGACATGTTTTTAGAAATTCCATCTTCGATGTGTATATATAACAACATTCTGAATGGTGGATTACACGAGTGCCATTTTGATAATAAAATGTACAGATAGTTTAATTTTTACTGTGTTATGTCCAGGTTAGAAGCATTAAAGGTTGAGTTTGTTATTATATAATCACATTTTGGAGATAAATATACACATGTCTGTGACATTACCTACATAGTCTTATAAATAGCTTCTTCATCACAGCACTGTTTGGCGAGAGTTGTGATTGAGTCTCCTCGTTTTTGTCACATAACTCCTCTTCTAAAATCTTTGTACTGGTTACCTGTTCGTTACAGAATCAAATTTAAATTGTGTTCCCTGACCTACTAGGCTCTGACCAGTGGATAACCAGTATTATATATTCGAAATGGACATTTCGTTCCAGTGATCTAAGTCCGCTGCATGTTCCATTGGTCAGAACCGTGGTAGGTAGCAGGGCTTTTTCTGATGCTGCACCTAGACTTTGGAATGAACTTCCTTTAGAAATTCGCTCTGCGAAAACACAACTTAGTTTGCAGAATAAATTGAGAACAATTTTTTTTGGTCGAGCCTTTCCAACCTAAATCCTTGGTGGTCCGGTTGGCCCAGACGACAAACGCAAACAGTTTTCGAACTATAAGTCAGATTACGATTATGTTTGTCGCGCCTCTGAGTTCGGATCACCAAGGATTTAGGCGCTATAGAAGTTTATTATCATTATTAATATTATTATTAGTTTATTATTATGCATAAAAAGTAGTAGGCCTATCTACCTTTTCGTGTTTGCTACTTATAACTGATTTCTTTGTCCCGCAGCCATCTTGGTTTTTAGGATATATTCTCCTCTCCAAAGTAGGAGATGGAAATAATAAGCTTCTTTTACTCAGGACCGAAAGTTTTTGCTTCTAGTACGATTTTTGGAATTATTAGTCTTTAAATCACTAAGGTGTATCTAAAACCGTTCAATTTAAGCTAAAATACCATTTGTATATACATTACCATGTTAAATAATTTCCAAAATGTGCTAAGTGGATTCGATATGGTCGAAAATCATAGAAAAGTGCTATTAAGTGTGTCTCCACTGGTATTAGTTTGCAAGTTATGACATGGGCTTGTTATGAATGGCGGCCATCTTGGATTTGTCCAATATGGCGCCCACGGCGGGAGCTCAGCTTGGCTCCCGCGAAAAATCAAAAGTATATGACTTTGGCTACAAGTGGTCCAAATTTGGTGCTTGTGGAACGATTTGAACAATTCAAGGGTAAATATTGGTTAAGCCCCCTGACTAGCAACATATATAGCACCAGACGTTTACTTAAATTGCATGTAATATAATAGCCGTATACATGTATGGTATATTCCAAGGATTTTGATAAAAACATTATTATAGGCCTATATTAGGGGGAATGTGTTTTATGTGTTTTATTGAACATATGTGTTGTTACCAGCCGTGAAAATAAAATGACATAGCCAATATTATCCAGTTTTTTGCCGTGCCAATATCGGTTTTTCCGTCCATTATTGATGTTCCATGTTATTTGACTGAGACTTCAATAATAAGGTATGGTTATGATTACAACAACTGCATCAGAGTTAATTTATGTTATAATTTCACGACCGCTGAAGGGATGTTGACTCATGGTTTATGTTATTTGTGTTTCCTTTGGTGGAATCATTGTCTAAAACAATTTTTGCAGGCCGATTCTGTCTCAAGTTCCTTAAATGCTAATTTGGGCTAATTAGTCTATGCTGTCTTGGGCCACACGTCATATATTCTCCATGTATGCACTTAGTGACACCTTAGGTTGATTCTAGATATAAATTGACATCTACAGATTGATTTTCCCTCGTGACTGATCCAATATCAAGTGTAGAGGTATAGACATCAACTGAGTGGGCATACATGTGTAAACACGCGTTCAGCGTTAAACCTTATGCACAAAAGGAGTTTAGGCCAAAGGCCGGTTCAAACCGGGCAGTTTATCGATCGAAAGTTAAACCTGCTCAGGGGGCAGTTTAAGCACTTGTTTAACATGAAGTGGAATGAGCATTATATTGATAATGAACGCACATATACGAAATAGAAGAGAATGGGATAACACAGACTGATTATTTATCATAAACGTACTTTTCTTTCGTTGATTTATTTTACTAAAGTATTTTAATTGAATAATAAATGATCAAAATATAAAACACGGACGTGGTAGGTAAATGATTTTGTGTAAATAGTATTTTTATTATATATTTGGTTTAATGCCAAAACAGTTTTCTATTTCTACCATTATATCTATACCTAAGAATAAGCGAAAATCATTAACGACATCAACTAATTATAGAGGAATAGCATTAAGTAGTATACTGGGTAAGATTTTTGATTGGATTATTTTGAACACCAACGGAGATCAATTCAAAACTACGGATATGCTATTTGGTTTCAAGGCGGACCATTCTACCTCTCAATGTACATATGTTTGTGAAGAAATTATTAATCACTATAACAAAAAACAATCAGACGTTTATGTAGTTCTCTTAGATGCAAGTAAAGCCTTTGATAGAGTTAACCATATTAATCTCTTTAAAATACTGATGAAAAAAGGTGTGTGCCCTAACTACACTAAATTTATTCTGAAATCCTATTTGAATCAGCGTATCCGTACGAAATGGCATCATTGTCATTCTGAAACTTTTAATATATCTAATGGTGTGAAACAGGGAGGTGTATTATCTCCAATACTATTTGGAATATATTTAGATGAGCTACTACTTAAGCTTAAAAAGTCAGGAATTGGATGCCACATAGGAGACATTTTTACAGGTGCTCTAGCCTATGCCGATGACGTTGTTTTGATGGCCCCCACTAAACACGCTATGTCGCTGATGTCGAAAATATGCTCCGAGTTTACAAAAACTTTTGATTTGATTTTCAATGCTGATAAAAGTATATTTATACATTTTCCCTGCAGTTCATCTAAATCTGAAAAGTTACAAATATGTTTCGATGGAAAAACATTAACGAATACTAGTATAGAATGTCACCTAGGAAATATTATAGGACCTAACATAATGAATTCACGTATAAAACGCTCAACTGATGATTTGTATATGAGAACGAATCAGTTGTTATCAAGCTTTGGTTTTATCAAAGGTAATGTTAAAAGAAAACTTTTTAATTCAATTTGTATGGCAGTGTACGGCTCCCAACTTTGGGACTACTCAACCAATGCTCCTGAGGCATTTTATACCGCGTGGAGGAAATGTCTCAGGCGCATTGATGGACTACCTAATAAAACTCATAAAATTATATTACCTGTATTGTGGGATGTTAAACCCATACAACTCCATAAACGTTTTGTAAATTTTGTAAATAAGAATGCTCAGACTGAAAATGAAATAATAAAAATATGTCATAATCTTACAATGCAAGGCAGCAGCTCCGCCGTTTCAAATAGTGTCAGCCATATATCTTTTCTGTATAATATATCACGCCATAATGTACCTAAGTCCAGACATTCATTACAATCTGACATGCCTGCTGATGATGTTGTCGCTGTATCAGCCTGTATTAATCAATTATTGACACTAAGAGACAATGTACATTTAGGTAACATACCACGAGAGGACATAATATCTGGGATCGATCTTCTGTGCACCGAGTGATTTTTCTATATATTCACATAATTACAATTTAAATGTTATTGTTCTATTGCATGTACATGTACCCCGAGTACGAAATAAATATATTATTATTAACAGAATGCATTTTACTACTATAATCTTGCATGGTCATATTTTGACATATTATCATACATAGTATTACTTTAATCGTTTCTCCTTTGCTCCAGTTAAAAACCCTTACATTACACGTAACACCTGTCTTAGAGGACCCAGTATCATATTCTGGGCCCGTCCAATGGCAGAGTAACTTAGTCAATCACATGACCAGACCATCCGTTCCGTTATTCGGTTGTTATTGTTATTTAAAATAGGGTGGAATATAACAATAAATATCAGTCGGAGGAATGAATGGGGTTTTAGGCCACCTATGGGCACGTATAGGCTAAACTGGGGCAGAAGAACCTACTGAGGATGGTGTGATGAATGAGATGACACTGCCATCCAGACACAGGATCTGAGGCCGAATACGCTATCTCTTACTCGCGGAGGTTCCCCACAATATTGAATCTTTACGAGTGAGCGGAGAAACAAACTTTTTTTTAAACTTGAAAGCCACAGTGGAGTTCAAATCCACGATCTCCGATTTTCCAAGAAGGCATCATTAACCACTGTACCAGGGCCCCCGCCCTATCGGATCAACAATGATTATTATCTGAAAATTATGTTTAAAAATGTAAACAACGGATATTTGAATGCTAGGTAACGTATATAATTATAATGTGACAACACCATTTGTCGGTACTACTGCATTAAAACGATAACAAAATAATTTTCTTCTATTATGATATTAATTACAAACTCACCAGAAGAGCAAATTATCTATTTATTCGACCCAGTAGACGATGGACCTTGGCCTACTGTTGGTTTAATGATGTACCACAGTCTGCGACATGGGCCCAACGTTAAACCAACATTGTGTTGACGTCTCCCGTTATCTGCAACGCGCTTTCACCAAAGTATTCAATTGTTTATGCTGTGTACACAAATTGTATGATTTTTTATGTGGGTAACCATCATTTTGTGTGCATGAACGTCCGATCAAACTGTAAAACCAGCCGGTTTAAACGGCATTCTGAAGGTTTGTTAAGCTGGAGCAAAACTGTTTTTGTGAATAAGGTTTATAAATTATGTAAACGTCTGTTTAGTTACACTCGTGTTACCGCTAAGCTCGGGTTTGGTAAAACATATTTCGTGAATACGGCCGTAAGCCTACAGATCTTCAGAAATAACAAACAGGAGAAAATCATTGATGCCGATGAAGAATACTCCCTTTTCAATAACAACACGCCACACAGTGGTCAAAGCTGAACTATTAAGTTGGGACTACTGTTTAATGCGCAAAATCGTGCAAAGAGTGTATTGAGAGGTGTTTGTCATTGAGTCCCCCCCCCCCCACTCTGTGGGCGAGACTCTATACATTTCCTTGACGAAAATTGTTCGCATGATTGTAGGCATATACGATTACAGAGAGGTACACAAACGCTATAATGTAGTTAGCAATGGTCCTGATAGTGTAGGCCTACTTGAAACTTTTGGTGTGAAGTTCAATCCTGAAAATGTGTTATAAAAAACGTATATTCATGATTATATTCAAGCTTACATGGTTTAACCTGTCAGTGGAGATGATTGTGCTGGTATCGCCTACAAAACAAACAGGATTCATGTGCTCAATGTTAATGTAATACTGGTACATCCTCTGCGACGCTGAACCAACAATAAAACATCATGGAGTTAAATCAATAAACAGGATACGCTAAAAAGTTGGAGTAATGTTGGGCCAGCATTGGGCCAATGTATTGTGTTATTTCGGTACGTGGCCTGTCCCAAGACGCGGGGAGTAGTCACCAGCATGGCCGCTGCTGGCGGTGCGCGAAGTGGACATCATGCAGTAGTAGTAGTAGTAAATCATTGCTTAACGTCACTTTTCGGTACAAATGGTCTTTTAAGTGACATTGTAATACGATAAAAACGTTATAGTAAATTGATGAGATGAATGATGTACAGATAATGATGTGAGGGTGGGGGTTATAGGGCATGTTGGGTTATTGAGAACGTTTTCCTTCGCTCACCCGATAAGGGGTTCTGGCCATGGCTATGGGGATGTACTCCCAGACATGCCCAGACGGCCAGAGACTTGGGTTTCGCTGTGCAATTTAATGCTAAAACTCCGTTGCATTTCTCGCAGCTCCGCTATTATCGGGTCAGATAGTCCCCAGAGTAACAATAGGAAAGGTAACTCCATTCATTCCCCGTGAGAGACCTAATGTCAACAACACGCTAGTGCCAGTTATTTAAGGCTACCACAGCCTACACCAGCGCATGCACTGATGCGGGTGCTGCATTGGCTCCGCTGTTAGTATAAACATATTTTTATTTACCAATTGGAACAATACAAAATGTAATACAGGTTCCTCTCGGTTGGACAAAATTAGAGGACATTATAATGTTGCTGTGGTGGCATAATAGCTACAATTGTTTTTATGATGAGTATTGTCGAATGAATAAAACATTTTTGGTCGCGACATAGGTACATTTTATTGATTATTTTCGAATAAATTGGCAATTTTGTCATTCTACTCTATGTGGCATATTATGCTATTTGATATACCCCAGCTGGAACAAATATGGGTTTGTTGTATAAATTCGATGTCATTATCCCATTCATTCAAACCTTGGTTAGCTTTGGTTAGCATGGCCGCTGATGGCGATGCGCGAAGTGGACATAATGCAGGTGTACGGCAGACCCAGCTAGGGAAAGTGAGCCAATGTTGGGTTGTTGTTGTTGGGCTATCGTCAGAGCTCTGTTCTGAGTCTGTAACGCCAGTACTTTCCGTCTCCAGTCGTTGCAACTCTGACCGTTTATACTCACGTTCTAATTTCCAGAAAACGATGTATTATTAGATCACCTGTCAATGCATAGCTCTAGTTGTTCGCACATAGGCTACTCAATGTATGACTTTTTGGACATATATAATAGTCAAAGTGCATGTGCACCACAATTTGGCAGCATTATCAGTGTTTTAGATTGACATTTTGTTGTGGATTTGTATGCTCTCCGCATCACAGTGTCCGCACTCCCAGGGAAACTTCTCTCCATGAATCGCCATGTTTTATACAGGATCCGGGACGCACATGATCAAACAGGCGCCATCCAGCAAACATGAGACATTCAACCAATGCTTTACTAATGTTGGTCCACTGTCTACTACGCTGAACCAACATTAAAATAATATCGGTTCAATGTCTCATTTGTGTTGACCCTCTGTTGTTTTAATGTTGGCAAGCGTCGCGGACGGTGGTCTGCTTGTAAATCAGCATCGGATCGATAAATAGGGCTTGTTAGGAAGCGGCAGCCCGTCCAGAAACTACGGAACGTTTTGACCTTGTGTTGTTTTATTGTTGGACCAGCGTCGTAGACGATGGGCCAACATTAAAACAATCCTGGTGACATCTAGTGGCATCTAAGTGTGGTTCAAAATTGACATAAAATGGAACAATTGGAAGAATTATAGTAGCGTCAAATGATAAATATTAAACAAAAAAAAATTTGCACATCAATACCGCTTTGACTGATTTTAAAATAGTTACCATGTACACATTTGAACCTGTGATTATACAAAACTAGCTATTTGTAGCCTATCCTGTTTATAGCTCAGACTCACTCAAGTCTCTCTTTGTCTGTATTCCTACCCTGGCTACTACATAAATATCAGATCCCTTAGTATTCGTGAGAATGTATATCAACCATAACTGTTTTTTTTATCAGAACTATCTGTGTGGCAATTTTAGTAAACCTATTTTTGTTATAAAACCCCTTCTGAACCAGTTATAAAATAGCAAGTAGCCTAGGCCTTACATAGGCCCTATTATTGAAAATAGGCCTACAACGCAAATCAAAGGTAGGTGGGTCCTCGTGATTCGCTGATTTAACATTGTGGGCCCACTACATGCATGGCATATGGCATGGTCAACGTCCACAGGAGTGGAGTCCGACGTACTGTAAATATTATGGTTCAGTGAAGCAAAACTGTTTTAATATGTTTAACCCGAGTTCAACACTATGCTATGCGAACGAAATCATGCATTGTAATTTATTGCATATACATTCTTGGAAGATGAAGTCAAACCACAATCGATTTAATCTAAAGCTATATAAGATCAATATAAGACCAATCACTTCCGAATATAAGAACTAGTTTTAATATTGTTGAAAAGGCTTCGTAATATCCCCCCTCCCAGCAATATGAACACATTTTTGTGAGCTTTAAAAGTTCCCTGTGTCACAAAGCTTTAGGGAAATTCGCCTAAAACCCCAACCCTTAATGCATGACCTCATTAATATTTTAAGCTTCTTGCTTGGAAAGTCGGAGATCGCGGTCCGAACCCCGCTTTGGCATTCAAGTTTCAAAGAAACAAAATGTATCTTCCCCGCTCACAGTCAATATTTTGCGGAGCCTCCGTGACCGAGAGGTAGTGTGCTCGACCTCAGACCACCAGGGCTCGAATTTCGAATTCTGTGTCTGGAGGGCAGTGTCTTCTTATTCATCTCATCATCCTCAGGAGGTTCTCCTGGCCCAGTTTAGCCTACATATGCACAAATGTGGCCTCAAACCCCATTCATTTCATTTGTGTTCTTAAAACGCCCAGCCACCATTCTCAAAACGCCCACGTGTTTGCTGCTGAAAAATTAGTGGGTGGGGGTTTTGGGTGCGTTTTAAATTAAAGTGAAATAAAAATACGAAATTACTATTATAGGGCCTACCCTTTTTATCAAAGGAATTTAGGCCTACTGATATTACTAAGTACATAACTTTATAATATTTTTTTCTGAAACATAGATACAAAAAAAAATTAGTGTTTGAGAAAGCAGGTCTACCACCGGGATGTAGCATGCTTTCTCGAAAAAAATTAAAATCTAAGGCTTCAAGTGCTGCATTTTGGAGCAATTTTCCACCAAAATATTTGACTTTTTTGTTCTTTATGACACTGCAAAGCCGTTTATAATAAATCCCCCCCCCCCATCATCATCATCATCATCATCATCATCATCATCATCATCATCATCATCATCATTATCAACATCATCATCATCATCGTCGTCGTCGTCGTCGTCGTCGTCGTCGTCGTCGTCGTCGTCATGAACACGTCGACATGACTTGTTTATAGCCAATGTATGTTCATATATGATTACCAAGCATGTTACTATATATACAGGGGGGGGGGGGGGTAGATGGATATCACTGATATAATGAAAAAAAAAGGTTTTATTGGAAGTGAAATAAATATGCTGTCATCATTGATTTAAATGCCAAAGCTAAATAATGTGAATATACTGGCTTTCCGTCACCTTATGGCTAAACCTACATAATTATATAATCTTTATCATCACTATATATAGCCTGGCTAATCGCAATAACGCTTGTGTGGGTGTCGCTGCGCAAAGTTTGCCATATAACCACTGATTACACAGGTGTATCGCCTTTCTTTTCCAGCAAATAATAGAAGATAATCACTGCTCTTTCATTTGAATAATTTTTTAATGTCACAAGGCATACTTTTCTATCAACAGTAGTTATTTAAACTTAGCAGAATCATAGCCTACTTAGTGAAAAGTACACCATCTGTAATTTTTTTTCGACAAACTCTAATAAGATTGATCACCTGTTTAAATTAGGGGAATTAACTTGAGACTGACATGGTTTACACTGCCTTTAGAGCTTTTACAGCATAGCTTTATCTTTAATATAACTTTGTAACAGGATAGAATACTGATCACGAGGTTTCAACAAACTGGTGACAAACATTGTGGAATATTTATCTACATTATGTTCTAAAATGTGATGCCATAGTATAAAACTTACGACTGGCCAGCTCGTGATCTAGCTCAGTTTCTGAAGTTCTTTTTCATATTATATGATATTGCAACATTAAATACATTCATCTATTAGGCTACACACGCGTTAACATAGTATTGAAAAAAAACGTAACGTTTTTATTGCTGAATGTAGCAAAACATTACGTACTACCCCGTAGTCAACATTAAAGCTACTCAGGGGCAGATCCAGGATTTTCCAAATGTGGGGGCTTCAATTTAAATCTGAATGTGCCGTAGTCCATGTCAATCACGCGCCGCAGGCGCGTCGCACGCCATCGGCGTGCTGTGCTAGGGGGGTTTGGGGGCATGCTCCCCCCAGACAATTTGAATTTTAAGTCTCCGTTTACTGCCTTCCGGTGACATCTGGTGGCATCTAAGTGTGGCTTAAAACTTACATAAAATGGAACAATTGTAAGAATTATTTAAAAAAATGTACTTTGACTGAATTTAAAATAGTTACCATGTACACATTTTAATAATAACCTGTGATTTTACAAAACTAACTATTTGTAGGGCATATGTACATATCCTGTTTATGTCAAATAAGTCAGAAATGACTTTCTACTTTGTCAATAAAATATCTGTCACAAGTAATGAATATCCAATTAGTGCTACTGTATAAATATCAGATCCCTTAATCAGTACTCTTGAGAATAGGCTATATATCAACCACAACTGTTTTTTTATCAGAACTATCTGTGTGACATTTCTAGTAAAACCCTTTCTGAATCACTTATAAAATAGCAAGTAGGCCTTACATAGGCCCTATTATTGAAAATAGGCCTACAGCGCAAATCAATGGTAGGTGGGTTCTTGTCGAGTAAACATTGTTGGCCCATCACATGCATGTCATGGTCAACATCCACAGGAGTGGAGTCCGATGCACTGTAAATATTATAGTTCAGTAAAGCAAAACTGATTTAACCCGAATTTAACACTATGCTAGATGCGAACGAAATCATGCAATGTAATTTAATGCATATAAATTCACGGAGCACTAAAAGTCAAACCAACATCGATTTAAATATACAGTCAAGACCAATCGCTTCCGAAGATAAGAACTAGTTTTAATATTGTTTTAATACCAAAAAGGCTATACTCGTAATATTCCCCCTCCCAGCAATAGGAACACAAACATTAGTGCTTTAGAATTTCCCTGTGTCACAAAGCTTTAGGTAAACTTGCCTAAAACCCCCACCATTAATGCATGACGCCAATAATAGTCAGCCTGTTCGGTTAGAATCATACTAACAATACAGCTGAATCAACATGCCAGTTATTTTCATGTTTATCCTTTGTTTTGTAATAAATTAATATAGGGGCCCAGCCCTATGACCAGAAATCAATTTCGGTCCAAATTGGGCGTTAGAATGTTGTTCTTAAAGGGGGCCGTGAAGTAGGGCCTAGTGGTAAAATGCTGCCTGCTTGGAAAGTCGGAGATCGCGTGTCCGAACCCCGCTCTGGCAT
Source organism: Flabesymbios commensalis (assembly GCA_964017125.1). NCBI lineage: Eukaryota > Metazoa > Annelida > Polychaeta > Terebellida > Flabelligeridae > Flabesymbios > Flabesymbios commensalis. Next base: position 31,639,663 of record OZ024905.1, on the reverse strand, counting down.
TCAGGTTTCAAAGAAGCAAAGTGTTTCTTCCCCGCTCACTCGTAAATATTCAATATTGTGCGGAGACCGAGCCTCAGACCGTCATGGCTCGAATTCTGTGTCTGAAGGGCAGTGTCTAAATTAATCATTCATCTTACCATTCTCAGGCGGTTCTCCTGGCCCAGTTTAGCCTACATGTGCACAAAGGTGGCCTAAAACCCTGTTCATTTCATTTCTGTTCTTAAAACGCCCATCCACCATTTTCAAAACGCCCACGTGTTTTCTGCTTAGAAAGTAGTGGGTGGGGGTTTTGGGCAAAGGGTGCGTTTTAAATATAATTGAAATAAAAGTACGAAATTAGGCCTAATATATGCATAGAGCCTAGACTACCCCTTGTCATCAAAGGAACTTAGGCCTACTGATGTTACCAAATAGGCCTACATAACTTTATAACATTTTTTGCTGCAACATAGATACAGAAACAAATTAGTGTTTTAGAATATAGGCCCACCACCGGGATGTTGCATACCGCCTAGACTTTATTGTTATTATGGTAGTCAACAGTTTTTTATATAAATATTCTGTTGCGTCTAAAAGGAGGGCAGTGGCGGATCCAGGATTTGAACGACGACATGGCCGAATTTTCAACTTACACACTATCAGAGGGGTCCTGCAACATGCTTTCCCGGAAAATTTTGAAAACTAAGGCTTCAATTGCTGCATTTTAGAGCAATTTTCCGCCGAAATATTTGACTTTTTTGGTTTCTTTGGGACACTGCAGGACCCTTTTTTTGAATCCCCCTCTAGATCCCCCCCTCTAGATCCACGCCTGCTACTAGCTTTTAATTAAGACATTTTGTCCCGTCGTCAGATTTGAAAAATTCTCAGAATTAGCGTCGGGGGTTTTTGGAGGTCTCCCCAATATTTTTGTGGTAAATGTATGCAAATTTATGAAACTTTTAAAGTATTTCCACAGGCACACAATTTACATGGGAATACTCGGGCAATCGAGGCTCTCAAGGATATTGTTGACACACACACTGACAAACAAAGCCATAACCATGATGGAAAATATGTTACTGTATTGTCATATAAATTTTTTTTTGATTATTTCATTATTTTTATTATTTATTAGAATTAAGTCCAGTATAGTTCACTTTCCTCCCACTGGCGTCACTGCACTCTCTTTTGCCTGTCAAAGATGGTATAAGCACACTTATGAAATAAGCAGATACTTCCATTTGGCTCACTGCAGCAGTGCCTGTGACAGCACTTCAAAAGACGGACATATGCACACTTGTGTAAAAAGCAGATACTTCCATTTCGCTGTCTGCAACAGTGTCTGTCACAGCCCTCCCAAAACCCAAAAGACGGTAATATGCACACTCGTGAAATAAGCAGATACTTCCATATCGCTGTCTGCAGCAGCGCGCCACGCTGAATTTACTGACGAGGGCTGAATGGATACTGGCCAGCGACGCCGGCCCAACATTTAACAGACGTTGGGTCAGTGTCGGCTTGTAATCGCCGCCAGCAGTGAGCACTACCAGACCAGCTGCTATCAGCAAACACAAGGCGTTGAACCAGTGCTGGTTTGATGCTGGGTCAGCATCGCAGACGGTGGGCCAGCATTGAACCAGCATTGGGTCAACGTCTCATGTCTCACATTGTGTTGTGCATATCGGCGTGGTTCCAAAACGGACTCATAAATTCAACTTAATACATGGTCTCTACTGTCCACATCAGCCATTTAATAACATTAATTACAAAAGCCATTGGCACTACATCTATTGGCTATCAACCTTTATGGTTATGCTGCTGGTAGGGATACAACTCCAGTTGTTTGCTTACAAAAAACTAGACCCTTCTAGTTATTATTTGTCGGACTAGCAAGTTTTCTTGTACAAAGCATGCGGTTGTGATAGTGTAGACTTCTGTAACTTGGTGGGATCACAGACACAGACAATAAAGAGATTGACACGCCAATCTAGCCGTATCGTGGTCACACAGTGTCCCTGGAGATACCACAAAAGTCCAGAGGCGACATAGGGCTGAGTTGTTCAATGTCTGATATTAATCAGTTACATTTCCAGCACCCTGTATGGATTTGACTGAGGGTGGGTGTAATAATTATTTGCGTTTGACTTTAACAAAATTTAGAATATAAAATTGCTTACAACTCTTCTGCCATATAATTTTACTTTTGATATTTGTAGTTGCCATCTTTCATATATATAGGCCTATATATATAATAAATATCACCGTTTTTTATCATATCAATACAAACGAATGGTCATTTGAACTAATACAAAAAAACATTTCTTCTTCATATAGTATAGCATACTATATTTAAAAATATATAGCCCGTCACTGGGATTATCTATGGTTGCAATCTAAACACGTTTTAAGTAACCAATATGGTACACATCTTTTGTCGTTTTTTAAGTGGAAGATATTGGATTGTGTCATTTTGTTTACATTGTCATTAGTGTGTCTCCCAAGTTAACACATTGTTGACATAATCGGTCAATATATCTAGCCCAAGACATGTTGCATTGGTCATATGAGAACGTCTTGCTGACACAACAACAGACAATTTCTCTTGGATATTCCCACCTCTTATTGAATAAAGTGCACAATGATTCTGATTTCTATAGCAGTCGTAAAATGCTTCTATGAAAATACATATTTGTTAAAGGATAGTAATCTTTATTTCTAATTCATGTGGAGGAGAATTGTTTTCTATTGGAATAAAGTACTTCACTTCTTCTAATTCTAATCTGATATTAGATAAAAAAAATCTAAATTCATCAATAATATAGGCCTACCTATAGTACACCTGATTTATGTAACCTGGACACACAGCTCTGCACCTAAAACATAGGACTAACAACTGACATGCACTGTACAGTGAGACGCGTGTAAAACATAGCGGATGTATGTGCGTATTAAAGATACATTAAAGACAAATTATTAAACATTAACAACACAAAATGGGTAAACCTAAATATATAAACTAAACGTTTTCTCAGGAGACCCAATGAGTGTATGTAGATCTATGTTTGTGTGTATTATATACATTTCAGTATCTAGCATATCAACATTATGTAGATGCATGTGATTTCAATTTATGTGAAATTAACGTTATTAGACCACGCGATTATTGATTTCACAGAGCATTACTCTTATTGATATATATATACAAATTGTCCTGGTCCGCCATGGGAAGGTACACGGCGCACAATGTGTACCATTGACAATTCACAGTGGCCCGGTGATAGACTACCAGCAAGTATATGTTTGTCGCGCTTATCTTTTCCAATTATCGAACAGAAGACATTTAGAGATACACCAACTATTGACTTTGATGTTCACTGTGAATTGTTATATTTACTCAATTGGTTGTGGACCATAACTTGTGTTTGGTGTTATTGGGTTGATGGTATGGTGATATTAATCTAAAGTGACCACCGTGCGTGCCTTCGGGTGACAAGAGCAGCATTTGACGCCTTCCCAATAACCACATCCAAATCACCAATCCCCTCACGGCATTCAGCGCCGGGATTGATCTCAACAACCGTGTCCACACAGTGTAAGTGGATATGTATTATGTCGCCATAACTAAGACTAACCCACGAAACGGGCATACATACAACATCTAGATTTTACATTTTCGACACCTCGTCCAAACGTTATTTTTAACTTTTTGTTAATTAACTGTGGTATTCATATGGATCTTTTCTTTCAAGACTGTAACAAAGAGATGCATCATGTTATGTCGGCGCCAGACATCCCCGAGGGGTAGACACCTGAACATCTTTGATCATTCCTCTTCTCGAAGAAAATTGCCTATCTGAGACTGGGTGCATAGATTGACACGTCATTTTCCCAAGCACGCGAGAAGGGTTAGCTGCATAGAATACAATAAAAGTACAATTAGATCATTTTTTGTCAGCGACATGGTCGTACCAGGTGAACTGATCATTTTTTGTCAGCGACATGGTCGTACCAGGTGAACTGCTAATACACAGAAACCTACAAGTACCAACTATGTTCAAAAGGTTGATGCTATTTACAAAAGGCTTAAATCAGTAGAAATACAACGGAGAATATAAAAATACCATCCAGATTTTGCGACAAAATGTTGGTTTAAATTTTAATTTTAGACAACAGCACACAATGCTCCACGTAGAAATTAAAATCCAGTATGATATATTTATGCAGTCTGTTTTGAATTTAAGCCTACAAAAAAAACTACAAACATGTTAAATGTAGTGATTTCAAATCACAACTGCAATACTGTATTGCAATACTGTAGATCTGATATTATTTGCGGGTTTTTAATTTTTGAAAATTTTGCGAGGAGAAATTCGCGAATTAAAGAATCTCGCGAAAATTATTTTTAAAATAGCGCTACTAAAGGAAAAGGAAATATTGCGAATTCTAAACTTCGTGAAAAGTCCTAAAATCAGAAATCAGCGAAAATTTAAACACACGAAAATTACCAGATCTACAGTATTTAATTTAAGTGTGAAATCTTCTTGAGCATATTTCAGCATCGGGTAAAACTGTAATACTTAGAAATACACGTTTTTAGTATGAAATTATCAGTTGGAGACGAGTCCAACATTCCGGATAAGAATATCAGTTAGGACTTGGCTTGGTCCATGAGCTACAACCACCCTACGCTCAGCCCCCCCCCCCCCCCCGACTGCCGTTGATTTCGGATCTCGACCATTTCGGACTTGGTGATTTCGGACGGCTCTCGGTGATTTCGGACGGTGATTTCGGACAGTGATTTCGGACTCTGGTAATATCGGACGTTGATTTCGGACAGTGTGCGGTGAATTCGGACGCTCAACACAACAACACTGTTTTATGTGACACTTTCTGCACTAATATCGGTGATTACGGATGGCGATTTCGGGCGGTGATTTTGAATTAAAACAAGACTTTTACAATTAATTTCGTCAAATTTATTTATGTATCCCATTATTTTTGAATGAATATTTATAACACAATAGCTCGGTAATCACTAGGTGCTGACACGACTTGAGTTGTAAGCGCACATTTTGAGCTCATCTATCCCTGTAGTAGTAATATTGTGTCACTGAAATGATATCACACACCTTTGAGGTCCCGCTTAGCAGACAAACTAGTGGTCTGGAATGGGAAAAGTGTTATATTGTAGGCACTGCGCCCGTATATATGTTTGTATTTACGCATAAAAATACGCTATTATTTCATTATTCGCCCATCAACATATATTTCTTATTTGTATGAAAGAAGACTTTTAGCTCATATAAGAAACACCCGCAGGCTATAAAAATGGAAAAGGGCATTACATAATTTGCTAATCACAACCCTGATACAAATCAAGTACTAATATTCAATTAATAATGTATGTACATGGTAATAATTATATATATGAATATTACTATATTTATATATAATTATAATCACGTGCACCTAAAAACTGATTAGCAAAATTCGCTTAGTCATTTAGAAGCACAAAATTGTATCAGACCAGATACTGAGATTCGCTGGTTTTTATTAATTTTATTTTTTCTTGGAGTGACCGCTGTTTTCGCTGTTTACTCACCATAATGGGAAACAATATGTATTATGTAGGATGTGCTCGCTCAGAGAGTTTGACTAATAACTTTTAAATAATATTTTATACTTCCGCGCGTAAAAATACATCTGATAACTATTCCGTTAAATATGTGAACATGGCAAGATAAAGCGAGTGATTGCAATCTGCACTGATGACAATTTTGAAATAACATATCGTCAGCGCCAATTCTTGACGTGATCCAGTCTGAGCTCTACAAGGTGGATCCAGCCAGCGTTGGTCCCTTTAGTGGATTCAGACAGACCGACAAACAGAAACCTATGTGTTACCAAATTACATAGCTTGAGGATGCCCGATTAGATTAAAATCAACTATCACTTTGAGGGGTAGCTTAATGTTTTAAGATAGAACAACATAAATATATATGAATATAGTTTAGCATATTTTCTATGCAATACGGATGCTACTTGAGATCACATGAGTAAGTGGCATACAGACTGACAGTAGCAGTAGCCAATAGCAATTCAGCTGGCACAGCATAGCTCTGCTGGAGGTATCGCAACAGCAATTCAGGGCGCGGCATGGCTTCAGCAAAAAGCCGATTGGCAGCTTTGTGCGGGCCACATTGCTGAATCTGTTGCGTGGAAAGCAACTAACCACACTACCTGAAGCCGGTGTCCCCGGTGGAGTGTTACTCTGTAGCCTACTTCCCATGAAGAGACAGGCATTTGGAACAAGTTCAGCCAGTGTCGTGTTGAGTGACACACATACTCACACAATGCTAGTAGTAGAACGTGGCTTTTGCAGCCATTATCTTGTTTTGTAAAGGACCTGTGCACCCAGTATCTTGTCGTAGACGTAAACATGTACAGCAAGTATTGTTGAGTGACATTGCTTGCTGCAGTCACTTTCTTGAATATTAAACATAACCATGACGACCATAAACATGATAAACTATGAGAAAATAGGCCTAACCACTACATGAATTGGATCACTACTGATCAGGCGTGGAGAGTTAGGCTTACTGGTCACTCTTGACCAGGTATGGATGAGTACTGGTCACTACTGACCAGGCCTGGATGAGCGTTGGACACTTCTGATCAGGCCTGCAGGAGCAGCCTACTGGTCACTACTGCTTCCAGTCTTATGGATTCTCGCTGAAACGTATCATAATGTGGCAAGTAAACAATGGTGACTGTGTTTGAAAATTCAAGTGATCATTTACAGGAAAATATTTACCAGGATTTAGCTCATAATGTCGGTGTAACAACTATGATAGTAATCAAAACCACTGACGTAAGTAATGATCGATCGTGCTTCTAAATGTTGCCATGTTATAAACCTGCGTGTTATTCAAAGTGAAAATAGGTCGACTATGAATTACTAATTCTAAATTTATGAGTCTCGTTCTAGTATATTTCGTGATAGAATCCTATATTTCATTCAAAAAAACAAAATTTGCATTTAGTTATAATTAACACATGGACCACAGAAGTTTTCAACAAAAACACACAACACTGCACATGCAATAACTCGAATGTGATATTTTTTTCGCTAAACATATAACAAAAATATATGAAGCAAATATGATGTCGCCGGCTATGACATGTAGTATTTAAAGCAGTTAATTTGCGTGCTGGTGATAATCATGATCTATTATTCACTTGTGTGACATGTCCGACTGTGCCGCAAACACCAGAGATAAGACTGTACACATAATTAATCTAGCACTGCTCACCAGCATATTGGCTTTCTGACAACGCCCGCTGCATCTTCATGCCAGTTGCCAGGGAGCGCGCATCCAGAACACACCAACCAGATCTAATTAGAGACAACTCTCAGAAACATAGACATTGTTGACACTTCTCGCTGGTAATCATCGTACAACGAAAGCTGATTACTTGATGTGGACTGCAGATTAAGAAATATCCTACGTAAAATGAAAAAAAATCAAATGAAAAATTGATCAGCGATGTGAAATTTAATGACTAGGTGTTTCAAGACTGGATATAAAGTGAACTATAGGAGTTCGAACTCGCAGTTCAAATTTGATGTATAAGTAAGTGCAAACCGAGAGAATCTGACAATGTCTGAGGATCCTGGTATTCAAGCCTATCTGGCTAATGAGAACCGTGAAGTCATTCACAATTGCACTGCTCTCTGTATGAATAACAACGGGTCTGATGTGGCCGAATGTACATGTGATGTTACCTTGGATGATCTGACATTTGCCTTTGCCGTCTATGGAGTGTTGGTGCCCACATTGTTTGGTATAATAACCCTGTTGGGGATCATAGGGAACTCACTGGTTCTGTATGTGATTCTATCTAAACAGAACATGCGCACTGTGACAAATCTACTGCTGATGAACTTAGCGATAGCAGATCTCTCATTTGTCTGCGTATGTCCACCATTTACAGCCTACCAGATGGCCTTCTCTCGATGGCCGTTTGGTCAGTTGGCGTGTAAATTGATGCATGACCTTATCAATGTTACGGCGTATGTGACTGTGTACACTTTGGTGGCAATTAGTGTACTACGCTATATGACTATTGTACATAACTCAGAGACACGTCATTTGAGAACGAGAAAAAATGTGGTGATTACCATCATAGCCATGTGGCTGGTGTTCCTCATACTTAATATACCAGTGACGCTCTCTTATCATCTTGAAGACACTGGATATGAAGATGATGTTATCTGTGACATTATTAATATGCAAAGTGGTAAGCGTATATTCGGTACGTTCTTCTTCTTTGCTTATCTACTTCCTCTTGGAGTGATAGGAGTATTTAGTATATGTATACTGAGACACATCCAAAAGCAGAAGCCATCTTCACTGGAGGGTGCACATCAGGTGAGATCAAGACAGCGTCGTCAGCAGGCAAGTCGTCTCATCATACTGGTGGTCATATTGTTTGCTGTACTCTGGCTTCCTGTACATATTCAGCTCTTGTTGTTTTATTACGCGACGGTACCATATAACCACGCGTACACATTATTTAGCATTCTAGCTTATTGTCTGGCCTATTTTAATTCTTGTGTCAATCCAATCATCTATCATGTCGCTTCTCACGACTTCCGGGACTCATTCAGAAAAGCATTGTGCTGTGAGCGAAGTCGTGGACCAGACACTCATGCAGAACACACAACAACTAAGAAAATATGTACAGAGGAACCATGCGTACATACGCATCTTGTGGCTGCACCTGTTGGTAATGGTACCAAGAAAGATACAATGGCTATAGAAGACACTTGTGAAATGGTGGATTGTGCAGATGTATAAGTCTAATTATTTACTCAAATCTAACAGTAGTGTTTACAATCAATTAAAGTAGGTGGGTCAGTATGCTTCACTGAATCAAAATATTTATGTTACGGCAGACCCCACTCCTGTGGACTCTGACCATGCTGCGCATGCGTGCCGTTGTATTGGGCACCGTAAATGTTTACTCAGCGAAAAATAAAGACCCACCTACTTTAATATCGCAAGTTATCCTAGAACATAATATGTTTATTCAACCAGTGTGACTTAATGAGATATTTAGTTAAGGTAACACAGTAAATACCATAAACAGTTTGTGTATATATATGTACATAGAAGTGTAGATATTATTTTTAATTTTATCAATATGACCAGTGATCGTTTCAATGTATCCAATAACCATATGTTACGTTCTTAGAATACTACTAGTAACAAATACAGTACACTGTACGATATAGTCATATATGTAACTGGCAACACTATTAACCTAGATAAGCCATAATCCTATATAATCAGGATAATATTACTGAAGCTGCCCTTGTATAAGACATAAGTACAGAAATGTTACTTGAAACTAAAATTATGTGTCACAATCATTAAACAATGACCATTTAAAGTTCTTACACATATGGGTAGTACACAATTTTAAAATGTATGTAGCGGTAGGCCCATACCCTGTAATATTATCTGAGATAATTATACGCTCATTAAAGTGGCTGTAAATTACTGTCTTCTAGGTTTTTTTTTGAAATATCTCTGGTCTTCGCGTATGCATTGTTATGCTATGAATATATATGAGGCATAGAACCAATGTTGTTTTAATGCGTTCAAACATCATTGGTACAATGCCTCGTATATGCTGGGAAGTGCATTATGTCCCTTATCATCGTGATTGCAGATAAGAGTTATAGACCATTTATATTTAGAGACTCCCTTTCAGAAAACACGAGACGTTGGTTCAATGTTGGGTTAGTGTTGTCTAACTTTAACCCAGCATTGGGCCAACGTCCCAAGTTTTCCGGGCTGTGGCATGTGGGGCGGTAGACTTCGCATTTGCGGATCGATTTTTTTTAGTAGCCCGACCATATTTGTTTATTATTTATTCTAACTATCATCTCGGGCACAAATAACATATAATTAAGACACAGTAAATTACCATCCCACACGTGTACATTTTATGTCCTCAATACCGCTGCTATAGTATCGAAAAACGTGAAATACCACAGCTCAGGATGGAAATACAACGAAACAATATTAAACATGATCGGCTTGGGCTGAATCCGCCACTTTTACTCCTTTGTGACAATTTAGGCAGTCTAGGCTGTCTTGATACTTGGCTACACGATTCACTACCCCCAATCGTGTGTCTTGGGTGTTCGTTAAACATTATAAAATTATACTACAATCATAGGCCTACATCATGTACACGCTATACGTGTATATTGCGTGATCATTCCGAAACTGTCAGTGAATATGTGGATAAAAAGTCAATTCAAAATTATGATAAGTATATCATTCCATTATCACTCGTGGCTGAATCCACATCGGCTGTTTTCCATAAAAGGCATGAAATAGAATCTCTTCGAACTCATAACTAGGTTTATTGGTATCAGAACAAAGAAGAGCATCCTCTCAAAAAATCTGGATGGGATACCTATGTCAAAATAGTTTTACCCAGGTTTTGATGGTCAAATAACATTTTACAATCAATTATATATTGATTGCAGTGGGCAAGCTGACATCAACCACATCAGAGGTTGTGAAGGGGCATGGTGTACCTTATTCGGTTATCTTAGGACGGTGATAACACGTTATCATTTTTGGAATGGAAAAACACTTATCTCTAATGTATGGTGGAAGTGTTACCCAGAAGCCACACATATATTTCTAATAGTGTTCCGTAATTCATTTTAGGCAGTTGATTATGCGATTCTATGAACCCACAGTTTATGCAGCAATGACCAAATGCAGTATTCTGATTGAAGAGAATAATAAGCAGAAATACATTGGAAACAATATCAACCACATGATGTCGTCTACAAAAATAATTATCTTACATAAGTTTTACACTGTATTACACGATTTGCTACATGAATGTTATATGGATCACGTTATGATCAAATCATGAGGATGGGACTGCAAGGAGTCATCTGATTAATCTATATGTGGCCGATGTATGATACTAAATATAAATGTCGGTAATGTCGGACCATATATACCCCAAAAATATAAACCTCGATAATATAAATATAAACCCCCCAAAACATAGTTTTATATATGTCAGTCATAGAATATTCTGCTATTATTTTTTTGCAAGAAAAACAAACAAACATAAAACCACCGTTTATTTAGTTAATGTTAGCTCGAATGTGGCTGTTGTTCTAATTTTCGTAGTAATAAGGAAACTAATAAGAACCAAAATAAAGCGAAAACGAATCTCAAGGTTATTAAATATCTAGGTTATCAAACTTGAATAAGAGGATATCGCAGCATCAATTGAAGTATGATGATACCGGATAGGACTCTTAGCTATAATAACATCTGCATTGCTCTGAAGATTTCTTCGAACACTGATATGGATTGTTGCACCTCTGAGCTCGATCCGCTGATGATTTGGGCACTAAAGATATAATTTCAATTGAGTAAATTTAATTGAATGTGTACCATTGTGAGCAGTTTACGTACCATTATAGTTAAGCTTTATTGCAAAAGTTATACCACTGATGTAATATTTGAAAAAAATAGATTAGGCACAGGTCATATCACTTGGTATTTGACTCGAAAAAGCTGCAAACTTTATTTCAAAACGTGAAAGTTTAAAATATACAAAGGCAAAATAAACAGCAAAATGGCGAATCAGAAACGTAGGTGTGTTAAACATGATAAAAGCGGAGAACAAGAGCAACCCACAGTCAATGATTACTGAACTTGTCAACGTCATAGAGTAGAATCTCATGGCCCCTTATAATGAATAACACATTTACGAAATCAGAGTTATTTGACACAGTCAACATAAATATAACATTGAACTAGAAAAGGAGTTCCCAAACTCCGAGGTCCGGCTTTAGTCTGCTTGAGTGCTATAGACAAAAATCAGTGTATTGGTCTTCCTCATGGGCCAGAATCCTAGATGTCTTCGACGTGTATTGCTTCCATCACCATCGCCGGTGCTGGCCAACATTCATTCAATACTTGCCTACGATGTACCTGATACAGAATATATAAGCCTACCCACCAAATTCCGGTTCAATGTTGGGCCAGCGTCGCAGCCCATTGCTGTTTCAATGACCCAACACTAATCTATCACCGGGTCTGTTGTAACGTATAGGCCTACTTTGTGCAAACACGCGGCATTCAACCAATAATGTTTCAATGTTGACCCACAGTCTTCGACACTGGCTCGTCATTAAAACAACATTGGGGGATTATACCGTCTTTTCTGACTGCTGAATTATGCTGGTGACTTTTAAAATCCCGTCGCCAGAAACACCAGATAACACGATACTTTGGCCCAATGCCGATGTAATGCTGAGCCAACGTCTGCGACGCTGGGCCAACATTATTCCAACCGAAACCCTTTGGGCTCTTAACCACAAAGATAATCGTGAATATTTTTATTTCTGAACACTTGTTAAAGACAAAAGTACTTAACCTAAGGACATGAAACTTTATATTCGACATGTTCATAAGGACTGGTGTACAGAAATGGCAACCGTTTCCCACAGACAACACCCCTCTTTCCCCCAAAATAGGACACAAGATCAGGCAAAATAAACTTAATAGTATACCAGCCTCCGACCGGTCCTAATCAGAGGAAACTATGTCAGATCACAGACTTATTGTAGAATATATGAAAAAATGGATTTTTAGACATTGCTTGGAAAGCCTGAAAAATATGTCATGCAACCCGAAAGCAAAAGCTACCGAAATAATTAGGAAGTATATACTTTTTGGTTCTCTTCCTCGGGGGCTATCATGTTTTGTTCAAAATATATGATTTCAGTGCATATGATCCCATATAAGTTTTGACATAAAGCAACAAAAGAAGCACCAAGCATGCACCACAACATCGTGAGCTACATCTGTTCATACAATAATGTTAGTGAAACTTATTCAGCATTTCCACGTTTACAGAGGCATTGTCGTAGCTTTATAAACATGATTAATAGACTTTTAGAAGTAGAAGAGGCTCTGGCCAATTATACTCCTTTGCGTTTTAGTCGATATTCACTGTGATCGCAATTCAAGTTCACCTATCCCTCAGTCTTCAGTTTTATAGCACAGCAGTAACCTATACCTCAAGTACACATATACCTGGTATAACAAAAAACGTATAGATATATATTTTTGTCTGGACTGAACTGCCACCAACTACTCTTTACTTGATTATTCTGGTACTGTTCCTGGCATTGAACTGAAGACGATCAGTAGAGGAACAAATTATGAAGGAATGCCACACATGGTTTGAACAATCACATTTGAGTATTCCAGAAATCCAGTCTTGCATTAAAAGTATTGACGATGGTGGTACCAGTTTGTTCATTTGCCTTGGGTCATGCTACAGAATTTGACGCTTATATACTGCTTGACTGAATTTCTAGTATTCACCAGTCAATCAAAGCCAATTCTATATCACTGTTCCGTAAATATACAACAGTTTTAAAATTTTAAAGACAAAAGTCCATTGGATGACAGTCACTGGATTTAAATACCAGAATAATGTAATTCCCTCATCACTTTCAGCAAATTTGAAAACCTCAATTTTGCAGCTTGATGATACCACTATAGAATAAATATCAAATGAGATATCTGCATAACATTTTACATCTACCTCTTCATAAAAAGTAAAAAAAAAACGTGCTTTATCGCTAGTTTACATGCATACTTCAGATGTTTGAACAATAAAACCATGTGTTTTATATTTTCAGTATGTTTCCCTTTACAGTTATAATTTAATTTACGTGTCATTTAAATGTTTATTTTACACAAGACTGGTTTAGTTATTCCATGAGTTAAGTGACGGCCATCTTGCATTTTACGACATAGAAAAATACTTTTTATCCCCCGCCCGTAGGATTCCGTCAGGCGTCCGGCGTCAGGCGTCACACGATATGGAGATGTGCAGGTGACTTTTTCAAGGTTTTACTAAAATTCAAAATGGCCGCCACGGATCAACTTTAATTTTCTTGTGGGCGCAAAAACTTTCAAAATTAAAGTCGGAAATTACTGAAATTAAAAATGGCCGCCGTGGATGAACTTCATAATTTTTTGTGTCACAAAAACTCAAATAATTCACATTTTACAATCACATCACCAGCCACCTGGAAATGTTCAGGTGATTTACTAAAATTTAAAATGGCCACGACAAGGCGACTTTTTAAAAAAAATGTGACCGCAAAAACGTTAACCTAATTTATGGCGCGGTATGATATAGAAATTCAGGCCTCTTGTTATAATTTATATTTTAATATGTGATACTATTAAAATCAAACTTTAATTGAATTTTCACTACACTGTTTATTTCCCACAAAAAACAAATGTTATTGACTCTTCTGCTGATTTCATGGGTGTGGTGGCGATTGTCCTTGTGGAGCACTGTGCCAAATTTTATGTTTATTGTCCGCCCAGTAAATATAATTTCACCAAGATACCTGACTAGACGGAACTCATCCTTAAACACAAACTATATTGCAAGATACTGTCTCACTGTAATCCAAATTGTTTTATCCGTTCTACTAAAACAAATAAACAGGTGGTGAGCCACATATCATTTCTAATCTTACTTACAAACATATGTTCATGTGAATTTTAAGCATTGCATTAAATATCTGTAATAGTGATGTACAAAAAATCTCATCTTCAGCACAACCACCAAAAACTACTTACTACCTTCCGACCTATTAGCTTCGACGTGACTGTGAACATCACACCAGCTATACATTTAAAAGCACCAATTTTGCATGTATGCATCACATGGAGCAATACGTCTTGTGGTGCATAAATAATCATTTTCAATAAAATTCATGCAATTGAAAAAGGTATATTCGATCTCGACAATGACGTTATTCGCTTTCATTTCATATAATAAACTTGGACATTTATGTACCATCAATCCCTCAGACAAGCTTAATTTACCTTGGGGTGTTTTAAATTATGCAGCAACAACTCATAGCTTGAAGTAGATGGAAATACGAACGAAATACCCGGGTGTTGGGGGGGGGGGCGGTAACGTGATACATTATGGGTTATTACTAGTACTTTGTATTTCCCGGCACTGTGGAATGTGGTTTGATATTTGTTCAAGCTGGATCATGGTGTACGCAAATACCATTTCATCAAAAATGTATCAGGTGATAATTGACATAAAACATAATTACCTTGTTATTGCAGGTATTAATAGATTGTGTTTAATGAAACATCAAATGTTGTCTGTAAAGTGAACAAAAAAATCGATTAAAAAGGATACATCGACGGGTGAAGAAGGATGACATAATAATGGGACATTACACGATTTCCTATTGCTCAAGACACTGATTTTCAGTAACAACAAATCTAAAAACAAGTGTTTAATTAATATTAAGCTGAAAACAGCTCTGTATTGGAGACACCACATAGATACGAGTGTTACTGACCGTTCACAAGTATGAAACGTCACACAGCTACTCCTTTGGCATTGCTGATCAATTTTAGAAGGGTAGCCCAGAAATCGGAGTATATTTTAGGTAGCCATGAAAACAATAAAAACCTAAAACAATAATATATGTACTCAATGTGATATATTAATAAATCAATTCTCATGAAAACTGATGTCTGTACACGACGATATATCATCTTGAATAGAGCGACAGTAAAAATCTTTGTTTCGTTTAAAATGACCGGTTACCATAGCAACCAGGTATACAAAAGCACAGGGAGTTATTAGCATTTCTGTAGAACATAATAGACGATCTCATGGCGATCTGAGGCCGACTCACTCAGTACACTTCGCATCGTTCACACTACGCGTACATTAAAATCCAAAGTTTAACTTCTTACATTGGTGTCAAATCATTGGCGGTGAATGGAAATAAAGGCAACATCATTTGTTTTGCTTCACTATCGCAGACTTTCTACAAATGTCCATCAAAACGTCGGACTGTGAATCTAACTTAAGTGTGAAGAAACATTCAGGATGTACTGCTTTAGGTTTTATTATTATTTTGCTGAGGCGAAAGTGAATCACAAAACACACTCTAGATCTAAACCGTCAAGTTTTAAAATTAAACCATTACGAAAAACGGTGGCGAGCTGGTTGTTTACATAATGCAGGATAATTTAAAGTGATTCCGAACTTGATTTCTTCATGTTGCGTGTTTTGTCAGTCACAAGATGTGTGACCTTGATCCAAACATGTTTAATCAATCAACTTGAGGGTAATCGTTTGATTTATCATTAATATGCTCCTATATATTTTTAAGAGCAAAGATGACATAATTGGATATCCAACTATTTTATATTAATACTTAAACACACTTAAATATGTTTATATGGTCGGTCGTGAGTACTATCTGGAAACATGTTTAAAATCTAAATATAGAAGTTAGTCCAGGCAATGAAGTGATCGTGGACCATTGGAAATGGACAAAAATGTTAACAAAGGTATTTCAACGGAATTTGACTCCGTGGGGTTATGTAATACCCCCTATAGACAGGTCCATGCCAGGCAAAAACTGCCATCTTTTCCTGTCAAGGTTTTCTCAGCGGATTCAGCTACCTGAAACTATACTATTTGATATAAGCTTCTGGGCCACCCTAAAATATTCCTCAAAACCAATATGGGGGCCAAAATCCAAAATGGCCGCCAAATTACCTGGAATTGTATTTCTGGGGGGCTTCCGTTGTTAAAAAAAATTCAAAAAATTATAATTATGGTATATAATGGTAAAGTAAGATGATTCCATCATCTAAAATGCACGACAACACTTTATTTACATTTAAATCCAAGATGGCCGCCAGACTCACACCTGTATGAGAAAACACTTATATGTCCTGTTCTGGTGGTGATACATTTTTTATTTTGGAGTCTATTTATAGGTTTTCGGAGTCAAGAAATCAATTTATTCACTTTTTATTTTAATTAGGTCAGCAGGTCATGTTATAGCAATAAATATAATAATATCAAAAATGGCTGCCGCCGAGAACTTCTAACTCGCTTGATCTCAATTTAAATAAAAAAGAAACTGCGAGGTTAGACAACATTTTGTATTTTAATTCCTCATAAATAACAAGGTTTATTCACATATGTCCAAATCACTATCATCTGAATACAACCCGCAACTGTCTGCAGACGTAGCAGAAAGCTGGTCCATGCTGCTGTCATCGCTTTCTGAAATTTCTTCATCGCCTGCATCATATTCACCATCTCCTACAAGAAAAAAACATGTACAATGATATAATAGGGTTAAATTTCAGCATTGAAAATCAAAGCAACATATAAAAATTATGAAACTGGCGTTCGTAAATTATCCACCTTGCTCTTGTCTTTTTCTGTAGTCCAATCCTGATCCTTTAACAGTGTGGCTGGTGGACTTGGTTCTCTTCTTAGGTGGGGTCTCATCTCTCTCTTCCATTGTATCTTCCATATCCGCATCATATTCAACATGACCTATCAACAGAAAAACAGAAATCATGCATATGGTCATGACAAATTATAGGATAGGAAATCAAATTAATGAAGAAGCTCTGATATTATCACTCCACTTACCTTGCTGTTGTTGTTTTTTGTTCTTTTTTTTTGGACTTGAAGAGGCTTGGCGGGAGTTGCGGGCAGGTAAACCATATTGGCCGAATTCCATCATCTGTTTCTTCCCATCCCCTGTCAGTGATAGAATGATACTCTATATTCTGTTTCAAACACTGGCACCACACCAATGTCTGTAGGTCGCTCCTCTTCAGGTGCTCATTCGTGCTACTCTCGTCTGGCAGGAGGCTGGAACTAGATTTCACCTTTTGAGTGCTGTACATTCTACCCCTTGTTTCAACAAACCTTTCTTGTTTATTTCCAGAGTACATGCATGTTCTGAAGAAGTATTTAGCTTTCGTAACATCTTGAAAAGAATGTAGTGATCTGCCAAGTTCTGAGAGTAGTTGGGACTTCCCCTGTTTTATCATCTTTTTGATAGACTTGATTTTGCCAATACGAAATGGGAATGATGTTGTGTCACATCCAGTTATACTATGGTATGCTGGGAGAACTTCACACACTTCTTCTCCAAAGTGAGTTGTTAGTTTATTCACACTAACGTACCGATGGTCAATCTTCATCATCCAGTCGTGTATTGGTTTACAACCAGAATAGGCATAACTGAGAAGGATCAAGACATCTGTATCAGTTGCCCTGATAATAACAGGATCTGTGGACTGTCTTGCATGGAGGACTAGCCTGGTATCAGCCTCATGATGGTTGTGATCAACCAGGTATTCTCTTCCTCTGTCACTGTGAGTGGAATTTTTAGCTTGGATCTCACTGAATCAGTATGTGACGAGAAATCGGACCAGTTCCGTTTTATTCTCTGAGTTTTGTAGAAATAAGTCCCAATATTTGCCTTTAGGCATGCTCTGCTCAGTACTTGTGATGTGGGTTCTTCTACTCAAAACTCCTCGGCGACGTTGGGTTAGCTGCTTGGTGGTGGCTATATTGTATGAATCAAATATGATACCTATCTGTAGTGGCTTTGATTGGATTGGTGGCAAGCAGAATTTCAATAGGATGTCTGCATATTCTCCCCATGTCTTTTGAGAAGGGATGGATTTCACAGCAGCCATTCCATCAATAAGCCAATTGCCTCTTGTTGGCAGTTCCTCAGTTATGGAATTAGACTCCTCAATGAGGTAGTTCCTAAGTGCTGCCTTCGAACCTTGTCGTAAATCTCGTTCTGGTGTGGCTAGAGCAAGTGGGCCAGTTGTCAGAGGGTATGAATGTGCTTCTTCAGAGGTAGTTACCTTACCTACCAACAAACCAAAAGCTTGTCGATCCTCCTTGAGAACGTTCACAGCCTTTGGAACCTTCTTGGCCTTCTCTTGACCAGTTTTTATCTTTAAATTGACAATCTTGTCAAAAAAGTACTTTCTGTCTCCCCCTGTGGCTTTAAGTCTCTGGTCAACAAATTCTCTGAAACATTTCTCTCCTGCTTCCATTGATGATAACAATCCACTAACAATATTGTGATCAATTTCCACACCAGTTTTCATATGACGAGCAGAGCCAATCAGAAAAGGGTCAAAGTACTTATCAAGTTGACGGACTAGGCCATCCACTATGTTATCATGCTGTCGCCTTGCCCCATGTTAATTTCTTTGTGAGTTGAAGAGGTCAGGATATCTAATCTTTCCTTCAGTGTAGCTCTGAACTTTGCCATTATGTGACTCGTCTTGATGAATGTATCTGTTGTCTGCTCACTGGTACTGTATCCACCTTGCATTGGGCCACCGCTGACTTTCACTTCTCGGTTGATTGTTGTTTCAGTTATCAAATCCCCATGGATTGTAGAGAAAGGCTCACCAGACATCGACCCTCCAAATCCGTTTTGCACCAGATCATCCCAGGCGGCTTTGTGATTCAACTTGACATTTTGGAGATTGACGTACTGGAAAGTCAGATACCTGGCGTAATTGACATGCCCAAAAGCGAAGCATTTTGGGAAGGAGCACACGCTCTGCTGCCAAATGTGCTTCAATATTTTTCTCCCTCACTGCTGCGATGACACATAACATAGCTGATACGTCATTGAGATAGTCCACCATCATTTTTGCCTGTGTACCTTCAGATTTCATTAATGACGAGCATAAGTCTTTGAATCCAGGCAAACCAATAAGTGATTCCAGATTTTCTGAACACGGATTGCTCCTGAGCTTGGCAATCATATTTCTAATGTCCTGGTCCAATTTGATAACAATATTTTCTGATCTCATCCTGTTCTTAACTAGGGCCTCAAATGACTGTTTGTGAAGACGAACACTTCTTGCGTAGTCTCGACCTTCGAATGCTTGAGCAGCAGAACCATCCGCTATAGCTCCAGCATCCACCCACCAATCCTTAAAACCAAGACAGCCATACTTCTTGAACAGAATTTTAAGGATGACCAAAATTGTGTGGAATCCTCCCATGAGGGGTATGATTTTGTCGTACTCATCCTGATTAAGCCATGAAATTATCAACATCTTGCTATTGATTGCCTCATCTGCATGTGCAAAAATATAATCCAGTTCAAGATCATGCGCAATCTCCAGCATCATATCCATGTACCATTTAATGACATTATCACCTGGTGGTAGTGGCACAACAGGCAGATACTCCAGCTTGCATTTAGTAGTTATGGAATTAGTCACTGTCTTCATGAATGAAGTCCAGGAACCAACAGGCCCTAACTCATCTTTTACTACATCAGGGAAATATTCCTCCAGACAATCGTCACCAACAGTACCAACCAGCACCCAGGCAATATTTCGTTTGAGTGTATCTCTGTAGTCATCAGTGTAGTCCGGAAACGATGGTGGAGGTGCTCTCTTTTTCGGGATTTTAAATGATCCGTAGTCAGCCTCCTGTTGATCAATAATATTGGACTGCTCCTGTTTTGATGCCGTGACTGCAGTGGGATCATCTTCATGTACCGCCTGGAAAATCGTACCAGTAGTGTGATGAGTGGTTTGTGATCCTGTCAATGTCTGCTGTTTACCATCTGAGTTATCAAACGTGATGTGTACACTCCGACCTTGGATAAAACCTGGAGGTAGCATCTTCTTGTGCTCCATAGTAATAGACTTTGCCCATTTATTGTTCAAGTCACGGACATCTGTGTAGGGTATTCCAACTCCACAGCGATTCAACAGAGTAGTCGCCTTCTTACTACCTGTGATTCTGTGAATGGTCAAACTTAAAGCAGTTCCTAATCGCGATCTTTCAGCTTTGACCATCTTTTCCCAGAGACTTATCGCTGAGATTTTCTCTGCTTCAGCCCTGCTTGCAACTGTTGCATAACCAAATTCACTTGTGGATCTTCTGGGATTTATTGACCAGCAAATAGCATTATAGATACAATGAAGAGGTTTATGACTATCAAATAAGTTGAACAATTCATCTGCTTCCAGAGGCCATTTGATGGCATTCCTTTTTGAAAGCTTGCGACGAATCAGCCTTGAGAAAGCCTTTGTCAAATCAGTTTCACGGAGTCCGTTGCCCTGAATTGTAGCAGCAGAATATGATATGGGATTAACTGCACTGGAATGCACTACCAGCCTGTTTCCAAATATATGATAATCAATAGAGTCTCCAAATTCCGCAATCAGGCGTGTCTTGAGGGTGAATGTCTTTGTAATCGGCGGGTCATCAAGGTCATTATCTTCACTCATCTCCTTTATATCTTCAATTAACTCTGTCAAAATATAGGCATTTTGATCTTTTATCACCTTGCGGTGAAATAAGTGGAAAAACCTGTCCATGACCTCCGAACCTAATTTATCCTTTTCTACTTTATCAGCAATAGGCTGTTTTTTATCGTATGCATAAGTGAAATTAACATAGCAAGTCTTGTGATAGTAGAGATCGAGCGCAAATATATCATATGATGATCCACTTAGAATAACCTCCAATCGCTTAGCTGCAGCATGGTACCTGCTTTCCTCATCTTTCATTTTCAAGTCCATTGAACATTTGATTTTACTGACAGCATTTTGCTCCGAGCATCTACCTAGGCCACCATTATTATACGGCTTATTGTCATATTTTGTTTCCGCGTTGCATACAAAACACATTTGTTTTTTCGGAAGCAACCCCCTGCGGGTCCTGTATGCAGCCGCAACTGCTTCACTTGACTCATGAGTAGATACTGAATGGGCTGAGATAAGTTTGCTTGACTGGGCTTCCTTTCGGCTCAACCTATTTCTAAATGTGATTCTGCAATTCTCATGAATGTTTATGTCATTGTGTGCCTTAGATAATCGTGGGGCAGCCAATAAGAATTCTGTATATGGAGGCTGGGAACATAAACTCTTATTGATTCTTACCCATCTGTCAGCTAGTTCTTGGAGTGACTTCAGTCCATCATCTGACAAATTGGAAACTATGTCATTGTCCTTGATATTTTCATTACAAAGACAACATATCCCTTTCTCGCCCCCTTCTACACTCAAAAAGGGTGTTGATGCCATTTTAATGCCTTCTAATCATTCAATGGATCAAATAATCTTGAAGTGGTAGGTATCAGATACATATTTGTGCATTCTAGTTTTAGTTAAAGGTTACAGTAATTATATTGATAGGGGATATGAAACAATGTCAGATGTGTAGAAGTGATGGTGGAAGAGCGTGCACGCATGTGGCGTGTATGCTGAGGGTGAACGTCGCAGGCGTGTAATGGCCTACACACTGATACATTGGCCTGATTCTGCTAGTAAGCATCACCGCCTGGAAGCTATGGGGAATCCCCGTTTTTTCGGCAAGCCACACACTGGTCGGAACATGGTCAAAACCAGAATAAACTCCCAACGGACATAATTAAAACTGTAATATTTGTGTGTGGTTACTAACAGTAATCATTTTTATTTAGATTGAGATCCAATGAGTTAGAAGTTGGATCTTTTTTATTTTATTCTCATTTTTGACTTCTAGATGACCTTGAAACGTAAAAATAATCATTCCAACGTAATCAGTGTACCCAAAATAATCGAAAATGAGGTATTACAGTAGTTTCTGGGACTCTGCTCTCGAAAGTTAAGAATTAAAAGTTGGTTCCCCTTGGCGGCAGCCATTTTGGATATTATTTATTTATTGTTATCACATGACCTGCTGACCTAATTGAAATAAAAAGTGAAAAAATTGATTTCTTGACTCCTAAAACCTATAAATAGACTCCAAAATAATAAATGTATCACTACCAGAACAGGACATATAAGTGTTTTCTCATACAGGTGTAAGCCTGGCGGCCATCTTGGATTTAAATGTAAATAAAGTGTTGTCGTGCATTCTAGATGATGGAATCATCTTACTTTACCATTAAATACCATAATTAGAATTTTTTTGATTTTTTTTAACAACTGGAGCCCCCCAGAAATACAATTCCAGGTAATTTGGCGGCCATTTTGGATTTTAGCGGCCATATTGGATTTGAGGAATATTTCAGGGTGGCCCAGAAGCTTATATCAAATAGTATTGTTTCAGGTAGCTGAATCCGCTGAGAAAAGCTTGACAGGAAAAGATGGCAGTTTTTGCCTGGCATGGACCTGTCTACTATAAAACCCCACCCGAATCCACCTTGGGGAAAGCCTCGTTTTCGGGTAAAATCCAAAATGGCCGCCATTAAACCAGTATTTTTTGTAAATTTTTAATAAATCGCTCTCATTTGAGAACTAAACATCGTAGAGCCACATAAAATATGTTTTTTCGCACAACTTTTTTAAAGGGATTCTATTTGTTCACATTTCATATGCATACGAGGTCAACTGATATCACAAACAAGGTCAAGGTCAAATAATTAGACCTAAAAATGTGACTAATTTGCATTTTTAATTGAAAAATGCCCAAATATTTAATGGAAATAAATGTTAGTAAATGTTTTTCAACATAATTTGACTCGGTGGGGCTATATAAAAACGCACATAAAACCCCAATCGAATCCACCTTACAGAAAGCCTCGTGGGAGTCAAATTCCGTTGAAAAACCTTTGTTAACATTTTTGTCCATTAAAAAATATTTATTGCCTGGACTAAGTGGCTCAATTAAATATGTTAGACAAGACAAATCTGAAACTGTTCAAAATATTAAGTCTTCTCTTGTGGCCTTGCCTGGTCCAGAAGGTTCATTCAGCTCGAAACTCAGAGGCACATGGTTCGAATCCCGGCCCGGTTGGATGTTTCTCATCAAAGTTGTACATATACAGTGGTCAATGGCATAGAGTGTGCAGTGTTGTCTATGAGTAGGATATAGTCCTGACTTCTGGCTTCCTTCTATCGCGATATTGCCATGATTTTACAGAAAACGACGTAAAGCAATATCCACTCACTCTTGTTTTCTTACTGAAAAACAATTTGTAGCCTGTCCCATGTCATTACTCTCATACTATCATGATAGTTTAGATGTATAAAAACATCTATTATTGACATATACTTTTATACAGCAGAGAGTCAACCAAATTTTAAAGATTTACTACACCTTTTAAACGTCCATCCATTCATTTAAGAATAGTTCCATTATGCTTGACTATAATAATTAAAAGATATTTTGTCAGAACAACCCATCTATTGTCAGCTTTTAGCATTGTTTGTCCCCAAAGGTAACCCAAAAGGTAATTATTCCGTAACAACATCTTACTTTCGGTAATTCACACGATGTTTTCAGCGTGAGATCGACTTTTATTTATAAGTCGGATTCTGACGTCTATAAACGTCAGATTCTCACGTCTAAAGTCCATTCAGCGCTGAAATAATTAATATATATATTATATTATTTTTGGTCATATGACAGTATTAATGTCACTAATATAAATTTGTAGATGTAGACATGTAGATCTGATTGGAGCCGTAACCATTTGTGTAAGAACTAATGCTCAAATTAGTTTGGACGTATACCGTGCAAATTGTTGTTCTCCTAATGGTACTTTAAACTCATGCTGAACGTTTATTATTTAGAATTATGATGGAATATTACACATATAAAAAGAAAAATACCATTAGAAAACATGCCATCAACCATTTAATCTTCAAAACACTGCCCCTATCTCAATGATATGTATTTTTGTCAAAATTATACTGCCTAATTTTTGCACTGACGATATAGACCAGTCAAATTGAACTTTGACCTAGAACAAATTGCAACATAATTTATTTTGATGGCATATGACTTTACATTGGTATCTACACAACACATGAAAAGTCTACAAAAATACAATGGGGGGAGGACATATTTTTAAAAGCTAAAACTGATTTAAAAAAAAAAAAAAAAAAATATTTATAAAAATCTATTGATATTAACTCAATGAGCAAAACAATAAGGCACCTAACAGTTCAGAATCAGCAAAAGAAAATATATTGAAATCCAATTGGTTGAAATACAAATTTATCTATAAATCCAAGATGGCCGCCTCCGTTTGTTTACCATACTTTTTATATGGTCTCACCACCCTAAATAAGCCGAAATCCAGGGAGGTGTCTACTAATGATGGAATCATCACACAAAATATTTTTAATGCGGCTGTTCCAACCTCTATTGAAACAAAATAAAATACAAAGAAGTAATAATTTTGTGAATATTTAATAAGCCCACGTTATCTTCTTTGCCAAGGATATCATATATAACTGTTTCATGATAACCTCGCAGGGATACAGTGGGTTAAAATGATGTGTGTCTGTTCTGTGAAAGAGAGCCCAATTTTAACAGTATTGACTTTTTTACACTATAGGGGGCGTAGCTCAAAATCTGTCTGGTAACCATACCCATAGCGGGCCTGTTTTCGAACAAGGACATCTCAAGCTTTATCCTGATATGTCACACTAAATATCTAATAGGGTGAAAAATGGTGAAATCGGCCTGCGGAATTGAGGCAGTTTACATGTGTTTCAATGGGACTGGCATTTGGGGTGGTGAGACCATCAGTAGACACAAGGGGTTTGCATGTTCTGGTCCTTTCTTGACATATTCCAGCTGCTTGATAAAAAATCTGCAGCTTGATATCTATATTTTATTGAGTTTTACTATCGCTGTAACAATCTAAGTGTAATAGTTTTGATTAGAAAGTATATAATTGGTGAATAAATGTGATAACCATGACTAGAAAAGACCAGAAGAGGCCGTGTTTTGGTGATATAAGTCATAGATGAAATGCCTGGTTGGTAGTTTGATTGTCATATGGGCCCAAATAAAAATAAAAAATAGTGAATTTAAGTATGGATGCTACTAATATCAGTCCATTCTAATATGTGTGGCATATTTGAACAACAATTTTCGAAATACAAGGTAACCATGACGACTTTGTGTGACGAAATAGAGGCGGGAATAGCCACTTCATTTAACTGTTTTATTCAATGCGACTTTCAAGGAAACCAGGCCGATTTTCATGATATCAAAAATTATTCAAAGGGCTCCGAGGGCAACAGTTTTCAATATATTTGCCTAATTCAAAAACTATATTGTTCAGAACACCTTCAAGCATCATACCAGGCCGAAATAAAATAATCAAAGAAAATTATATCTCTACATATATATGGTCTCACCACCCTAAATAAGCCGAAATCCAGGGAGGTGTCTACTAATGATGGAATCATCACACAAAATATTTTTAATGCGGCTGTTCCAACCTCTATTGAAACAAAATAAAATACAAAGAAGTAATAATTTTGTGAATATTTAATAAGCCCACGTTATCTTCTTTGCCAAGGATATCATATATAACTGTTTCATGATAACCTCGCAGGGATACAGTGGGTTAAAATGATGTGTGTCTGTTCTGTGAAAGAGAGCACGGATTATAGCCCAATTTTAACAGTATTGACTTTTTTACACTCTAGGGGGCGTAGCTCAAAATCTGTCTGGTAACCATACCCATAGCGGGCCTGTTTTCGAACAAGGACATCTCAAGCTTTATCCTGATATGTCACACTAAATATCTAATAGGGTGAAAAATGGTGAAATCGGCCTGCGGAATTGAGGCAGTTTACATGTGTTTCAATGGGACTGGCATTTGGGGTGGTGAGACCATATATGATTTTTCAGCAAATCAAGCTGGTAATAAGTTCAATAACTCTTTATGGTGTGAGTGTGGCAGGAAAATCATTTTCCGCGAATATTATGGTGATTTAAGAGCATCTTCAAGGGTCAAAAGGTCAATTTTAAGATATAAATGTGGAAATCTATTTTTCAACAAATAAAATTAGAAACAAGTGTAATATATCTTTTTAAATTTAATTTTGCCTGGATAATCTATTTCTGTTAATAGTTTGGTGATTCAAGATCAGGGGTCTATATTGGGCCCTCTTTTATTGATCATATGTATTAATGATTCATGCAACGCCAGTAAACTGTTAAGGATGATTATTTATGCTGATGATACTACTTTATACTCCACATTGGATGTTTTTGGTAATTATATTTCCAAAAAATTTAAATTTAGAATTGAACATGAACAATGAACATAAAAAAATCCAAATTCATGGTATTTCATATGCCTCAAAAACAAGTCAATATACCAAATATAGAGATTGAAAATATCAAAATAGAATTTGCTGATGAATTTTTTAGGGTTAACAATACACAAGCATTTAAAATGGGATTCACACATAAACAAAATAGCTTTTAAAATTTTAAATATTATAAGAATTATGTACCGGCTTAAACACATGGTTCCTTCTGAAATTCTTTTAACCATATATAATGGACTGATCAAACCACATATACTTTATGGTCTAAGGTGCTGGGGTTTCAACCAGGAAAGAATTTTAAAATTACAGAAGAAAGCCATGCGAATTATATGTTCGAGTGGTTACCTCTCTCACAGCGAGCCCCTTTTTAAGAAGCTAAATGTGCTTAAAATTGATGGTATGTTTA
This sequence comes from Flabesymbios commensalis, assembly GCA_964017125.1. Classification (NCBI taxonomy): domain Eukaryota; kingdom Metazoa; phylum Annelida; class Polychaeta; order Terebellida; family Flabelligeridae; genus Flabesymbios; species Flabesymbios commensalis. Next base: position 31,612,273 of record OZ024905.1, on the reverse strand, counting down.
AGCTTCAACTGTTAACGTTTTGTTTTGACCTGATAAATAACAATTTACCTGCATATTTCATTAACAAGTCTTCACTTTTACAACCAGTAAGCTTCCATCATAACATCAGACAAAAAAGAAACTACTCATTTGCACGAGTAAAACATGTATTTGCTCAAAAATGTATGCGTTTTTGTATTCCGGATATTTTAAATAAATCAAGCAGCCTTATAACAGATAAAATAAAAACTCTTAGTCGAAAAGGATTTTCAGTATATCTTAAATTTAAATGTTTAAATGCATACAACTCAATATGTTTAATACCAAACTGCTATATATGTTAAAAAATTGCTGTTTCGTAATACACGGTGCACTTTGGACGCTGGCCCTCTTTGGCCCTATATTTTGGCCAGGGTGAAGGTTATTATATAAGTTCGTATTATTATATTTTATATCCATGCAGTCCGCTAATTTTAGCGCTTGTAATATATTTAATTTGTGTCTCTGTTCTTGCGTTGATACATAGACTACACTCGTATTGGTTTGCTTCTCCCTCCGCATTAATGTTACTATTTTATTATTGGCCGTCTTTTTGTCTCTCCGTCATCCCCGCGACGTATGCAGTTTTTCAGAAACTATATATATTACTCTTATTGAAGGGTGGTCTTCATGGTAGCGGCTTATCATAAGCCTTTTGCAGGTCTCCTTTGCATTTTTATAATTATTTGCATGTATGTATGTTTCAAGCATAAATAAATAAACTGAATTGAATTGAATTGAATATAGGCCCTGTGTAAGGTCAAAATGTCAATTTGAAAGCCAAAAACAAAAAATATTATTATTAAAAAATACAAACGAGAACAAAGGAGACACCTCGTTTTTGTGTGTTTTTGACAATTTGCTGGCATTGTTTTTATTATTAAATGCAAAAGGTAATATTCAGGGTGAAATGTTATTTTCAAGGTCAAGTAAGCAAAAAATGATTTTTAACAAATCTAAATTGGAACAAGCCGAATACCTTTTGTTGGTGTGCTTTTAACTGAAAAGAAATTGTATCCTTTGTTATGATTCAAGGCCATCTTCAGTGTCAAAAGGTCAAGTTAAACGTATTAAATGCAACAAAATATGATAATATAATTTTTACATAGGTCTATACAAATAGGTACAAATTTTGTTGTTTCATTTTGAAAGGTTTTAACAAACACAGATCCGAATTACAAGTATAATATGTTGATAAACAACTTGAAAGTGCTTGGAGTTCCTCTTCTCAGCCAGTATTTAATGCATAGAAATTCGAAAACGTAGGGCTTAATAGTACATTAGAATAATTATGACAACGCCTATTGAAATACCAGTAGGATGCATGTTATATAAGCACTCTGTAATATACACTAATCTTTTAGCAAGTACACAACTCCAGTAGAGCAGAATAAAAGTATTGTGTGCTTATTCGCTTTGAAACAAACAAAAGTATTCAACTTGTGTCTGCCTCCAATACGGAGGTGGATGCTTGGACGATAATCAGCTAAGTTGCTAACACCACCCTTCAGAAACACTATTTTTTCGGAATAGATGCTTCTCACAATGGTGTTTTTTGACCAGTTATGAACCATTTTGTGTCTTTGAAACCTAACTTAGTTCATTTATGTGCTTCTCTTTTTTTTAATTCAGAACAGATCATGGAATCAATGTTTCTAGAAAATTGATGTCAGGTTAGACGCCGCCGGTCAGCGGGGCATAACTGGGCGTTCCATCGTCAATGCATTCATGTCTCAGCTGTATATGACAAAGTGTTTATTTTTTGTATCGTTATTAAATTAAGATCATGCTCAAATAGAAACAACTTCCTACTTCTACCACGCATGATTGACCATTGTCATTATACTGTCATATTTGGTGTGCGCCTGTGAAATAAAAAACTGTCAGGGCTTAGGTGAAAACACACAATCATGTCATTTGTCCCATAAATCAATCAAGTCAAGTAACAGAATAGTACACTACTTCTAGTCGCTTATAGGCCTTTTATCGTGTTCTTGGGTAAAAGTATGTATTACTTGTCGTAGTGCTGCTTACTTAGATTTAAAAATATATTTTGCTCGTGTTTCTTTACTTTCTGTCCGGTGGTGTCAGTGTATGTATTTATGTAACAGTTTTGTTGGACTACATAGCATGCAGGTATACGTTATAACATTTCCCCAGTTTATACTTATCAATTCTTCTCACGGTAACACGCTCGATGGGCGGTTTTACAAGAAACATGTGGAATTTTCTTTGATGCTGCTAACTAGTGGATATGTTATGATTTTTTTGAAGTACTACCAGAAATAGTTTATTCAGTCAAAATAACATCAAAACGAGGTATTACACTGGTTGCTATTTTCTTTTTTTTAATCACATTTTCGCATTGTATTCACTTGAAATTCACCTTGTGACCTTGAGATGACCTCAATTTACCACACTAATACCACGAAAACATCCCCGAGCCAAAATTAAATTACACATTTGCGCACAAATATGACCTTTAAATTGATATTTTGATCTTGAATATAACCTTGAATCATCATATTATTACCAGAAATAATTTCCAACATCAAAACTAATCAACAAAATCTATTACACTTGCTCCTAGCTATATTTGATGCAAAATTATATATAATATTGTGCTCCGCATATAGAGTGGCGGTTATCTTGTACTGATGTAAATTAGATATCCTTCCACCGATTGAATTTCAGTAGATTTTCTGCTGATGATTTTGAGCTGCTTGGTGAAAAAACGTATGCAATTTGTGGTGGGTCTTTTCATATTTGTATTGGAAGAAGGTGGAAAGCTGGCGTCTAGAGTTCAATGTGTTAATTGACTAGAACGCTCTCAGTAAAGTGTTCTAGCTATTGAACATGGCGATGGAGACCTATTTTAGGATGTGGGCTTGCATTATATCAATTCGATAAGTGTAGATATAACAGATATAACATCATTTTCCAGCTAAAAAGAACCTTCTCCCTGAATTCAACATGTGTTAAATGGGAGATCGACTTCAAAGGGTGTTTTGAAAATGTTCCCCCACTTATATTTTTGTAGACTTTTTTTTTGGAATCTCTGAATATTTTCTGAATACTTTTCCATAAAAATAAATTATGTTACAATTTGTTGGTTCATTTTTGATCGTACAAATATACACAGGATATTTTTTTTATAAATAACGTTTCTTTCCATTGAACAACAGAGAGATTATATTATATAATCAATATATAATCAATACCTTAAATGACACTCCCATTCAAACACATGTACAAAGTCAACATTCTAAGGGTCAATTTCACCACTTTACTCCCAATCTACCCCCATAATAAAGCCTAAGGTGTCCTTATTTAAAAAACGGGTCCGAAAATGGTATGCTTATCAATGACTTTTTTAGCTACACCCCCCCCCCCCCTGGCTTGTAAAAGGTAAGCATCGCTCGTATTTTTCTAAATATTCTTACTCCCATTCTCAGGAAAGACACAAATCCTTTCACCCACTGTGTCCATCTGGAAATATCATAACACGGTTAAACCTCATAACATTTAGAAAGAAAACAGCGTGTGTACAATTATCCACAAAACTACACCATTCCTCAAATCTTTTAATTCTCCAGAAGCGGGAACAAACATATAAAACATTCATATGTGTACGGACTCTATCTACACCTCTTAGACTGAGGTTCATTTAGTGGGGGGGGGGGGCAGGGGATGCGACCATATACAGTACAAAGTCATACAAAATTACACAAATTTGTCAAAATTCAAAATGGCCGACACAATTCAAAATGACCGATATCTCAAGAACGGTACATCTGCAGCTAAAAAATACTTTAATTTCAGCCCGGAGGGTCACAATGATACATATACAAATTCAGCCAATTTTTTAACAGATTAAAATGTCTAAATTAAAACATGCTAGCAAAAAAACCTCAAAACGGCCGATATCAGATATCAGTCTTGAATAGAATCAGCAAACACAGCACGTCGACCCAATGTTGTTTTAATGTTGGGTCAGCGTAGGTGAAGTCTATGTGTTTGCTGGTGGTTTTCTGGACCGCTTATGGCTACTTTTTAAAAATACATATTTCTACCCATTGTCTTAATGCTGTGCCAATGTCGCAGCATTGAACCAACGTTGTGTGTTAACTATGGCCAGTAGAAACAGTATAATCATGTACTCCTTTTTATAATCCAAATAACACTTGTGCTTCCATATCATAAGCAAATATATATTAATTTCATTCAAAAGAGCAGCATTTTATTGATCGTACTTAATCATGTAAATAGTATAACACGATCTCGAATAGCGCCAAAAAATCTCTAGACATAATCCAAAATGACCAACAATGTTGTTTAAAATCCAAATTGGCCGACAGAATGCAGCACGACCGCCTAGAAGACGCATGAAACATAGGTCCCAACTTCCTATTATTGTAGTAGTAGCAGGAAGTCTTTATTTAGGTCTCATCCAGTTTACATTATACAGATCATACATAAATGTCACACTAATGTAGTAGTGACTGGTCACTTTACAGGAAACTGTAATATTACTATATCAACCTAAAAAGATATATGCATACAATAATTACGTATGGGAAAAACTGATTATGATGCCATGGTAGATATGATAATAGTGACCAAAGTCATAGTCGCCCTTTATTTGTCACGCTGGTATGGTATGCTTATCCGTTATAGTTTTTAGCACTAAGCGGACCTAAATACAGTACTCATGATTTTCTAATGATGTATTAGTTAGGTTTTATTCAATTAAGCTTTTGTAGATAGCCTATGGGAGTTCATTCTAGCCATCTCAACAGCTTTGCGTCAAAAAGACGTATTACATATCGGCACTCATGTCTCGAATGGAATCATCCTGTTAATAGTAATTTCAGCAAACACAACATACTTGTCGACTCAGAGTTGTTTTAATCTTAGGTCAGCGTAGATAAAATCTATGTGTTTGCTGATACTCTGAACCGTTTATGGATAATTTTGATAAATAAATTTGTTTACCCGATGGTTCAATGCTGGGCCGGTGTCGCATTGCTGATCGGCTCATGTTTTCTTCGCACTTAAAATAAATTGTAAGGCTAAAATCAGTCAAATGGGTGCTGAGATAATAATATAACTATAAAAGGTCATCCAAAAAAGTTTGTCATATAAAAATGACCGCCAAAATTTAAAATTGACCTCAAAATGCACAGAAAACAAAATGGCCGACAAAATTGAAAATGGACGCCAAGAAACAAAATCGCTTAAATCATTTTCATTTCTCTCTCTTTTGGCGACAATCAAATGAACTGTTGTCAAGTAGTCCCGGTGTCTTTTAGCCGAGCTATAGCCAAACTTATAAACAGTGATTTACCATAATAGGCGTGCAGCTGGAGGGGCAAAATTGCGATTTGAATGCTCATTCATGTACATGGATAAAAAAAACCTATCTACTAGTAAAATTTCCGCTCTTTCCAGCTGCGTTATTGGTGAAATTTCAGTTTGAAGACACCTACCCTCAAAAAATATATACAAATCGTTAGCAACAGAAATAGTCGTACAAAGCTGATCTAACACGGAAATGGTTGGTACTCTGAGGTTTTATAGTACTTTTTGGCTTCCTTAGGGTCCACAGATGCTATTTCCGTCGTATGCCAGATTGGCGTGCTTGAACATTTTTCACAATTGGCATAAATCCAAGATGGCCGCTATTTTTACTAAGAAAACATTACTTGTGTCATACTTGAGTGTTTCTTGCATTTTTGTTTGATATTAAAACCATTTTGAAGTTGCTGAATATTATTGATAGAAACTGAAGTAAAAACAAATCTATTTAAAGGCCAAGGCCATGTCCAATGTGAAAATTATGTATATTTAACCCACCGTCAGGTTTAGGTTTTTGGTCAGATTGGTTGGTTTGTGTGTCCATCGGATTACGTAAAAAGTAATTAATGGATTTGCATGAAATTTTTGCCATAGGTGGGTCCCGGGTACAGGCACAATCTGTTAGATTTTGCTGATCCGGATTACGATTCAGATCCAGGATCCGGATTACAATCTAGATCCAGGATCCGGATTACGATCAGGATTCACAATAAAAATATTTATTATTTAACAGCAAATTATTCTACAACAGCAATTTTGTTTAATAAACAATAAAACAATATGGTGACTAGTTTACCATACCTCTTAGATCTCTAAAATTATTAAGCATCATTGTTTAAATTTCACCTTTATAACTGTCATAATTAACAAGTGCATAGTTGAGAAAAAGTACGCAACAATTTACATTTTTTATATGTCATCAAGCTGAAAAAATAACTATGCTCTAAAATTATAACACATAAATGTAATTTTCTTTTAGGCTGCAAAAGTACAATGTACGGGTACGTGAAAATAAAACAGCAAGTACAATTTCAACATAATTAGACTCAGACGACGCTGCACTCAGGTGTGTCGTATACATGGTATTAAAGCTGATTGCGTGTGAATATTTGTAGTCATTATATTACAATGTACATCACTTTAATATTAGATACCTTAATTAATAATATATAGTTTTTTCATAATATAATTATGAAAAAACAATACATACGATTATTATAGCTCACTTTAGATAATCCAAATAGTTTTCGGTGAGGCACAGCTAATTATATTCACTATTATCAAACATATTACAGCATTATTCGAATGAGATGTTATTCTCATAGGCCTATGTATGATTACAGAATGATACATTATGGCACCTCATGATGATTATAAATATACAATCTTAATAAAGTAAGTGCGAAATGTGTGGCATCGTCCCATATCAATGATTGTACTAGGATTATATTGTTTGATTAATGTCAACATTACTATCTTCCACCGGCGATATTAAGTAATTCCTACATAGATAATAGGCTGCACACGAACATAATCAAATGCATGGGAGCAATTACAGTCAGGTAGCATTTACATCCCGTTGAACACATTTGTCTATGACTACAGTCACTTTTCTGACTGTTAATCAAATGTGATGCAGATTGAACTTTAAAGTAGACAGGTACCAATATTCCACTATCCTGTCTCCACCCAAAGTCTGGGTATCCTATATGTGCATATGTTTCCGTATTCTTGCTTGCCATAGATACTGCTCACATTGAGGAAGTCTTAGCAGAACATTTAAATTGGTTTGGAGACTTTGTAAACACTCTCATCACAATTTCCCCAGGTGTGTACCTTGGTTTGTTTGTCTGCTGTTGTTGTGACATTACCAATGTGAACCCAGAATTCGGCTGCATATATTTGTGTTAGTGTAGATCAGTACATCAGTATCTGGAGAATTGATGTTTAGGCCCTATTATATACGCCCATTTCTATTTGATTCAGCATAACTTTGTCGGAAGAAACAGCATGGAATATAATAATGTTGTTATCTGATTCTTCATGTGAGCTGAACAGATCGCGTGCTTTCTCAATGCCATTATGTGTTATTTTGAGAACTTCTTTATTTCCACTGCCTACGAGACAATGTATTCTCTTGGTGTGTGTGTGGTAATTCTTCACAAGCAACTGTGAGGCATTGGCATAGTTAGTGAATGAGATTCTTCTTATTCTCGGATACATCCAAGATCTTCTTCCATGGTGGAATTGCACGAGAACCATCTGTAAACTATCTTATGAGCATCAGGACCTGCCCGACACGCTTTTACAAAAAAAATAATATTATACCTGTCAAACAGCTCTATAACGATGTCTGCAACAATAAATTGTTTCATCAGAACACTGGCATATAGAGCTTGGCCAAATCGTTGATTTTTTTTTAATTGTTGACATTATAATGCCTTGCCATTCCATCATTGATAATCACTGTGTTTATCGGACCTATTGTTATATCTTTTAATGGAGACGTTGAGCTCTCCAGCATAACAACAAGTTCAGATTTGGCATTTTTGCACATGAAGCCATCTTCGCGGAACAAGCGAATTGGATGACCCATGATAATTTCCAAAGTAACATCTTACCGACATTCTTAGACAACTAAAGCTCTTCGAAATACAAAGTCTGGATTAAGAACAACGACCTTATTACCACTTTTCGAAGCTTCTGTCGTTTTCTTTTTTATATCAGCAAATGTTGTTAAAGGTGTTCTCTTAGTTGGGCTATAAAAACTGTTTTTGGATTTATCAAGTGACAGTGTAGATTTCACAAATGTTTTTAGTTTCTCCTGTCCGACGTCAACTGAGTTTATTATTTAATTTTGGATTACTATTGAAACATGGTTACCTGTTGGTGTTCGTCAATAATCCGAGCGTGTTCTGCATCCTGTTTCAGTTTTGATAGCTGTAATGATGCATTTTCTTTATCCTTTGACTGCTCACCAGTATATTCATCATCTATCGTAACTTTAACATACTGTCCTGTAATATGTCTTACCAGTGACCACCGCATGACTGCCGGATTCTTGTGTGTTATTCCAACATTGCCACCATCGCTCTTTGAATATTTTATGACAGTCTTTTATGACAGCTAAATCCGAATTTATTCCACGAAAAAGACTAGAAGACTGATACACACTGAATTTACTATCTCGGAACTCCAAGTCAACGGCTGCAGGTAACGCTGTCGTGTCAATACTATAGACGGGAAGCCATTTTGAATAGTCATGTTTATTAACGGCAAACAGGTATGGCAACATCATAGCCCGGCAACATGAATGCTGTTTCCAATCACCTACCCTTTCAGCATATATATCAGAATTTGAATAGAATTGATATATGCATTCCAGTATTTGAATGTCGGGGATTTCGTGCAGCGTGCTTCATTGAATATCTTTAGTAGTGGTTTTAGTGTGTCGACAATGCTGTTACTTAAATTAGCTCTAGATCTGCCTCATGGAGGTCCATGTTATTCCCCCACAGGAACTTGCATATCAAGGAGTTGATTCCAAAATTCTCTACAGATAGTATAGGCTTTCTGTTCACACCATTTAAAGAAGGACACCATTAGGTATCTCAGGTATCTCATCATCGCTTCATATACAAGTGTCAACCCACGAAGTGCTCTCTTATATTGTTTTCCAGAAGCATTTGGTCAACACTGGTATATGCATAGACGTCCGAGTCAATTAAAATGTCACACAGACCACCACCCCACAAGTCAACATCTCAATGACTGAGATAAAACAACATTGTGTGTGAAATCCGCCAAGCCTCGTTATGTGGCCAGAACCTTATTCTGGTGAACTCCACATCACCTGCATTGCAATACTGTAAAATTGCTGATAATCGTTTGAAAAGAATACGGCTGACAAAACGCAACTGACATCTCCCTTCTTCATTACTGTATAAACTGTGGACATGGTCCAGCGATCAGGAGGCATATATTAGAGTATTGGACCAATGCGTAATGTTGGGTGACTGTCTATGACGCTGCCCTAGCAATAAAACAACACAAGGGCAAGTTCCCGTGTTTGAAATATTTTGAGATGTTTTAAAAAAGGGATCCTGGCCCCCTAGGATAGGCCCTTGGATCCCAGTCGAAATAACACGAAAACGAGGTGATTCACTTGTTTCTATTTGTAATACGCTCGTTTTTATTTAAATATATATTTCCATTTGTTTCATTGAAATTAATGTTGCGACCTTGAAAATGACTTCGAATAATCAGAATAAATGGTGTCAGGAATTAATTTCCTGTCAAAATCACATTAAAAAGAGGTATTAGACGTGTTTTTATTTGTATTTGTTAAATTTCATATCTTCGCTTTCTTGACCTTGACCTTGAAATTGACGTTTTGACCTTGAAAATGAGCTTGAATATCATCAAATATAACCATAAATTGATTATTCTGTCAAAAACACATCAAAATGAGATATTACAGTTGTTGCTATTAGAATTTGTTAAAAATCACATTTTCGTATTTTGACCTTGATATTAACCTCTTAACCTCAAAAATGACTTTGGATCATCATAATAATATCAGAAATGGATTCCCCAGATAAAATTACACGAAAAAGAGGTATTACACTTGTTTATAGCTTTATTTGTTGAAAATTCTAATATAAAAAAGTACGCTCCCTAAAAAAAGTGGCGGTCATAATGCAAATTAGGCATCCTTCGACCAATTGGATTTCAGGAAATTTTTAATATGTTTTTAACTGATTTTTAACTGATTGGTAACTGTTTTTAAACTTTTGCAAATTGTGGTGTACCTAGGCATCCTTCGCCATAAAATGACCGAGCTATTATAACCATCAATTATTTACCACCCCACCTGTCTTTAACCCTAATTTTCACAACTTTTGCAGATAGCCACTGCTCCACAGCAGGCACCATCGGAAAGGAAACAAAATTTCCTTTCAGATAAACCTTGATGTGGCCATGTACATAAATGAGCATTAAACTGCTTAAATAAGCGTCTTTTGGGCTCTCAGCTGCACGCCTATAATATTAGCCATATTACTGTTCAAATGCCTGTGGACTGAATACCGCATCCCAGCAAACACAAAACATTTGTGTAACATTTATACAACATCGGCCCCATGTCTTCGACGTCGGTCCAACATTGTCTAAAAGTTATACAAATGTTTTATGTTAACTGGGATATCGTATGGTAACGTTAGTAGCCTATCATTTCAAAGCCCTGTCACACTTGTCCGGACTGAGCAGCGAACATCACTATACAACGCCACCGAAGATTCGCAGGATAAATACGGTAGATTAACCCTTAATGCGCTGAATTAATTTGTAAAAAAAAATTTCACAACCAAATGGGTTTTTTCAATTTGAAATTATCACAGATGTCTTAGTTAGCTCTTTCTGATTCATTTGAATACATATGTTATGGGTCTACGACGATTAGAAATATTTTTACTCTTGCAGTGCGGCGATCGAATTTAGGCGTCAGATTCTGTCGACTAAAGTCGATCCCCGCATTGTAAGGGTTAACAAACTCATTCAGGATATGCACAGGACAAAGCAAATTTCTGACGGACCGAATGAAGATCACCGAGCATGAAGCGTATTTACCGGACAACAATAGAATATAAAACGAACATTGACGTTCTTTCCTTGTTCGTCGTGTTATCCGACCAAGTAGTGTGACAGGGCCATTACAATGTTGCGGATTAGCACAACACTTAATTAGGTCTTAATAACTCCCACGTCATCTCAAATGCCGGATATAATATATAGGATAGCCTGCAAGGAACAATAAATGCGTTCATCGTTATATAAAACTGATAGAATAAATTTTAAAAATTCATAAATGCTGAGTAAAATAGATTATCTAATTAGAGTATGCATGTATATCGTTTGGACATTGATGCGGGATAACTCGAAAGGGCCTACCCTGTCGCATGCGATATTTAGAGTGAAATTTTGAAAATTGCTTTATCAGGTTATCTAATCTGGAAGGCAATATAAATATCACTCACGAATTGTATTAATTCGCAGCCGGTTTTATACTCTCATTGACCCCGACCCATATCTTTAAACGTTATATGAATATCGTGTGAGCCAGAAGCAATTATCGTGTGGAGTAAACTAAAAGGGCGGTCAATGTGGAGATATCAGCGGCGCACGCACACATTAGTTTCCACTTGGAAGAACGACCAAATCAGGTGTGAATCAATGATGGGTGTATTTCTCAACCGTAAAACTGACTGAGCATAGGCTACTACATGTGACGTGTTCAGAATAGAGTCCGCACTATTAACAATGACCCCGCAAACACGGAACGTTGACTAGACGTTGTCTTAATGGTAAATATTTGGATCAATTGAATAGATGTATCTGTATATGAATAAATAACATATATGACTAAATTAAATAAAAATAAATGGGCTTTTAACCCATCTTTGTGTTCATATAGGCTAAACTGGGCCAGGAGTACCTCCTGAGAATGGTGAGATGAATGAGATGACACTGCCCTCCACACACAGGATTCGAAATTCGAGAGCTGGCAATGTGAAAAAATAGATGAATAGATGATTGAATAAATTATTAAAAAACATAATGACTGAATGAATGAGTAAAAAAAGCTTGTTCACATCAGACTGATTATAGCACCCTAGGCCTACCATGATTATTGGTCTGTAATCGATCAACAATAATTCTCCACGGCTTAGAATGTAGTGCTCGGAAAAGGCAAAAAATGTAGTGGTGTGTTTTAACTGACGTTAATTCACAATTAGACAAAATGTCTGTGCCGCTGTTCCAATATAAAGCAGACACACACGAGTAGGCTAAATCACTCATCATCAACTGCCCGACATCAGACCTTTATATAGTAATGGCTAATAGTAAGATCACTCATTACAGATAATATCATCACAAATAATATGAAGTTAATGTAAGAAATAATGTCAAGTGAAAACGGTGGCGTGAGATACAAATAAATGTACGATTTTTACCTTTTCAATTTTAGTTCCCACCACAATTAAATTAAAATGTATAAATCTCGTCACATTGTAAAATTTCTGCAGGGAGGTTCCCGCCATAGTCATACTTCGACGTTGGACCAACATTATACAAATGTTGTACAAATGTTTTGTGTTTGCTGGGTAGTAATATCTTTCATTTTAGAATATCACACCTACCCATAATTTAATCATTAAATTTGCAAATATATCATCACCATCATGAATTATGTACGGCCATACCAATGAGACCACCCCACGATGAGACAGGCAGAATGTCGACCTCGTGCTAATCATGCATGACAGGCATGTCATCCGACAAACAACCTAATTGACCGCTATGCCGTCGCAGATCTACAATAGAAAACAACATATTATTCACCGCTTTACAATCCCCGCGTGTGCCTATTATTCAGGGATGATTCAACATTTCGGATTACCATAACTAGAGTCGTTCCATGAATTTAAATGGGACGAGACCTTGACACTTGGTAATCATCAACTGGAGATCTTGATTGGGCTTACAATGAACAATAATTTGCAAGTGTGTGCCCTTTACTTGCAATATAAATTTGCAAATACTCCTTTATGCTCATTTATGTTATGCTACTTTATGGTGACACTAATCTATTTTAAAATATAACGTGAACATACCTATAATAATACCTGTCATGATTTGTTTATCTGCATAACATAGATAGTCCTCACAATGTGCATCAGTTTTAACTTTTCATTTATGATACAGTTTATGGCTATCTAACAGAAACTGTTGTGAGATGTTGGCTTAATGTTAAAATTTGGAAGATTGTTGAGTGTGCAGAGCTTCAGAACAGAATGAAGCTCGGACGCCAGCGATTTTGAATAGAGCTCTTTTGTATTAGCATATATATACCATACCTGTAGATATTGTTTGAATAATTGAAAACGTTCACACATCCCTATTTTTACTCGTAAGTGTGTGCTTTACGCCATATATAGACCACGACAAGTTGCTACTATTCGGTAGCGCGTTTATTACAGCTTGCATTATGTAGATGTTTACAAAGTGGATGATATTTTTAAAGCTCCATGCACCGTCAAATGACATCTCAAATTAACACATTGCCCTCTAAGCACACACTAATAACTAATAACTTTAACCGCATTTACCAATTATATTCGTTATTTTACACATTTTATTAGAACATTGCATATCAGCTATTAAACATGTTGAATATAAAACGTGACATCAATCAGCTACATTTGAATAGAGTTGGCCTCCATTTTGTCAAATCTGAATAATTTGCACTCACTTGAAGTTGATCTATCACCCCTTATATAGTATGAATATTTTTGTGACAAATAAATCAAAGTTGCCACAAGATGGGGCACAAGTATTTTCTTATATGGGGTGATTGGCTATCATGTGACCCTCTGAGAGGGTCACATGATAGCCAATCACCCCATATAAGGACATAATTATTCATACCATATAAGGGGTGATAAATCCCCTTTAAGGTCAATTGATGGAATCTCATCAGATCTAGATCCCCGGGAATCAAATGTAGAATATCTGAAACATATGTAGGTCTACGTGGGGTGGGGGCCCTAGGGTAGTGGTTAGCACTGCTGCCTTTTACGCTAGAGTCCGGGGTTCGGTTCCCGGTCTCGGCGGTTTAAAACAAACAAAAATGTTTCTTCCCCATCCACGTGTGAAACTCAGTATTGTGGGGAGCCTCCGTGACCGAGAGCTAGCGTGCTCGGCCTCAGACCGCCAGGACTCGAATTTCAAATTCTGTGTCTGGAGGACAGTGTCATCTCATTCATCTCACCATCCTCGAGAGGTTCTTCTGGCCCAGTTTAGCCTAAATGTGCAAAAAGGTGGCCTAAAGCCCGATGCATTTCATTTCATTTGTAGATCTACTTATTATCATGATGTTAAGGAAAACATGTTTTTTTTCACAAAAAAATGAAAATTGTTTCTATATTTAGTATATGATTCAGTATTGTGGGTAGTGTGCTCGGCATCTGATTCATCTCACCATCCTCAGGAGCTTCTCCTGGCCCAGTTTAACTTATATGTGCACAAATTTGGCCTAAAGCCCCATTCATTGATCCATTTATTCCATACCTATTGTCCATGCAAAATGATTAATAACAAGAATACATTCGTTTCATGGGACTCCTGACAGAAATATGGCGATTTTTTCAGCTGACGGATTTGACAAAACAGTGATTAGTGGATTTTTCCAGTAAAATTTTATGGATGTACTGGGTTATACCCATGACAGATTCATCTACCATTGTAAATAATTCTAGATGCTGTTCTGAGGTATGCCCGAAGAAATAACGCTAGAAACGTATTGATAGGTGAAGCTTTTCTGGCGTAGGTTATAATAGGCCTATAGAAAGGGGAACAATCAATCGTTTCAAAGCTAGTCTAGCAGCGTCATACAAATTCACGAAATCACGAAAATTTGTTATCAGGTTATATACAATATTTGTGACCACCAGCCCTAAACGTTAATGTTTGTAGTCAGATCCACACATGCGCGATGCGTCGTCATGGTAACTGCTTGATATTGATATGATGAGCTGAATCCAACAATGCGCCAGTTTTCACGAAAAATCGAACGCATTTTCAATGTACTTGCTAGAGTATAGTAAATGAATATGGTGGTACATTTAGCATTTCGTATTTTGTCTGACTGTATCATATTATGTGCATGGTGTATTCTTGTATGATATGCCTGGGAACAGCTTCTCTTATTTCATAACGGAATAAAAACTACATACCGTATGATCATAATATATCGCATAATTACAGCACTAGAGCCATTATCACAAATTTACCCCGTGAGTTAAACATACTGGGACTGAATTTATGTGGCAACGGTACAGGTTATATCACACTTGACACGAAAGCTCGTTGGCTGTAATATCCGTGGCTATATCACTGGTGGAGATGGTAAAATACGATTTTCAACAAGATATGTTTATTCTGTCATTGACCGCAGGTGGTGTAGCCTGGGGTCCTGGCCACTTTTCGGAAACGAAATTTTCCAATTAAAGCACCTGGTTCATGTAAGTATTTCCACCTTACTTTTGATCGAACTCATAGTACAGAACATGGGTTATATGACCCCGGGTTATATAACTATGTCAAACCTCTTATCTAACCCACAGCAAATTACCCAGGTTATATGACCATTTCAACCGCTTATTTAACCCACATAAAAGCACCCAGGTTATAAAACTATTTCAAATTTGTTATTTAACCAACAACAAAGCAAATGGGTTATATAGCTCCTTAAAAGTTCTTATAACAATAATCTATAGCAAAGCAAACAAAGACATTATTTTAACATTATTATATAAACAACAGCAAAGCACCCAGTTATACAAACCACTTTTTTAACTCTCTTATTTGAAGCGACACAATCAATTCTTAATAAGACCATAAAATTATGATTTAAATATGTTCATAGACCAGAACTGCATGTAAAAAAAAATTGTGTTGCTTATTTACTGGTAAATTTACAACACGAAAATTAAAAAAACTTTCTTGTTGCTACATTTAGAATTGCGGACGAAAATGATGCGTGCGTTGTTGCTACACACAGGTAGCAGGGTCTGCGCTCTCGTAATGAATAAATTTTGCTACACTACAATTTGTTTTTGTTTATTTCAAGGGGCGATACAGCATGAAGGCTAATCGTCAATACGCATGGATATACAATTACTGCGCGTTACGATGAATGATATACCAGTGCATGGTGTAGGTCTACCAAGCAAACCAGTTATTGTACTTATTATATTATAAAGTTCATAATAATTATGTTCTATTTATCCTTAGATATAACGACAATGATGATTATGCCATCGCCATTTTATTACCATAATAAATGATGGTATTAATTAGCGAGAATTGAGACCGTTTTCTCCCAAAATGAACAAATAATCATGATTAATTTACTCAATTAAATGGTTTGGTTGCTAGTATTTGAATTATCTAAGCTGTGTTTGAATAAGAATCCATATGGGTCATACTAATTTGTCAAGTAAACAAAGTCGCAAGAGTCCTATCATTCAAATATGACCCACATTATTTCCATGATAATAACATCACGGTATATGTCCTGTAATGGCCCAACCGAACTAATTCAATTGGACGGGACACATTTTGCATGAATTTGGGTCAATAGAACATACCTTCCTAACAAATATATTTGTTGTACTTAAGAGCCAAAAAGCATGCTGATTGACATATTGCAACGGAATGTACCAATCAACATAAATTAACATAAATATGATAAATTAGCATAATGTATGATAAAAACTGAATTGAAAAATAGATACAACATAACATTTGTTGTACTTATGAACCGAAAAGCATGCTAATTGACATATTGCAACGGAATGTACCAATCAACATAAATTAACATAAAAAGGATAAATTAGCATAATGTATGATAAAAAACTAAATTGAAAAATAGATACAGCATAACATTATTTAACTATAATTAGAAACCATGTTCTGTGTATATTTACAGCCAAACCAATTAGCTTTATGTACAGTGGAAACATATATATATGTATATACACATAAATATATACATAGTAAATATGATTATGATAGAATCACATACACACTGTACTTAGCTGCCAAGAAAAGATCGCATGCGACCTCTACTAGGTTTGACAGTTAAAATCATAAAAAAAATTGCTGCAATGTTAAAAATTGTAATGAGATAAAAGATATATGATATAAGTATAAAATATATAACATTTAGTATAAAGGAATTGTAAGTAAATATTAAAAACCACTTCGATATATTAGAAGGAAATTATACTGTATATAGCATAATATATAACAATATATCATGTATATAGTACAGAAAAAGAAAATACTAGGCAAAAAATACACATACACACAAGGCGAGAAAAATAGGAAACTTGGAGGGCAGTAGTTTTTACTCTAGGTAATTTAAGTAATGTGCCGTTGTTAGAGGACGGTAAACTATGTGAAGATCCGACAAGTTCAAAATAACTAGAAAAATTACAGTCAACATAATTATGTAAATATTTATAAAATAACACGAGATCAGTAATCTCTCAGTGAAACAAAGTGGTAAGATTTTATGTTTTATGCATCTTTCTGCATATGACATATCAGAATAAATATTTAAAATATACTTTGTGGCATGGCGCTGCACTCTTTCTAACAATAAAATATCTTTAACATTCGCAGGGGACCATCTAGGTGAACAATATACAAGAATACTGCGTACGTGTGAAACATAAAGTTGAAACTTACCAGGAGATGGGTCATCAAAACTTATCATATATTGATTTAATATTTTTAAACCATGATAAGTTATAATTAACAGTGAAACCGAGGTCCTTAATGGATTCTACGCGCTCTAAAACATTGTGGTTTAACAAGTATACATAGTTGACTTTCAAAGAACGACATATAGATAATTGTAAACCTTTCTTTATATTAAAATTCAATCTCCGTAGTTGGCTTTAGCGAATAATGCATCTACATCGCTTTGTAAAATCAGTGCAAATGTACTGTTGTAATAAATTTTGCATCATCTGCATCAAGACTAATAGCAGAAGAACAAACTTTACAAATGTCATTTATATACTATAAAAAGTGTAACGGTTTCAGAATAGACCCCTGTGGCACACCAGATTTGACAGGGAGGGATAGGGAGACATTTCCCTCAATTATGATGGACTGAGATCGGTTATGTAAATATTTATTAAGCCAATTTAGAAGAGTGCTGTTAAAACCGAATTTGTGTAATTTATAGAGCAATAGATAACGAGGCACTAAATCAAAAGCTATTGATAAGTCAAGAGAAATAATGTCGTTTTGCATGCCTGCGTCCATATAAATCAACCCTTTATGTTCTAGGTTCCCTATGATGTGTTCATAGTTGCGCAAGAGATGTAATTTGGTGAATGGCATTATTACCAGGCCTGGGCTCGGACTAAAACGGCAACGTCATAAATTCCAGGTCCGAGCTGGGCTGGGACTGCTATGAGTTAAGATTCAATCTTTTGAGCCCTAGAAAATACAATATGTGATATATTTGAGTTAATACGTATATTAACTTCTAGAAGGTTTGTGTCAGATGTATTGTTGTTGAATACTATGGTTGGCCAAACCAGTCATACTGAGCACATTAAATCGTTTTAATGCGCGCATTAAATCGTTTTATTGCGCGCATTAAATGATTGATGTGCGATGTAATTCAATTGATGAGCGCAATAAATAATTAATGCGCACACTAATTCAATTTATGCGCGCTTAAAATAATTGATGTGCGCTCTCATTAAATTTATGAGCGCATC
>OZ024905.1:31418533-31588533 GCA_964017125.1 Flabesymbios commensalis | reverse complement strand
GATGACCAGACTGCTTATGTAAAATCCAGGTACATAGGACAAAATATAAGACTAATCAAAGACACAAAAGAGCATAGTAAAATAAACAATTCATCTAATGTTTATAGATTTTAAAAAAACATTCGATAGCTTAGAACACTCCTTTTTTTTGAAACTTTAAAAAAAGTTTAATTTTGGTAATGAATATATTAAATGGATAAAAACATTATATACAAACTCTTCAGTGTGTGTAAAAAATAACGGATATATTTCTGATTTTTTTCTCCCTAAATAGAGGCGTTAAACAAGGCTGTCCGATTTCAGCGATCCTGTTCATACTGGTAACAGAGATACTATCCATAAAAATTGAACAAGATCGCAACATACACGGAATAAAAATAAAAAAACACCACAGGCACTTTAAGGGAAGTAAAACTTACTCAATATGCCGACGACACAATCTTTTTACTTGAAAACGAAACAAGTATTACTCCTGTCCTCAAACTCCTGAAAACATTTTCTGAAGTTTCTGGACTAAAAATTAATAACGATAAATAAAACGGAATGTGTGGGAATAGGTAGATTAGGAGATATGAAAGGAGATGTACACGGAATAAAAATAAATGAAAAGCCGATAAAATACCTGGGGATATATGTAGGAAACGACTCAGAAGAATGCATGAAATTAAATTGGAATGATAATATAAAAAAAATGAAGAAAACTCTAGTTTCATGGAAATCAAGAAATTTAACTATATTTGGTATAATAACAATTATTAAGACCGTGGCAATATCAAAGCTAACCTTTGTAGCACAAAACCTAACAATACCCGATTCAATAATCAAACAAATAAATAGGACTCTAGTCCAATTTATATGGGGTAAAATATATTTTATTGTACGAAAACTAATGTATAAACCCATCAATGAAGGTGGAGCAAACATGTTAAATAAAGAGCTTTTTCATTGCTTTGAAAGCTTCATGGCTGAAAAAATAATTGATAGTCCAGATTCTAATTGGAGTGCTCTGGGAAGATTTAACTTGGAAAAAATAACACCAACTTTAAATATAATATCAAAAATGAACTTTGATAAGGCAGAAATGTTACCAGATCTTAAAAAGTTAACCAAATTCTATCAAGATGTTGTTATTTCATACGCTAAATGTAACAAGAAAAACTGTGCTTAGAAAAAAAAGATATTTTAGACAGACAGACAGACATATATTTTATTGACAGAAATACAAGTCATTACAGACTTATTTGTCATAGTAATAAGAGAGATATATGTACATGTATATACAAGAATGTTAGTTTGTTAAAATCATATATGACAATATACATGGTATGACAAACAACTAAAATCACGTTAGGTGGCATTGCCATAATAAAAACTGGGTATTTCGGTAATATAAATGACTACTTCTTAAAATAAAATTAAAAGGCATAGACAAGATAACATGGGTGTCTATCATTTTGTTTCTCGCACCAAAACCAGAGATAAAATAGCTACTATGTATAACATACTAATTATATATAGTAGCAAAAAAGACACTCTGGAAAGCGTAGAAACCAAATATATATACAAGTGCATAATTATGCTACAGTAACTGGAGTATGAAATAAGACAATGGTAAAAATTATATGGTTTTTAAAAATATATATATATATATATATATATATATATATATATATATATATATAATATAAAGCAGTACAATTAATGTGGCAATCCGCGAAACAGGTAGCTCCGAGCCATGTGACCATGCAAGCACAGTCGCTATGAACTCGGAGATTCCCTGATATTGACTAGTGGTGTAAACTTAACAACGTAATATCAGTACTACTACCGAAACACAATATATACATACTAATAAAAGTCGGACATTGTGGTTCGTCGACTGCCAACAAAGTATAGCATCAGAACCATCCATATTATCGAGTGTTGCAGACTTAGTGATGTAATAACAATGACAATTACGGATAATGATTATGTGTGCCATTCACGCAGAACATAGCACTCACACAATAACATTAAAGTTTATTTAATTAACTAGTGATTTATTACCTATATGGCCCTCGCACAAAAACATCACAGCTTATTTTGATTCACTATATTGTTTGTTTCATACCATTTCACTCACGACCTAGTTAGTACCACATACTCGAAGTTACAATCGAAGAGAAACATTCCCGACCTCATAGATAAAATCAGTTGACTTAGCAACTCTGAAATCCTCCATAAGGCCCCACCTCGTCTGATAACAAAGGCGACGGAAACGTCCCTAACCGGCCCTAAAAAGCCAAATAATAAATCCGAGAGCAACAGCCGTCCTGATATGTGGTAATACCCAAGTCAGATCATGAAGGCATGATAATATGGATAATATAGCGATAGGTGACTTTGATTTATTATACTCGGTGTTTTTAACAATTAATTTGTTTAAAACAACCATAGATAAATTGCGCTAGTGACTTCACCACTGTTAAGTCTCTAGATGTCATAATTTGTAGAAACATTTCATTTGTCGGCTGTATATTGATAGTTGCGGTTACAGAGTTAAACAAGATTTTGCGTTCATTATTCATAGCGTTACACTGGAGAAGAAGATGTATTTCGTCGTCAATTTCGTTTAATTCACACCTTGTGCATATTCGCTGGTTTATTGGAGTGATTGGATTATTGTATCGTCCTCTTTCTATATTTAGATCATGTGAGATCATTCGGTATCTCGCCATTGATGTTATAAGATGGTTACCCCTTGTGTATAAGATATAGGGTTCAACACAGAAATATCTTTTTACTAATGCATATGTGCGCAGCTTACTCGAACTCTCAATATCTTTCCTCCACTGCTGTGTAAATATTCTAACAATTGATTCTTTAAATAAAAGCATGAATTTATTTGTATCCCCAATATTCTGTGATTCCCAAATTTGATCAAGCCTGGCTCGTTCGAGGACAGAGCGAATACGGGAAAACCAATTCGTGAAGCCAATGCCATCTAGCTCAAGAAGCATATTGTAGGCATTTCTGACTGGATGGCTCTGAGATAGTTTTAGAATTCTACACCAATATTTTACGGCTTTTATGTGTTGTCGGATGATCAGTGGAAATCGTCCCGTGTCCCCATATATTGCAGGTGTAGGTGTTTGCTTTCTAACTCCAAGTGTAGATTTAATAATTTTTAGATGGATTTTTTCCAGATCGTTTACATCATCGCCTGTGTACCATATATCACTTCCATATTCTAGTATGGGCAATATTTGACAATCAAATGCCTTGAACGCGATAGTGGGTGACAATTTACCGACCACAGGACAGGACGTAGAGAAAAAATTGCTTTCCCAGCTTGGGAAGCAAGATGAGAAAAAGTTTCTTTTAACACGTTATTAGCAGACTTGGTGCTATACACCACACCCAGGTATTTATATTGTTCAGCTTTTTCTATAATGTTATCACCATAGTGGAAGCTTCTGTGTACTTTTGTGTAATGCTCATTAAAGATTAGAACTTTTGTTTTAGGAATGCTTACTATGATATGCCAAAGGGAAGCATATAAATACAGAGCAGTTAGCTGTTTTTGTAATCCCTCAGCAGATTCGGGAAAAAGGAATGTCTCTGGCGTAACTGCCATATAACGGTATATAGTAAAGAAAAGAAAATGTGGTTAATATGAAAGAATGGCGGTTGAGTTATATTAATGTTATAAGGGATTTAAAAATTAACAATGGAATAATTGATGAGAAATACATATTTGATAAACTGAATTCAAAAAATAATTGGATAGTACAAATGATGTTGGTTAAAAATGCTGTAAAACCATACATTAAAATTATAGATTCAAATAATCCGAACCTAGCCGCAGATGGGTTAAACACAAATATAATAGGCAAATCAAAAGTGTTGTATACAAATTATAATTCATCACTCCATGTAACTTTCAGTTGGGTCAAATGGAACAGGCGATTAGGAGTCCAAGATTTGGAAATATAAGATATATCTAAACAAAAAAATGAGTGTATCAAAGAAATAAAAATTAAAGAGTTTAAATATAAAAGTTTGCATATATTCTTCCCTGTGGTGTAAATCCTAAACAGTGGAGACTAATTGATGATGATTCATGTATATTTTGTCAGCATGCTCATGACATCCCTCATTTGTTATTCTCATGTAATGGAACCAATACTCTTTGGAATATTATATCTACAATTTTAAGAATAAGAATTGATTTTGAAGCTATAAGTTCGGGTTAACTAATAAACTTAGAATTGAATAACATACTGTCTACTTTAGGATACTCAATTTATAAATATTGGTTGGTATATAAAGATGAAACTACCAAAGGTAACGTTTTGGTTCATAATATCCAAAAATACAAGCAATATATAAAAATAGAATTAAGATATAAAGTTAAAGTATACGAACTTGTAGAGCATATGGACCATTCAATTGGCGAAATGATGAGAAATATTGTATGTTCTTTATAGTAACAATAATTGAATATAAATGTGTTTTATGAACGTTGATGTGTATTTACTGTATCGGATGATACCCATGATACCGTCTGTGTTAGTTGGTATAACGTGTTGGTATAACATGTACATTCTGAACAATTATTTCCTGAATCCTATGAATAACAATAATGATGCAGATTTATTTTTTCGGGGAAAAAACAGTCAATGATAATATCATATATTTAATTGCTTATTTCATCTTTATTAACGCAAATTTGTGAACAGATTTTAAATTAATGAATATATATGTATAATTTAAATGAATGTATAATAATTATATTTCATCAAATTCATGTTTACATCCCTTCACCTTTTTACAGATGCTTCACTCATCAATCCTCCTCTTTCTAGATAACTGCTACATGTAATTATAAATACTACTTTCGTATGGAGGAGTGATATTTGAGGTAACAAAATTAATATAGTACATCATATAGTACATGTTCCTATGCACATGCATACCGCTCTTTACATTTAAAACTGTTATGCACGGACACAGGAATAGATTACGTTGGGGTGCCCTTTTTGTTGAAACCTCACCCATAGTATAGATGAGGTTTCAACATCTGTTTTTTCAGAGTCATCTCTAGCAAAACATGACCTGACCTTTAAAAGCAAAGGGGTATACTCATTTTTTTGCTATTATTGTATTAATCCCATTACATGTATATTAGTTATCAGGTTATATAAATATATGACTCAACTTGACACCCCAATAGATAGGTGACGCTGAGCCGGTGTTGTTTTGATGCTGGTTCAGCACCTGCGGCGCTGGCCCGGCATCGGAACGGCACTTGTTGGGCGTCTGCGTTTGTTGGAGTGGTGGACTGAAGATATGAATTTGACAGCTGATGTAAGGTGTCTGTCCAGCGTTGGTATGATAATGGCCCACACCATCATGGCTTGGTGTTGGACAACCTCGACACCCAGCAAGTGCGAGACGTTGTGCCGGTGCCGCTTTGATTCTGGGCCGACGTCGAAGAAGGTGGGCCGACATTGAGCCGACATTGGCTCGACGTCTCGCGTTTGATGGCTTACCGTTATTTTCATGTTTACTATATAACGAAAGTGCTCAACTTTTGGCAGGCACAGGGCATTTGTATGGCATTTGTACAGCATCGGCCCAACGTTTTCGCCGTTGGTCCAGCATTGTACAAATGTTGGCAGGTGTTCGGTGTTTGCCGGGATGCAGGTTCATATTCGACCCGCTCCGTGTGGTGTATATACCGGCATATTTTATGACAAGCGTACTTTGTCACTCACTTTTTACTGGTTCAGAGTTGGGCCAAAACTGGCAACTTAGACCCAGCTCTGAACCGGTGGAGGACGAGAGAAGTGGGCCGTTTACCCGAGACTGGGTCAGTGTTGGGTCATCCTACCCAGATGACACAACACTGACTCAGACAATGATTATTTTATTTATTTCATTTATTTATTGAATATGACTCTTTGCTTTAAATGAACATGATTATCATGATTATGGTCTGACAATGTTTTAATGATACTACACTGCAAATTTTGTATCGTATATTTAATTCAATAAAAAATATCCCTAATAATAATCACGACAATAATGTTTTAATATATTTGTACTCTCGGTGCAGTGAAATACACACAACACAATATTATGGGCATATTCACTATACCTGCCTCAACATCATATGCGACGACATCAGTAGATCTAACAAGAGGGGGATCTGGCATAATCCTCTCTCTTGTGAAAAACAACGACTGATGAGTTAGGTTATGGATTTTGGCGACCTGCATTATAGAGGTGTTCAATCAAAGTTTAAAGATAAGTTATATTTTTAATTAATACAATGTCCTAAAAAATAGCAATAATCAGTGAATCAGGTGCCAATCTAGCTATATCCTGAAAATGAAAATATAATGCAAATATAATGAAATATTGTCATGCAGCTTAATATGACATGTCATAGAATAGATACATGATGTACGTGATGTCAATAATTCTTCACGATTTAACTGCAGATTAATTATTTGATATCATGATAATGCAGGTGATAAACATGAGAAAACTATGGCATATGCATATGTCACGAACTCATTCCTTGACTGTGAAGTATGTCATGACGTCTCTCGTTGACAGTCTATAATTTGATTTGGATGGTTTAGCTCAGATATGCTTATTATCTGGACGTAAATTGGTGATGAAAATATGACAAATGAATACTCTTGCTATTTGCAGAGATAATTACATAAAGTAATGACACGCAACGTGTATCAGTATGGATGAGTGCATTCTCTCCAGCATCACTGATACTTTTACAATTCATTATAACCAACATTACTGTCACACAAACACATGGCTCAGCCCGATCCAATACATTATAACCGACATTACTGCCACACAAGCACATGTCTCAGCCTGATCCAATACATTATAACCAACATAACTGCCACACAAGCACATGTCTCAGTCTTATCCAATACATTATAGCCAACATTACTGCCACACAAGCACATGACAGAGCCTGATCCACATTATAGCCAAAAATACTGCCACCATGCCACTC
Source organism: Flabesymbios commensalis (assembly GCA_964017125.1). Classification (NCBI taxonomy): domain Eukaryota; kingdom Metazoa; phylum Annelida; class Polychaeta; order Terebellida; family Flabelligeridae; genus Flabesymbios; species Flabesymbios commensalis. Next base: position 31,581,500 of record OZ024905.1, on the reverse strand, counting down.
AAGCACATGTCTCAGCCTGCTCCAATACATTATAGCCGAAAATACTGCCACACTGCCACACAAGCACATGTCTCAGCCCGCCCCAATACATTATAGCCAAAAAAACTGCCACACTGCCACACAAGCACATATCCCAGCCTGCTCCAATACATTATAGTCAACATTACTGCCACACAAGTACATGTCTCAGCCTGGTCCAGTACATCATAGCCAACATCACTGCCACACAGGCTCATGTCTCAGTTTGATCAAGTACATTATAACCACCATTACTGCCACACAAGAACATGTCTCAGTATGATCAAGTACATTATAACCAACATTACTGCCACACAAGTACATGTCTCAGTCTGATCCAGTACATTACAGCCAAAAATACTGCCACACAAGCACATGTCTCAGCCTGCTCCAATACATTACAGCCAAAAATAGTGCCACACTGCCACACAAGCACATGTCTCAGCCTGATCCAGGACATTATAACCAACAATAGTGCCGCACTGCCACACAAGCACATGTCTAAGCCTGCTCCAATACATTACAGCCAAAAATAGTGCCACACTGCCACACAAGCACATGTCTCAGCCTGATCCAGGACATTATAGTCAACATTACTGCCACACAAGCACATGTCTCAGCCTGATCCAGGACATTATAGCCAAAAATACTGCCACACTGCCACACACGCACATGTCTCAGCCTGCTCCAATACTTTACAGCCAAAAATAGTGCCACACTGCCACACAAGCACATGTCTCAGCCTGATCCAGGACATTATAACCAAAAATACTGCTTCACTGCCACACAAGCACATGTCTCAGCCTGCTCCAATACATTATAGTCAACATTACTGCCACACAAGCACATGTCTCAGCCTGCTCCAATACATTATAGTCAACATTACTGCCACACAAGCACATGTCTCAGCCTGATCCAGGACATTATAGCCAAAAATACTGCCACACTGCCACACAAGCACATGTCTCAGCCTGCTCCAATACATTACAGCCAAAATTAGTGCCACACAAGTACATGTCTCAGCCTGGTCCAGTAAATCATAGCCAACATCACTGTCACACAAATACATGTCTTGGTATGATCCAATACATTATAGCCAACATTGCTGCCACACAAGCACATGTCTGAGCCTGATCCAGTACATTATAGCCAAAAATACTGCCACACTGCCACACAAACACATGTCTCAGCCTGCTCCAATACATTATAGCCAAAATTAGTGCCACACTGCCACACAAGCACATTTCTCAGCTTGATCCAGGACATTATAACCAAAAATACTGCCGCACTGCCACACAAGCACATGGCTCCGCCTGCTCCAATACATTATAGTCAACATTACTGCCATACAAGCACGTGTGTCAGCCTGATCCAATACATTATAACCAACATAACTGCCACACAAGCACGTCTCAGTCTGATCCAATACATTATAGCCAACATTACTGCCACACAAGCACATGTCTGAGCCTGATCCAGTACATTATAGCCAAAAATACTGCCACACTGCCACACAAGCACATGTCTCAGCCTGCTCCAATACATTATAGCCAAAAATACTGCCGCACTGCCACACAAGCACATGTCTCAGCCTGCTCCAATACATTATAGTCAACATTACTGCCACACAAGTACATGTCTCAGCCTGGTCCAGTAAATCATAGCCAACATCACTGTCACACAAATACATGTCTCGGTATGATCCAATACATTATAGCCAACATTACTGCCACACAAGCACATGTCTGAGCCTGATCCAGTACATTATAGCCAAAAATACTGCCGCACTGCCACACAAGCACATGTCTCAGCCTGCTCCAATACATTATAGTCAACATTACTGCCACACAAGTACATGTCTCAGCCTGGTCCAGTAAATCATAGCCAACATCACTGTCACACAAATACATGTCTCGGTATGATCCAATACATTATAGCCAACATTACTGCCACACAAGCACATGTCTGAGCCTGATCCAGTACATTATAGCCAAAAATACTGCCACACTGCCACACAAACACATGTCTCAGCCTGCTCCAATACATTATAGCCAAAAATACTGCCACACTGCCACACAAGCACATGTCTCAGCTTGCACCAATATATTATAGTCAACATTACTGCCACACAAGTACATGTCTCAGCCTGGTTCAGTACATCATAGCCAGCATCACTGTCACACAAGTACATTTCTCAGTATGATCAAATACATTATAACCACCATTACTGCCACACAAGTACATGTCTCAGCCTGATCCAGTACATTATAGCCAACATTACTGCCACACAAGCACATGTCTCAGTCTGATCCAATACATTATAACCAACATTACTGCCACACAAGCACATGTCTCAGCCTGATCCAGGACATTATAACCAAACATACTGCCACACTGCCACACAAGCACATGGCTCCGCCTGCTCCAATACATTATAGTCAACATTACTGCCACACAAGCACATGTCTCAGCCTGATCCAGGACATTATAGTCAACATTACTGCCACACAAGCACATGTCTCAGCCTGATCCAATACATTATAGTCAACATTACTGCCACACAAGCACATGGCTCCGCCTGCTCCAATACATTATAGTCAACATTACTGCCACACAAGCACATGTCTCAGCCTGATCCAATACATTATAGCCAACATTACTGCGACACAAGCACATGTCTGAGCCTGATCCAGTACATTATAGCCAACAATGCTGCCACAGTGCCACACAAGCACATGTCTCAGCCTGCTCCAATAAATTATAGCCAAAAATACTGCCGCACTGCCACACAAGCACATGTCCTGCCTGCTCCAATACATTATAGCCAACATTATTGCCACACAAGCACATGTCTCAGCCTGCTCCAATACATTATAGCCAACATTATTGCCACACAAGCACATGTCTCAGTCTGATCTAGTACATTATAACCAACATTACTGCCACACAGGCACATGTCTCAGCCTGATCCAATACATTATAACCAACATTACTGCCACACAAGCACATGTCTCAGTCTGATGTAGTACATTATAAATAGCATTACTGCCACACAATTACATGTCTCAGCCTGATCTAGTACATTATAACCACCATTACTGCCACACAAGCACATGTCTCAGTCTGATGTAGTACATTATAAACAGCATTACTGCCGCACAATTACATGTCTCAGCCTGATCTAGTACATTATAACCACCATTACTGCCACATAAGCACATGTCTCAGTCTGATGCAATACATTATAACCAACATTATTGCTACACAAGCACATGTCTCAGTCTGATCTAGTACATTATAACCAACATTACTGCCACACAAGTACATGTCTTAGTCTGATCCAATACATTATAACCAACATTACTGCCACACAAGTACATGTCTCAGTCTGATGCAATACGTTATAACCAACATCATTGCCACACAAGCACATGTCTCAGTCTGATCCAATACATTATAACCAACATTACTGCCACACAAGTACATGTCTTAGACTGATCCAATACATTATAACCAACATTACTGCCACACAAGTACATGTCTTAGTCTGATCCAATACATTATAACCAAAATTACTGCCACACAGGCACATGTCTCAGCCTGATCCAATACATTATAACCAACATTACTGCCACACAAGCACATGTCTCAGCCTGATCTAGTACATTATAGCCAACATTACTGCCACACAAGCACATGTCCCAGTCTGATGCAATACATTATAACCAACATTATTGCCACACAAGCACATGTCTCAGTCTGATCCAGGACATTATATCCAACATTACTGCCACACAAGCACATGTCTCAAACTGAACCAATACATTATAACAACATTACTGCCACACAAACACATGGCTCAGTCTGATCCAATACAATATAGACCTGCAGGCTTATTGCCAAAGTCATCGACCCAGATCTTCATCATGTTTATGAACATGCTGCTGATGCCTAGAAACACCTTGTGTACGTCGGGTCACATATAGCTACCTACATAATTTTTATCACATTATATGAATGCTTCTCAATACAATTGATGATCCAATATAAATTGCTGCTAGGCCATACAATCCTCATTTTATTTGAAATAATTGGTTTATATCGTAACTTAATCACGGAGAAGCAGTGCTACTACCTCTATCTATTTGATGTTTTTTAGTGTTGTGTTGACTTTGGGCTGCTCAGTATTTGACTGACTACAGTATGTTATGAGAGTGAGGGACGGTCGGCGTGTACCGCGGGCACGTCCTTCACAATCAATTAGCAGTTTCCTTCACCAGAAAGCCCCGATAGATAAACATGTTGCCGGCGTGTTCCTGTGTACTGTCCTCTGGCACACTTCCTGATAATAGACGCAAACATGCGCGCGCAGTCCAGAAGCAGAACCCATTTCCTGGAACAGTTACGTCCATACTGCGGTTTCCTGGTAAATCATAAAAATGCAGAAATTGAGCTCCCCACTATTATACAGGTTAAAAAATGCATCAACATGTTCAGTGCAATTGAATGTTCAAATTTAGCTTTCAGCAGATACCTTCGTCACATTAATCAGTTTAATGAAGGCTTACCTGTCAGAAGTATAATCAAGGCTGTGTCAATGCTTTACATGTAGATGTTCGCTTCTGGTGACATCTTAAGCTTTTAGCGCGCCCTGCATTACTTATTGGCTCATATTACTGACAATGCATAATGCTTTTCTTCACCCGAGGTCAATCTTGATCCATAAAGCATTGCCTTCATAGACATGTCTCTGTACTGGTGTTTCACCTATTTTACATTGCCTGAAGCCTGCTTCTATGATTTATTCGATTCAGTTGTGGGTTCGAATCCCTGCCGGGAAAGGTCTGGAGTGTACAGTGTTGTTTATGGTACTGTTAAGAACCCTCGAAGTCATTTGATAAGAGTAGGGCATAGTATCGACTTCAGGCATCCATCTGTCGCTATATTCCCATGATTGTGCAGAAAGTAACATTAACTTGAATAAAAAAGATTTTATTACATCGTATCGCTCTCTTTTAGAACATATAATTTAGATATATCACTCATATTGGGGTCATATAATTCTGTAAAAATATATCATTTTATACATTCGAAGACCAGCTAACGTATCACGAGCCCTAATTTTCTATATCAAAATATTCACATAATTATAATAGTCTATTTATTTTAATAGAACAGATATAGCAGCCATACGTGTATTATAAAGACATTAGACGGTTAACTAATAGTAAAAAAAAAAATATTATTGAAAACATCTAAAGCTCACTGATAAATTGTTTAAAACTATTCAGCAGATGTTTGTTTGTACGAGCAACGATGAGATTTATATATAGATACCCATTAATTTAGATTGCCGGAATGTGGCCTATTATCAGTGGAGTGACCATCACATGACTAAGTTGTCACCCCGAAGGCCGCGAGGGCTCTCAGTGTAATTATATGACCAATATCATAACAGTTCCACTTATAGCATGACGGTGAAGCCGTTCTTGTCAAATTACATTTGCCTGCAGGTCATTTTTTTTACATTAACTACAATTATCATGATTATATGGTATCATATACACATCATCAACTATCAAGTGATATATACCATACTTTTTATTGCAATTAGTAAAGTTAAATTATACAATAATTTTATTACTTTATTTTCTTATTTACGTCCTACTGCTTCAACTCACTCACTCACTCACTCACTCACTCACTCACTCACTCACTCACTCACTCACTCACTCACTCACTCACTCACTCACTCACTCACTCACTCACTCACTCACTCACTCACTCACTCACTCACTCACTCACTCACTCACTCACTCACTCACTCACTCACTCACTCACTCACTCACTCACTCACTCACTCACTCACTCACTCACTCACTCACTCACTCACTCACTCACTCACTCACTCACTCACTCACTCACTCACTCACTCACTCACTCACTCACTCACTCACTCACTCACTCACTCACTCACTCACTCACTCACTCACTCACTCACTCACTCACTCACTCACTCACTCACTCACTCACTCACTCACTCACTCACTCACTCACTCACTCACTCACTCACTCACTCACTCACTCACTCACTCACTCACTCACTCACTCACTCACTCACTCACTCACTCACTCACTCACTCACTCACTCACTCACTCACTCACTCACTCACTCACTCACTCACTCACTCACTCACTCACTCACTCACTCACTCACTCACTCACTCACTCACTCACTCACTCACTCACTCACTCACTCACTCACTCACTCACTCACTCACTCACTCACTCACTCACTCACTCACTCACTCACTCACTCACTCACTCACTCACTCACTCACTCACTCACTCACTCACTCACTCACTCACTCACTCACTCACTCACTCACTCACTCACTCACTCACTCACTCACTCACTCACTCACTCACTCACTCACTCACTCACTCACTCACTCACTCACTCACTCACTCACTCACTCACTCACTCACTCACTCACTCACTCACTCACTCACTCACTCACTCACTCACTCACTCACTCACTCACTCACTCACTCACTCACTCACTCACTCACTCACTCACTCACTCACTCACTCACTCACTCACTCACTCACTCACTCACTCACTCACTCACTCACTCACTCACTCACTCACTCACTCACTCACTCACTCACTCACTCACTCACTCACTCACTCACTCACTCACTCACTCACTCACTCACTCACTCACTCACTCACTCACTCACTCACTCACTCACTCACTCACTCACTCACTCACTCACTCACTCACTCACTCACTCACTCACTCACTCACTCACTCACTCACTCACTCACTCACTCACTCACTCACTCACTCACTCACTCACTCACTCACTCACTCACTCACTCACTCACTCACTCACTCACTCACTCACTCACTCACTCACTCACTCACTCACTCACTCACTCACTCACTCACTCCTCGCTCGCTCGCTCGCTCGCTCACTCACTCACTCACTCACTCATTTCAACACTATTATTTGAAGTGATGGATAACGTATGTATGTATTTTACTTTTAACTCTGACATGGAGAAGATCATGCATAAACATAACCTTGATTATATTGAATAGCTCCATCAAAAGTGATAAAATATATTTAAAACCGGTTGTAATTATCATTGTGAAACGACTAAGCAATGAGATCTACAGAAACAAAATTGCGGAATTTTACCATCACTGATACCCATTCGAACAATTTTAACATGTTCAACTGATGTCCATATCACTCTTATTACATGTACTTTTTAATTCAGTAATTTGAATATTGGTAAATGGGCAATGAAGATTTCGCAAATCGACGCCAATGAAAATACTATGTCGCCCCAATAAAACAAACATGCTCTAATTCATTATTCAATTATATATCATATTAAAATATTTTCAAAATTCCATAGCATCTTTATTTTTAAATTCTGAGCGTTGTGAATAGGCCTACTACCAAAGATGCAAATAAATTCTGCTTATATAATGATGTAGCTAATTCAATTTCGCTTTAGTGCAACCATATTGCTTAACATTATTTGTTAACATACAATCTATCTAAGTTATTGCGCTACTGTTTCTAAGAGTAAAAATATATTCAAATAAATGATAGATTTGTTTCTATGGGAAATAAATAGCACATTTTCCTAGTGATGTTGCTTCGCTCATTATATTAATCTATATTTGATGGATCGAGGCAAATCTGGTGGCATCACTAGGATGTGTATGAGATACAAAAGGTGGGTTTATGTTTCACCGGGGTGTCTGCTCATCGTCTTTGATCAGTAGCAGCATATCTGACTCTTTGTAGGCTCATTGTGTAGCCTTGGTGAAGGTGCACCTCAGAGGCACCTGTGTTATCTTGTACAGCTCTTTGACCAGGCCTATTAGTGACGTGTTTTTCTCTCCGCTTACATGTCCCCTTGGAAATGAAAGGGTGTATCTGCCACTTTACAAAGTGGCAGATACACCCTTTCATATCCAAGGGGACGACTTGTCACTCTCACCAGACTAGCCTACTTCTTCACTCTGTGTTAGTCCGTCTGCCAAGACCAGGCGCTGGGCTGGCGTTGGTTCTGTATTGACCCATGGCCTGAGATTATGGTTTGTCACATACCTAAATGTCAGCTCTGTGGATCCTATTGATCAGAGTACAATCTCGACCCGAACATCCTTACAAAGACTGTGTCACTCTGACTTAGTATTGATTTATTCGTGAGAAATGGCGCTTCCATAACGATGGCAACACAAGAGTAGCCAGATATGTCTTATGATAAATGATCCGAATGTTCCGTTAACAAGTCCTATTCGAAGTCTGGGGATTGTGTAAATACCGTTTCTCATGCAAAAACATAACAGACTGTGATCGACTCAAGATTATTTGTGTGCTTTAGTACTTTTTGTTTTTTAATGAATATAAAACAGAATAATATTTTCCCAGAATTTGATTCCAACTGTATAAGTTCTGAATTACTCGATTTCACAGAATTAAAACCATTAAAGGGACATGCCCAGGTCTAAAATCATCAAACAATCTGTGATCTGTTTTGGCTACATGTCCATAGACTAGAAATGCAATTTTTTTTTATTTTTTGTGCTGCGCATTCACCAGTTAGGCTAGATATAGAGACGAAATTCCTGATTTCTAATTACTGACAACCATGTAAAAAAAAAAGATAATACGGGAATTTGGTCTCTATATCTAGCCTAACTGGTAAGAGCGCAGCACAAAAATAAAAAAAACATTTGCAGTTCTAGTCTATGGACATGTTTACATCATGTGGACATATTAATAAGCTAAAATAAAATCACCGCTTTTTTGATAATTTTAGACCTGAGTGTGTCCCTTTAAGTAAAATTATATATATTGATGATTATGCAAATAATATTTAGGCATGCATTTGTAAATTTGAGAGTATAAGTTTTGAGGGTTATTAAGTGGCAGGCCGCCACATTGACCATGTTGTAGATTAGTGTTGTTTGTTCCTCGTGAGGTTACACACCTCTGGTTGTCTACTGAACCTGTGCTATCAGCAGACAACATGATTGTCACCATGGCACTACTCACAGATAATGACTACCTAATAAGGTGCCATGCCGTATTTTGCTCGTCTCTTCGACGTCCACTCCACGGCTAAATCTGACTAATGATGCCTTGTCATGGTCTGTGACTGACCAGGAGTAATTGCACTCTTCTCCATCCTCTCTCTACTGCATTATCTCCGCCGGCCATCAATATAGCAGCCTCAAGTAACATCATCCTACTGGATGTGCAACCATTTTCGCGAAAGAAAATAAATAAGTAATCGAAATATAAAGTATGGATGTCACATTCGTGCTGTCTTTGTATAATAAGAGCTATGGTCGCCCGAGGTTTACATTAATCGTGATTTTTGCAAAACATTTTATTTGCGCGAAACAGTACGGCAAATATTTTCGTATTTACAGTAACAGAGACATGTCCAAAAGCACCATCTACTCACCTCTGATATTTTCCCAAGTGACTAATTAACCTTCTAGGCCTATATTTAGGTATCTTGAAGGGCTTACTTTTGTTGTACGCATTTATTGTGTATATTAATTGATTTATTTTATATGTTTATTGTGTTGTGTAAATATATATTAATATATAACATTCATAGCGCATAAATCACAGGTGATTGGAGCTCGGAGGCGCATAATTGGTAATCAGGTTCATAATCATATATATCCGCTTGTAGTAGTTGTTCGGGCTAGCCGGATCAATGAGGAGCCCAGTCAGGGAATCCCAGCAAATAGATTTTCAATTTCTTTATTTATAGAAATAATGTTTTAGCAGAGTCATTTTATAATGGAATTTGATTCAAAAGTCTTTGTGTTGCTGAGGGGAAGACACTGATAGACTTCTGAAGTTTTGAACTCTACTTGATGTGATTGATGACTTGAGCATTTTCGAGGTATACTGGTTGCCCACTGATCAGAGCCTGGTAAGTCAGGGAACATAGTTCAAACTGGTATTGAGCAGGTAGCTAATGTACTGATTTCAGAAGAGGAGTTATATGTGAAAAACGTGAAGACTTCGTCATGACCCACGTCTGACAATTCTGCACAGCCTTCAGCGTTAACATCTCCTTTAATACAAAAGTCTAGTTTGCTTCCAATCAGAAATGTTGTTTACGATGACTTGAATACAATTTGAGGAATTATAACTACGTTTATAGTCGACTGGATTATATTAATGAATACTTCGTGTTTGCCGAATATTATTATTTTCTCATAATATATATATTCTATTATAACCTGTGTGTGGCAACATTAATCATTTATTCTTCAAAAGCAGTAATCCTTATATATTAATAGATTTGGTTAATTTAGGTAAGCCAGTCGCCAAAATGCATGTAAATGCACACAGTAGCATGGCCTCCCCTTTAATCTTAGCATACATGTAGCTTGCTCTTACATTGGATTATATAATCATGCGCTATCTCACTGATGTTATAAACAAATGAGATTAACCCTATGTAGCATATTGTGATCGGTTCTAGGAATTTCCAGCTAAATAGTGAATATTTCACTATTACACTACAGACATACACTACATTCATATTTATCTTCCCTCTGCCACATTTTCCGTGATCAATTCATATCAATGATAGCTCTAATGAAGTGCTAATCATATTGATGATAAATATTCTGTTGACACACCATGTCTTTGTGCATCTTGTGTGTAGGCTACTGAACAGCCTAAGGGTGTGTTCTGTTGGTATTATAACTCAATAATCTGATAGCTGACAAACATTATGTCAGCAGACACCACTGAAGTATTGTATTGACGTGTGACGTGTAATTAGGCGGGGGCTGGCGTTTATTCGATTACACATGCCAAGTAATCCAGTACGTGATTGGAGAGCAGAATAAGCTGACCCCGATGTGTCTGCTGGATGGCTGGCCACTGATAGCATATAGGAGATTGATTAGCCCTTCTACCGCCAGTGCCGCATATATTTGGGTTTTCATTTTTTATTAGCACATTAAGTACCACCGTTTGAACATATTAGAGAACAAATGTGACATCGATCAGCAATATATGAAAACAGTTGACCTCCATTTTGTCAAATCAGAATAATTCTCCCTCACTTGAAGTTGTGGATCGCGTCAGCGAGACACAACTTCAGATTGAATAATTTGGCAGTTTAAGGATTAACCGATGGCTACACTCCTTCAGAAGTTCAACATGTTGATCAGTCAAACATGACTGAATAAGCATTTTACGCAGTACGTCGTTCATACAGTGGGCTATGTAATGAAACTGAGGTCAATGGGAGCGGAATATTATTTTTTGTAACCAGTGCGCAAAAATAAAAATAAAAATTAGGTAGAAAGTCATTTCGTGACCATCAAAATCATTATTTTTTTCATATAAGTTTTTTTTTTTGAAAATAGCCTCCTGTTTCATAAAAAAACATAGTCGGCATTTTTTATTTTTAGAATAAAAGTAATTCTGTGACCTTAAAAGCTCATTTAATTATACAGTCCGGTAGCCAACTGCTGAAGGAGTGGGCCAACTGTATGTTAATAATCTATTACACAACAAGAACAGAACAGTGTCACGGCTATGCAGAACACATTGTCATTGGTGGATCAACTTCATATTTTGCACAAGCATAGGCATTGGTGGCCAATGTACAATTAAACACACAATTAATGCGGGCTGACGTGAGAATAGACAAGTAGGCGACACGTCAAAGGGTATCTAGAGCGAACATATAACTATAACAGTTGAGAGACATATGGGAGATATATGAATTATAGTGGAGCAGACAACCAAACCAATTGTGCATTATTTGGTGAATAAAGCACCAAACTTGGTAAACGTCATCTAAATATAATAGTGGTCGTTTTAAAGATGGGACACACTCAAATTTCTTAAAAATAGATATATACAAGACAAAAGACAAAACGGTACCAAAATATCATATATTGACATTTTATGTATTCGCGATAACTACGGACGACATACAAAATCGGTCAAAAAAATTAACAGTGACAAAATTTGGTCATGTCTGCACGATGCATACAAAACACTTCCAGTGGTAAATAAAATTGTTTTAAACACATCTAGGGTAAATAAAAACAGTATTTGTATAAACAGAATCGCTAACGTTCCATGAATTATGATATTTTTACGAAATTCCTTAATTATCAGTTACACATGCTAAAATGTGTTGAATACATTCACCAAATGTAAATTAAGGTGTTAGTTCCACTTCTAGTTTAACTGGCATATAAGCTCATTTACCTACACAGAGCAGCTTTTGATATCTACAGGCTGCTATGGCATCTGAACAAGTATTGCAGTAATTGGGCATGTATATGCTTATGCATACACCAACTTTTGTATCACCTACATGCCATGATGTATCTATTAAAAGTACAATACACTTAAATTAAACTCATATTGGCCAGCATATGATTGGCATGTGGACAAAAAATAATAACTTCTAAATTGTTAGTATATCAAGTATTTTTAGAAACATACATACATGTAAGTTATCAACACCACCATCCCCATTTTGTTCAAGCTACCACACATTCTATGGACAAAAATGTTGTATTTTAAAAAACAATAAAGTAGTATAACATTTTTAACTACACTCATATCATATGTATGAGACAAATTGGTACCAGAGTTATGAGTATCTATTCGTTAACATTTGTGTCTCCGAAATAAATATATTATCATATCATATCCATGCGTTATTTCTCTGAAAAGTAAGTATGCCAAGTATTTTCATCAATGTAATATTTATCTCCACCTCCACCATTCTTTAAAACCACCACACATATTTAATGGACAGAAAATGTTGTATTTTAAATAACAACTAAGTAAAGACAGTATATGTTTCAAATATACCTAGATTAAAAAAAATGTTAGGTGGTAGATTGTAAATACAGTATTTTGGACATCCCCCCCCCCCCCACACACACAAAAACCGGGACCTTTACATTTCAGAGCAGCTTCTTAGCAAAGGTCCGCATTTGACATGGCAACCTTTCTTGTATCCACAGCATATAAGATCATAGCATATTGTGGATGCTTCTGCTAGGTTTGTCCAGTTTGGTTCATATAAGCCGGCTTCAGACTTGAGCCATCCGCCAGGTTTCGGGTGGAAGGATTGATGGAGATGTAATATGAGTCTGCCCCCGAATATGCCCTCCTTGATACGCAGCGCGTTTTATATGGCTGGGTGGGTGGAATTGGCTGGGTGGAATTGCATCAGGTGTTCTCTTTTTATGGAACATTTTGACCCTGTTAAAGCGTGGAATACTGAGAGTGCAAGTGATTTGACCCTACCAAGGCGTTTGAGAAGCTGTGTGCAGATAGGTAACGAGAGGTTTTGCCTGATCTAAAGGCGACCCAGATCTCTGAATTGATCGGTACAAGTTGCAAAGCTCTAATGGCCAGCACCATGACATCAGTGCCCACCGTACGTATCAGTACCTCAAGTGTTGCTATTTTCTAATGCATGTTTTGCTTGCATGAAGAAGCAGTTGAGTGTCTGCGTCTTTATGGATGCATTAATTCTGGTTGAAGTGCACAAGACATTTTGACCAGATATAGCTAAAACATCCTCAGGACCTGCGATCATCCACCTGGTGCTGTATGTGATACCTACAACTCTACCGTCACACTTTATTACTGCATTGCTCTGTTCATGCGCATGATCTGTCGCAATACATGAAAAACATGATTTGTATTCTGCACTGTAAACATCCCTTTAGCAAAAGCAATTGACACATCAGGATGTTTATTTGTCAGATTCAACATATCACTCAAGTGTACAGGAATCCATCGGGCATAATTGGTGTGATTCAGTGCAAAGAACCATGGAGATATCTCTGTCAGAGCGTCAATGTACATATTGAAATTAGCTTCCCTTTGAGAGCGTACAAAGACAAGCATACACAGCTCAAGCTCTAATACAGTTGCCAAGTACGTAAACTTTGGACAAGAGCTGGCTTTATGTCTACACCATAGTTCAAAGATCATAGTAATCTATGTTGTTTCTTGGAACATTTCACAGTAGTGTTCATGTCCTAGGCTTTGTGTTTCAACACATTTAGAGCAGCAGCTGTGATCTGATTTGCTCTTCTAGTTTTGCCAATATGAATATATATATAGTTTTGCCGTAGAGTCAGCGTTTCCACTGCTGACTATTTCAGCTTGAGTTAAGGCATGTGTCCATCCCCCATCTTAAGTGTTCTAAAACAACTGTTCAGAAAGACAGCCAAGCAGAAGAGGATCGTTTTATCTTTGAGCAGTGTAGTTTAATTCACATTGTTCCATTAGCGGCATTCGAGTATAAAAATGGGTTTGTGATATTAAGGGTTGTTGAATGTTATAAGAGTTTGTGAGTACGTTTTTTCTGTTTATAATGACATGATTTAGCATTTTCACATGAGACATTGGTTGCCAAGTATTACTTTTATCCGTATCCGGTAGTAGACATTTATCAATTTTATCGTGATCATTTTAGATTTGCCATCTAGATGAACTTGAAACGTAAAATTACCATTTCTACTCAAAGCAGTGTATTAAACCACCAATGAAATGGGTAGGTAAGAATACTGTAACCCTATGCCATCACTTTGCAATACCTATTTCAACAGTTAAAATTCACGATGGTTTATGGTGAAAATGGATAATTACCTAATCAGTTGACCTTAGGCATGACTTTTAGATGACATTGAGACACAAGAATAACAATTTCAATGTTTTCAATTTGGACAAAAATCAAGTATTGCATTAGATTCAAGGATTACTATTACATAACATGAGCATTAATGTGGCCATTGGTTAATGGTGGTTATTGCCAGCATCTTGTTTTTGACCTCTAGATCGACATTGTAACGCAATGCCGTAGAGAGCATGCAAATGTATGCTTACCTCATTTTGGTCTATCACTCATCTGGTACCACTATGACCCATTTGACAACCCATAAGTTGTTGCATGAAGGACTTATGAGGTCAAAGGTCCGGATGGGGTACTTTTACTTGTTACATTTTGTCGACCCATTGTAATAATAGATTTTTTATTTTTATAGTTATAAACAATTTTAATACTACTTCTGCCACATTTTGTCATTAAATACATTTCAGACGAAACATAGGTGAAGCTATGATACTTTTCAGAAAACGTGAGCCCAAGCTTAGAGCGCTGAAAGTCGATATTAAAAAAAATCACAAAGTTCGTAGAATATAACTCTTAATCTTGTTGAAAAACTTAATCTTGTTGCACTAAGGACTGAGGTCAAAGGTCCGGATGGGGTACTCTCACTGGTTACATTTTGTTACATTTTGTTACATTTTGTCGACCCCTTCTAATAACGTAAGCTTTATTTTTATAGCTATAAACAGTTTTAATACAATTCTTGCCACATATTGTCAATAAATACATTCCGGACGAAACATATGTGAAGTTGTGATATTTTTCAAAACATATGAACCCACCCCTAGAGCGCTGAAAGTCAATATTTTAAATAAAATGTCCTAGGCTTTGTGTTTCAACACATTTAGAGCAGCAGCTGTGATCTGATTTGCTCTTCTAGTTTTGCCAATATGAATATATATATAGTTTTGCCGTAGAGTCAGCGTTTCCACTGCTGACTATTTCAGCTTGAGTTAAGGCATGTGTCCATCCCCCATCTTAAGTGTTCTAAAACAACTGTTCAGAAAGACAGCCAAGCAAAAGAGGATCGTTTTATCTTTGAGCAGTGTAGTTTAATTCACATTGTTCCATTAGCGGCATTCGAGTATAAAAATGGGTTTGTGATATTAAGGGTTGTTGAATGTTATAAGAGTTTGTGAGTACGTTTTTTCTGTTTATAATGACATGATTTAGCATTTTCACATGAGACATTGGTTGCCAAGTATTACTTTTATCCGTATCCGGTAGTAGACATTTATCAATTTTATCGTGATCATTTTAGATTTGCCATCTAGATGAACTTGAAACGTAAAATTACCATTTCTACTCAAAGCAGTGTATTAAACCACCAATGAAATGGGTAGGTAAGAATACTGTAACCCTATGCCATCACTTTGCAATACCTATTTCAACAGTTAAAATTCACGATGGTTTATGGTGAAAATGGATAATTACCTAATCAGTTGACCTTAGGCATGACTTTTAGATGACATTGAGACACAAGAATAACAATTTCAATGTTTTCAATTTGGACAAAAATTAAGTATTGCATTAGATTCAAGGATTACTATTACATAACATGAGCATTAATGTGGCCATTGGTTAATGGTGGTTATTGCCAGCATCTTGTTTTTGACCTCTAGATCGACATTGTAACGCAAAATTAACATGGAGCCATTCAATAAAATTATCAGTGTGCTCAATTTAGTTCAAATTTAGGTCTTGCATTATATTTTAGGCTTACTATTTCATAACATGGGAATTAATGATATGCTTTAGTGAAAGTGGATCATTTTCGTGATGATTTTTAGCAACCATTTTGACTTTGACCTCTTGATGACCTCGACCATTTCAATAAGATCTACGTATTCAACTTAGTCTTAAATGATGTATTTTATTAGATTCTAGACTTACTATTTCATAACACAGGACATTTATGGTGGTAGTTAGAGAAAATAGATCTTTTTCAAGGTTAATATTGGCAGCCATCTTGATTTTGACCTCTAAATGACCTTGAAACGTAAAATAAACCATTCCAATGAAATCAGCGTGCTCAAATTAGTCAAAAATAAGGTAATACATTAAATTGTACGGCTAGTATGTAAAAAGTTAAAAATTCAAGATGGCCGACGGCGGCCATTTTAGATGTATGCAAATAAACAACAAATGAAATGTTTTTTCTGTGGCTCCCCTTCCAATATTGATAATAGGTCGGAAATGGTTGTCCATGCCAAATTTGATGCTTGTATCACTTATGTCACGATAATTTCGTTAAGCAACTGAACTACCCCGCTAAGATGTCAAATGGTACATCTCTTGCCAACTTATAGTCATGTTTTTGTATGGGCTGATCATCTCACAGCATCTTGGAATAATAATTAACTCGCATAAGCCGGAGCCCATGAGGTTTGTGTGAGCTATCAAAATATTATGTGTGTAAAGTTGCACCAATTGATTGAAAAATTTCAATTTTAGGGGGGAGGGGCATACATTTTTACGCTAAAAATGTAAAAATACATGTATTTTTAGGTGTCTCTTATCTTTAATTCGATAAGGACATTCAGATCTAGCTTTCTTCCAATTTTGGTGCTTTTATCATCAAATGCACAATTCATCTGAAATATGTTACTTAACCGCTGCACTATAAACGAAAACACGAACATAGACACCTGTACTGTACGGTAGTCGACATGCGTGTTTTAGGTGTGAGCTTACCTCATGCTGAGACGAATAAACCTGGTTAAAAAAACAATTACAGATGCAGTCTAAGCCCAGCAAACACAAAACATTTGTAAAAAAATTTTACAACGTCGGTCCAACATTGTATAAATGTTTTGTGTTTGCTGGAAAGACGGCTGGTCGTCTTTGTGGAGAGCTATTAGTCTGGGAGCCAAGTCCTGTAACGTGTCACCTCGCTTGACCCAAAAAGTGGCAAAGGTTCGAGCTGTTATTATGACAGGAAAATATCCCTAGCACATCATTAGGGTGGGTGTAGAACTTTACTGTGGCAGCAAAGTCCCTGAAATGAGGGATGTTCAAGGGTACCCTCGAGCCTAAATACTGCATTTTTTAAAACACCAGGTAATTTTAAACTCAAACTCAAAGGTTCTAAACAATCTTCAAATCATTGTAAATCCTATTTTGCTTTTATTACATACAGAATGACATATTACTAAAGTTTTAAATATTTCAGAAAAATTAAACTCACCCTTTACGCGCTGAAAGTCAATATTCCAAAAAAAAAGTAGTTTTGTTCTCCAGATGTAACTTTTCCGTTTCCTGTAAATTTGCATGGTTATGAGCATGCAAATGTATGCTTACCTCATTTTGGTCTATCACTCATCTGGTACCACTATGACCCATTTGACAACCCATAAGTTGTTGCATGAAGGACTTATGAGGTCAAAGGTCCGGATGGGGTACTTTTACTTGTTACATTTTGTCGACCCATTGTAATAATAGATTTTTTATTTTTATAGTTATAAACAATTTTAATACCACTTCTGCCACATTTTGTCATTAAATACATTTCAGACGAAACATAGGTGAAGCTATGATACTTTTCAGAAAACGTGAGCCCAAGCTTAGAGCGCTGAAAGTCGATATTAAAAAAAATCACAAAGTTCGTAGAATATAACTCTTAATCTTGTTGAAAAACTTAATCTTGTTGCACTAAGGACTGAGGTCAAAGGTCCGGATGGGGTACTCTCACTGGTTACATTTTGTTACATTTTGTTACATTTTGTCGACCCCTTCTAATAACGTAAGCTTTATTTTTATAGCTATAAACAGTTTTAATACAATTCTTGCCACATATTGTCATTAAATACATTCCGGACGAAACATATGTGAAGTTGTGATATTTTTCAAAACATATGAACCCACCCCTAGAGCGCTGAAAGTCAATATTTTAAATATAAAAATCACGAGTTTCGTAGAGTGCAACTCTTTCGTTTGCTCTGTATGTGTATGTTTATGAGCATTCTGTTGTCTTCATTTTGTATATCTGTCATCTGTTTCCACCATTTCAAGTTAGAAAAAACCTTATCTTGTTGCATGAAGGATTTAAGAGGTCAAAGGTCCGGATGGGGTACTAGTACTAGTTACATTTTGTCGACTCCGTGTAATAACATAATCTTTATTTTTATAGTTATTAACAGCTTAATACCACTCTTGTCACATAATGTCATTGAATACATTCCGGATGAAACATAGATGAAGTAATAATATTTTTCAAAAAACATGAGCCCACCCTTAGATCGCTGAAAGTCCAATAAAAAAAATCACAAATTTCGTACAATGTAACTTTTTCGTTTGCTCTGCATGTGTATGATTATGAGCATGCCAATGTCTGTTGTCTTCATTTTGTATATCTGTTATCTGGTTCCATCATATCAAGTTATAAAAACCTTATCTTGTTGCACGAAGGATTTATGAGGTCAAAGGTCCGAATGGGGTACTCTCACTAGTTACATTTTGACGACCCTATGTGACAACAAAATCTTCATTTGTAAAGTTATAAACAGCTTTATTACCATTCTTCCCACATTTCGTCATTGAATACATTCAGGACGAAACACATGTGCATTTTTTATTGTTTTAAACCCACTCTTAGATCGCTAAAAAACGATATTTCAAAAGAATTTAGCACAGCTAGAGCACTGGTCGAACGTGTTTCAAAGACATTATTCACCACCAGGTGGCATACAAATCTGTCTTACATCACAGTCAGTCATGTGTAGTGGATTGTGTGGGCCCACAGACTGATATACTCAGATTGGTAGCAATATTTCAGTTATTAAAAAGGGTGTCAATGGTAACAGATATAGATCTGTCACACTGATAATTGAACAAGGAATCTAGATTCCTTGGTTAGAATGTGCATTACGAAGCTCATTGAGGCCCATAACATATGGTGACGTGTTGCTAATGGTCAAAAGTTGGGTAATATGGGTAATCTGCCTGCAAAGGGAAGGCAGGGTCTAAATTTGTTTTTATGACATATCCATAACAATCACCTCAAATGAGTTTATGTCGACTTTGTCATGGTCATATTACTTCATTCTTATCTGTTGCTAATGATAAACTTTCGAAGGCAGCAGTTATTAGCAGAGTTTAAACCGACATATTGAGAAAAACGTCTGAAAAAGTTATGAATTTAAGGTATACACCAGTAAAACATATTTCAATGAGAAGAGGCATAATGCAGATAGTAGTATTTTTTCACTTTAATGGGCTTATTAGCAGTGTCTCAGGATAACGGCAATGCTGGTGTTGTATGGTGTCAATTATCCAAGTGAATGGAACAGTTGATTTTAGTTATGACATGACATATTCAGGAACTGGCACTATACTGCACTTAGCAGAACTAGTTTAACCCTTGATTCGTCCTCCCCCCACAAATGTTGCTTGATGCCACTTCAGATACTAATCCAAGATGTTAAACAATTCCAGGCATTGCAGAATCTTGGGGTGATATTGGTGATATCAAAAGGTGGTTTATCAATTTGTTTTGCATTGTCTGACAAAAAAGGATCATGTGAAGACAACACATTTCTGAGCAGCGAAGCTACATGGCTGATGGCATTGTGACAAACACAATTATGGCTGCACCAGATACGCTTCTAGATGTTGCTAAAATTGGATTTATTATTTACAAATTGGCTAAAAATACAAATTAACTTTATTATCTTTCCTGTGGATATAATAAACTAAAAAATATAATTATGTCCTCAAAATCGTCTAGTTCCTATTTTATCACTAGGGAGGTTATCATAGGACTAATTCAAATGAGAGTCGGACATGTTACGTCTTGGTGAACAGTGAAAATATTAAAAAACCCAGCACCTGTTGATCTCAAAGGTTAGGTTTATTTTGTCAAAAATATCAAAACTGTATATATGTTGCGTTTGGAATGTATTCAATGACACAATGTGGCAACAGTGGTATTAAAGCTGTTTATAATTATAAAAAATAAGATTTTGTTAATACAAAGTGGTCGAAAAAATATAACTAAGAACTTCTCATCCGGACTTTTGATCCCATATGTCCTTAATGCAGCATGGTAGATTTTTTTGGACATAGTTGTACCAGATGGCAGATTTATCATATGAGGTCAGCAGACATTAGCATGCTCATAATCAGACAGATGTACAGTGAATTGAAACGTGTACATACTACTAGCTGTGGTTATTTTTTTTTTATATAACGACTTTCAGCGCTCTAAGGGTGGGTCTACGTTTTCTGAAGAAAATCTTAACTTCAGATATATTTCGTCCGGAATATATTCAATGTCAAAATGTGGCAAGAGTGGAAATAAAGCTGTTTATAACTATAAGAATGACAACTTTGTTATTACAAGGGTTCGACAAAATGTAACTAGTGAGAGTACCCCATCTGGACTTTTGTCCTTAATGCAACAAGGTGTGATTTTTATAATTTGACATAGTGGTACCAGATGACAGTATTATCAAATGAGGTCAGCATACATTAGCATGTTCATAATCATACAAATATACAGAAAGCGGAAAGTTACATAATGCGAACTGTGTTCAAGTTTTTCTGAAATATTGACTTTCGGTGCCCTAAGGGTGGGTTTACATTTAATGAAAAAACTCCAAACCTCACATCTGTTTCATCCTGAATATATCCAATGACAAAATGTGGCCAGATTGGTATTAAAATTGTTTATAATCATAATAATGATGATTATGTTATTACAGGAGTCGAAAAAATGTAACATGTGAGAGTACCCCATCTTCTCTTTTGAGCTCATAAGTCCTTCACACAACAAGGTAGAATTTGTCTAATTTGATACAGTGTTATCAGATGGCCGATGCACCAAATGAAGTCAACATACATTAGCATAATCATAATCATAGAAATGTACAGGAAACAACAAAATTACATTCTACGTGCTGTGTTAATTGTTTTTTTAATATTGATTCCAGCGCTCTAAAGGTGGATTTATGTTTTGTGAAAAAAATTGAAACTCTAATAAGTTATCATCTTATCTTTAATAAAAGAAAAATATGGATGACAGTGATTTAAAAATTGTTCATAGCAATTGTGGTTTGGGTTTTTAATAACCCGGGGTTAAAAATGTACAGTCTTTGTGGCTCGAGGGTACCCTTGAACATCCCTCATTTTGAAAACTTTGCTGCCACGATCAACTTCTACACCCACCCTAGTAATGTTCCAGGGATATTTTCCTGTCATATGCACATATCAGACCTTTGCCACTTTTAGGGTCAAGCGAACTAAAAAACTAGCAGGTTTTTGAAACTTGGCTTCCAGACTATATCAGTAAACAGCATTTTGCGTCTGCAAGTATTTCCGAAGTAACTACTTTATTGCGAGGCAGACATATATGTGCTTTGGCTTCACATTTTATCACAGCCACATCGATGTTTTTGTACTTAAAAGGTCTTAGTAAAAACATTAGTTATTAGAAGGGGACGTTGCGTTTGTTGCGTTTTGGTGGAGCGCCTGACCGCTTTGTCAGTCATACATGCGTCTCGGGCTCGAACCCCGCTGATCCTGTGTGGCGTTTAGAGAAATATCCTTGTTCCCCCCTTCTTGTGACTAGGCGATCACGTGAATGGCGGCCTAGTCGAGTTAAGGTTGACGTTCACAATATTGCTATTGTGATGGCAAAATCAACGGTTTCAGGTTATAGGTATGGTTATATATTTCCATTCAAGAAAAGATTATTTTAATCAGAAAACAGCATTATAACAGTATTCGAAATGCTAAGCCAAGGAATCGGACCTATGTTGACAGCTAACTTATCACTATAGTCCGTCACACCAAGGAGGTCACCAACCTCCTGGTCACACACATCCCTCATATTGGTGATATCTAATGTAGGCTTAATTGTTGAACCAGGAAGTCCTGGATTTGAAAATAAGGAGTTGAACATAAAGTACAATTCACTTTTAATAAATATAAAATGATTTAATGGTTCGTCTCATCTATTTCAATATACAACTTATAATCCACTTAACCTTTGGACTGCTAAACACGTATATATACGTTTTATGACGTTGCTAAACACGTACATATACGTGTGAAAAAACTAGCAAAATAAGAGTGGGTATTGTCGCAAGGAAAAACTAATTATTTTAAAAGTAAGAGTATTATGCTTGACATACGTGGTAGGAATAATTGAGGATCGTGTCTGGCGTTCATTGTGTGTCTAGTTTTTCCGGTTGTTATCCGCGAAGGCGCAGCCTAGCGGGCATTTTAGAAATACCATTAACAGGTTTACGTTCACAGCAAAGGTTTATTTACCAACAATACTGTGGTCTTTTTAACCAAGGAACATATAATATTTTCCTTGTTTTAACCCAAAAAAAGCACTCAACCTAGACATATATTTGGAAAGGCAATTTTACCGAAAATGGGTTCATATGGGTCCATAGTCTTACCAAAAAATGTTTTTAAAAATGTGTTGCCTACAATTGGATCTAGTTTTCAAATTCAAAATGGCCGCCACAAGAATAGTGCAGAAAGTGAAAATGCGCCATATCTCAGTAACCAATCATCATATAAAAACAAATAATGGCTCTACTTCTAGGTTTTCGGGTACGGGGAATACGTTGGTGGCATTATTTTTGTCATTCAAGGTCAAGGTCACACCCTGGATCAATGTCATAGGTCAATGTCAGCCACCAGCAAGTGAAAATATGCCATACATCAGTGACTTCTCCTGACATAAAACCAAAGAATGGCTCTACGCCTACGTTTTCGGGTACGGGAAAGCCATTGGTGCCATTATTTTTGTGTTTCAAGGTCAAGGTCACAACATGGGTCAATGTCATAGGTCATGTCAGCCACCAGAAAGTTAAAAAATGTTATATCTCAGTATGGGCCTACATTGTAATCATATAATCTCTACACTTAGGTTTTAGGGTATGGGGAATCCGTTGGTGCTATTATTTTTGTGATTTAAGTGAGCTGAATTGAAGCAACCCCAACAAAAATAGGCTTTTTCACCTATTTAATCTGCTTTGATCTTTCTGTGACCTTGCGATGACCTTGTTATGATCTTGAGGTAACACCCCTGTCAAGCCCAACCCCAACCCATGTCACCATGTGTAGGCTACTTGAGTTGGTATTCATCATATGTATTTGAAGTAATGACCATTGTTTCAAACATGACAATCGTTGAGTTATTTGGTCTGCCATATGAGAAATGGGTGACATAAGGGTGATTTGATTGGGTATTACCCCTCCAGTCCCTGTATTAAGCCTGTACCCTCCTGGGGTGTTTTGGTATATTTCCATGCTGGGGTCTAGGTGAGTTTCAACCACCATTGACATCTGAAGTGAGTTGAATTGAAATAAAACCAACAAAAAAGGGTAGTTTTACCTACTTGAAGCTGATTAGACCTTCCTGTGACCTTGAGATGACCTTGTTGTGACCTTGGGGTAACACCACTGTTAATCCCAACACTAAACCATGTGTACTTAGGTTTGGGATTCATCCAATGTTTTTGAAGTAGGCCAACTGGCCATAATAGGTCCAAACATGACAATCGTCGAATTATTTGGTCCATTTCTGCCATATGAGAAAGGGGTGACATAAGAGTGATTTGACGGGGTATTACCCCTCTATCCCTTATAATAATCCTATAACTTATTGGGGTGTTTTGGTATATTTCCATGCTAAGGTCTAGGTGAGTGTCAACCACCATTGACAACTCAAGTGAGCTGAATTGAAACAAAACCAACAAAAAAGCCATTTTCACCTGCTTTAAGCTGAGTTGACCTTCTTGTGACCTTGAGATGACCTTGTTATGACCCTGGGGTAATACCCCTGTCAATCCCAACCCCAACCCATGGCACAATGTGTACTTGGGTTGAGATTTATCCAATGTATTTGAAGTACCGTACTGGCCATTGGTCCAAACATGATAACCGCTGTGTTATTTGGTCCATTTCTGCCATGGACAGACTAAGGAGTGACATAAGGGTGACATAAGGGTGATTTGATGGGGTATTACCCCTCTAGCCCTTATATAACACCTGTAACCTCTTGGGGGTGTTTCGGTTATAGTTCCATGCTGGGGTCTAGGTGAGTTTCAACCACCATTGACATCTCATGTAAGCTGAATTAAGCAACACCAATAAAAATAGGCTATTTTCACCTATTTGGAGCTGATTTGACTTTCCTGTAACCTTGAGATGACCTTGTCATGACCTTGGGGTAATACCCCTACGAAGCCCAACCCCAACCCATGTCACCATGTGTACTTGGGTTAGGATTCATCGAATGTATTTGAAGTACTAGCCATTGGTCCAAACATGACGATCGTTTTGTCATTCGGTCCATTCCTGCCATACGAGAGAGGGGTGACAAAAGGGTAATTTGATGGGGTATTACCCCTACAGCCCTTATATTACCCCCTGTAATTTCTCGGGGTGTTGTGGTATAGTTCCATTCTGGGGTCTTGGTGAGTTTTAACCACCATAGACATCTCGAATTAACAGAATTTGAGCAAAACTCTCCAAAAAGCTATTTTCACCCATTTTAGGCTGATTTGACCCTGCTTTCATTGAATTTGGTTGCCATGGTTACCAGATAAACACAGATAAGTGACCAATAAAAGCAAATAATCATAAATGGGCCTGTAATATATCTATTATTGCACTTTTTATTCCAAATAAGAATACTAGTTATCTATGGCTGGCCTGATGTTAACAAACCTTATTTAGAAAAATATATGGTGATGAAAGGGTTAAACTTAGTCAGCAGTGATGGCTCACGCATCCTGCCGAGCCAGCAGCCAAAACGCCACTTAAAATTATGTAAATAAAGGCATATACCCGTGAAAGACTCGCTAATAAATAGTGACAGTTTAAAAAATTATGCTACGTTTCTACGAGAGCCAAAATATCTCGCGATGGCAGACAATAGATAAGACGTGTTCTGGGGGCGGTTGATGCTCATGGCACACGTGTGGCCCACGAGAAATCATAACATAGGCCTAACGGAAAAACTTCGTGCGATATAAAGGCCAATACACAATACACGTGAAATGTTTAGGCTTGATCTACATCACCGAATGTTTGCTGATCGGCGATATATCGCCATACCATTGAAATGAATTCTTCGATTGTTGTCCAACGTGCTCATGCCTTATAGTGAAGCATAATATTTACATTGCGGCGGACCCCACTCCTGTGGACGTTGATCACCATGCTGCACATGCGTGGTATTGCAATGCGCGACAAGTAACAAGTATTTATTTCTTATGGCCTCCAGAGAGGCAAGATAGACATATGTACAGGTATACATATGCCAGGAGAGCGCTGGCGTCAATTACATGTACAATTTTTTATAGATATACGTACATACACACATTTAAATATAATATTCAATTATAATTACTACAAATACTACATTAAAATTTTGATGATATAAATTTCACAAAAAAGACATAGCTTTCTGAGATTTACATTTGTCATAGTTTTTTCCATTTGTATAGCTGATGGGTTTTTTCCAAAACTTAGGATCTAAATACTTTGTTCTTTCATAATGTTTACTAAGCAAATCATGACGTGCCACCTACTTTGATTAAACATGTCCCCATTTTTCACAGGGAAATCAAAGAGAGGCTTAAAAAGACTCATGGGACCATATCATTTGGCTCACTGAACACAATTAATTATTAGTAGTACGATTGTGAAAGGTCACTGAAATATAATTGGAATTGCGTTGTAGATAATACACCGGTTCTGTATTGCAACCAGCCATCTACAGATAATGCACATGTATGTAATGTATACCCAGTGTGTAATACTGCTCGTCTAGAGTGGATGAACAAGTAGGGGCCTACATGTTTTATCCACACTTGTACCGCCAGATAACTAGACTTTATATTATAATCACCTGATGATTCTAATCACCTGATGATCAATGAATCTACCATTGATCAATGAATGTATCATATTTTAAGAGAGATATGTCTATACATATACACATGAAGTTATAACAACTCAAACTGTCCGTTATCCTGAATCTGGAAAGATAACCGTCTGAATTGAATACATAATATATTATAATAGGTTGCACTCTATTTAATAGTGGTGTTATATGTGATACGTCTATAACAGTAAGATTGTCTCAATGTTGCTACATTTGGATTATTTGGGAAGAAATCAACCATTAAGACGGCAAGATTAACCAAGCTATTAATAGTAGTATTAATAGTATGTAGCAGTGGACAATGTTTCGAATAAAATTGGCACAATTATTGTGCAGCACGATATTAAGCTGATTATAACATTTAGGGTGTCAGTTGAGTTATTTACACAGGATCCAGATATGTCAAACAGATGTAATGAGACTATGCTTGACAGCATCAACCAGGTAGGCCTATTATGTTACCAGCCTTGACGCGATCAGGGTTGTTAATATTAACGTGAGGTATAATTAATACTAATATTCAAATGTCAAATTAATACGAAAAATGTGAAAGCATAGTCATAAAGGAAATCATTGTTTAACATGTTTAAGTAGTGCATAGTAATTGGCAACACATTGGTAATTAAAGTAAAACATACAGCAAATTGCTTTCAAAGATGGCAAACAGTATTAAGATATCTTCTTATAGTTATATAAATAACCTAAAAAAAAAGAAATTTATCAGTGTATATAAACAAGTAATTAGCGGGAATATCTCTATCTAGGATGAAGAAGCTTATAATGCCCCCTCAATAGCTGCCGAGTATTACCATATGTGGTCAGACAGACTGGGTCTATCCACACATTGTCGTATATTGGACCTCTTTTCTGGAGCAGGACTTGTTGGAGTAGAGGTGAGTTATAGCAGATCAAAATGATCAAACTCAGCAAGTCTGTGGTCCATTAAAACTTGATACCAAATCAACATGATTAAACTTAGCAGGTTTATGTTCCACTAAAACTTGATACCAGATCAACATGATCAAACTTAGCAGGTTTATGTTCATTTAAAACTTGATACCAGATCAACATGATCAAACGTAGCAGGTTTATTTTCAACTAAAACTTGATACCAGATCATCATGAGCAAACTTAGCAGGTTTGTGTTCAACTAAAACTTGATACCAGATCATCATGATCAAACTTAGCAGGTTTATGTTCAACTAAAACGAGTGTTAATATTTGGATGAATACCTTTGTATTAATGTTACTACAGGTCTGTATATTTTTTATCATTAGCGGGATTTATTTCTGTACTATTTCTCAATCCAAATGACGTTTTTACACAATACTCGCTTAGGCCTACTGATGAGGATTGATGACTTTTCTAAATCTATATCGTGCATGCAAAGAGGGGACCAAACGTAAAAAAACTTTCAGTGAATTTGAAAGCGAAAAAAGTGAATTTGGGCCAGTATGCTTATAATCACTAGCCTTACATATTTAGTAAGTGATTATAGGTTTCTGTATTTGTAATCTCACGATAACATCTCATATTATATAATATATTATCACACGCTTAGAATGATAAAAACACATCAATCGGGACCTGGGAGGGGGGATTAAGTCGAATCGCCTGTTATCACCCATGGTCTTAGGATCGTCCAAACTGATAGCATGTTGTTTCATGACACCTACTAGAACACACATAAAAACATTCCGAGTTGGGGCTTGACACACCGACCCGGTTTTTCTCGGATTTTTTTATTTTTTTTTAATTTGACAAGACCTATCATTTTTAACAAATAAACCAAAACTGAATCTGAAAACGGAATTTTTATTCCCCAATCTCAACCCGCATGATTGCATCATTTTCAGATGTTCCAAAAATTCAACCATGATTTTAAGGTCATTTGTCCGTTATTGAAGTCAAAACACAAAATGCGGGTAGTCGTACAACACACAAACATTGTTTAAGTCAAAACATATAGTTTTGATTAAATTCCACAAAATAATAGAATATTTAATTTGTTGCGTTTCTTTTTGTGCCAAGTATATATGAGGAGAATGTAACATATTGTGAACGACTGGGCTTCTACAGAGCTGTACAAAGGCGCTCTGCTGTTCTGATGTTTATAAAACACGGAGATGACAGGTCTGGGATCTCAATTGTAATTGTTTTTCGACCAATCTAAAACATTTCACATATGCAGTAAAATAGGTGAGCTCATTACAGTAATGTTGGTCATGTACGATTTGTGGTTGAATATTATCGACAGTTGCATTATTGGTAGGCATTCGTCTGGTGTATTGGATTCAGCGCTGTAGGCCGGTCCCCTACATTGAATGATAATACCTGTCTTCTCTACTCTGTAATACAGTGATAACTACCCGACCAAACGAAAAAATACAGCGGCGATGGGGGACTGTGAAATACAGTAAGCTGCTGAAGATGAGGTCTTAAAAATAATAGTGCTGTGGTTTATCAATAGTATTATGGCAAAACACTGTAACCTCACAATACACTCTGTAATATGTCCACTTACTGTCAGAAAATGGCAGATTGTCTACATCTGATGGCTGA
Source organism: Flabesymbios commensalis (assembly GCA_964017125.1). Classification (NCBI taxonomy): domain Eukaryota; kingdom Metazoa; phylum Annelida; class Polychaeta; order Terebellida; family Flabelligeridae; genus Flabesymbios; species Flabesymbios commensalis. Next base: position 31,552,279 of record OZ024905.1, on the reverse strand, counting down.
CAACAATAATACTCAATGTAATATGTCTACTGTTTATTTCAACAGTATTACGTTGTTCATAATGGATCCAATATTTCATATATTGTAAAATATATTTGGACACGTAGGCTATGCCATGATGGTGAAAATTATTATATTTATTTATTACTCACCATGCTGCCAGATATATATATATATAGTTTAAAGCTAACTTATTCCGTGCACTCTTGGACAATGTTGGTAGATATGTTGCATCCATGTATTTTCGGAATAGTTAATGATTGTCCAAATATAATTCTTTTTTAGTTGAAAAAACTTGGTTGCTACGACAACTTGGTGGCAGTAGAAGAAACGGAGGCAATGTTGGAAAAATCTAAACGGAGCAAGATATACAGAGAGTATTATTGTTGTCAGCCATCAGGTGTGGACAGTCTACCATTCTCCGACAGTAAGTGAACATATTACATAGAGTGGCATTTTTTATCAGCCATCAGGTGTGGATAATCTACCTTTCTCTGACAGTAAGTAGATATATTACGTAGAGTAGTATTTGTTGTCAGCCATCAAGCCTGGACAATCGACCATTCTCCGACAGAAGTAGACATATTACATAGAGTAGCATTTGTTGTCAGCAATCAGGTGTGGACAATCTCCCATTCTCCGACAGTAAGTGAACATATTACATGGAATGGCATTTGTTGTCAGCCATCAGGTGTGGACAATCTACCATTCTCTGACAGTAAGTGGACATATTACATAGAATAACATTTGCTGTCAGCCATCAGGTGTGGACAATTTACCATTCTCTGACAGTAAGTAGACATATTACATGGAATAACATTTGCTGTCAGCCATCAAGTGTGGACAATCTACCATTCTCTGACAGTAAGTAGACATATTACATAGAGTAGCATTTGTTGTCAGCAATCAGGTGTGGACAATCTACCATTCTCCGACGGTAAGTGAACATATTACATAGAATGGCATTTGTTGTCAGCCATCAGGTGTGGACAATCTACCATTCTCCGACAGAAAGTAGACATATTACATACAGTAGCATTTGTTGTCTTCCTTCAGGCTTGAGCAGTCTACCATGCTTTGACAGTAAGCAGACATATGACATAGAGTAGCATTTGTTGTCAGCCATCAGGTGTGGACAATCTACCATTTTCTGGCAGTAAGTAGACATATTACATAGAGTAGCATTTGTTGCCAGCCATTATGTGTGGACAATCTACCACTCTCTGACAGTAAGTAGACATATTACATAGAGTAGCATTTGTTGTCAGCCATCAGGGTTGGACAATCTACCATTTTCTGACAGTAAGTGAACATATTACATAGAGTATTATTTGTTGTCAGTCATCAGATGTGGACAATCTACCATTCTCTGACAGTAAGTAGTCATATTACATAGAGTAGTATTTGTTGTCAGCCATCAGGCCTGTACAATCTACCATTCTCTGACAGTAAGTAGACATATTACATAGAGTAGTATTTATTTGTTGTCAGCCATCAGGTGTGGACAATCTACCATTCTCTGACAGTAAGTGAACATATTACATAGAGTGGCATTTGTTGTCAGCCATCAGGCCTGGGCAATCTACCATTCTCTGACAGTAAGTAGACATATTACATAGAGTAGCATTTGTTGTCAGTCACCAGGCTTGGACAATCTACCATTCTTTGACAGTAAGTAGACATATTACATAGAGTAGCATTTGTTGTCAGCCATCAGGTGTGGACAATCTACCATTCTCTGACAGTAAGTATACATATTACATAGAGTAGCTTTTGTTGTCAGCCATCAGGGTTGGACAATCTACCATTCTCTGACAGTAAGTAGACATATTACATAGAGTAGCTTTTGTTGTCAACCATCAGGTGTGGACAATCTACCATTCTCTGACAGTAAGTAGATATATTACATAGAGTAGCATTTGTTGTCAGCCATCAGGTGTGGACAATCTACCATTCTCTGACAGTAAGTAGACATATTACATAGAATAACATTTGATGTCAGCCATCAGGTGTGGACAATCTACCATTCTCTGACAGTAAGTAGACATATTACATAAAATAACATTTGCTGTCAGCCATCAGGTGTGGACAATCTACCATTCTCTGACAGTAAGTAGACATATTACATAGAGTACCATTTGTTGTCAGCCATCAGGCCTGGACAATCTACCATTCTCTGACAGTAAGTAGACATATTACATAGAGTAGCATTTGTTGTCAGCCATCAGGTGTGGACAATCTACCATTCTCCGACGGTAAGTGAACATATTACATAGAATGGCATTTGTTGTCAGCCATCGGGTGTGGACAATCTACCATTCTCTGACAGCAAGTAGACATATTACATACAGTAGAATTTGTTGTCTGCCTTCAGGCTTGAGCAGTCTACCATGCTCTGACAGTAAGCAGACATATGACAAAGATTAGCATTTGTTGTCAGCCATCAGGTGTGGACAATCTACTATTTTCTGGCAGTAAGTAGACATATTACATAGAGTAGCATTTGTTGCCAGCCATCAGGTGTGGACAATCTACCATACTCTGACAGTAAGTAGACATATTACATAGAGTAGCATTTGTTGTCAGCCATCAGGGTTGGACAATCTACCATTTTCTGACAGTAAGTGAACATATCACATAGAGTATTATTTGTTGTCAGTCATCAGATGTGGACAATCTACCATTCTCTGACAGTAAGTAGTCATATTACATAGAGTAGTATTTGTTGTCAGCCATCAGGCCTGTACAATCTACCATTCTCTGACAGTAAGTAGACATATTACATAGAGTAGTATTTGCTGTCAGCCATCAGGTGTGGACAATCTACCATTCTCTGATAGTAAGTAGACATATTACATAGAGTAGTATTTGTTGTCAGCCATCAGGTGTGGACAATCTACCATTCTCTGACAGTAAGTAGATATATTACATAGAGTAGTATTTGTTGTCAGCCATCAGGCCTGGACAATCTACCATTCTCTGACAGTAAGTAGACATATTACATAGAGTAGTATTTGTTGTCAGCCATCAGGTGTGGACGATCTACCATTCTCTGACAGTAAGTAGACATATTACATAGAGTATTATTTGTTGTCAGCCATCAGGCCTGGACAATCTAACATTCTCTGACAGTAAGTAGACATATTACATCGAGTTGCATTTGTTGTCAGCCATCAGGCCTGGACAATCTACCATTCTCTGATAGTAAGTAGACATATTACATATAGTAGTATTTGTTGTCAGCCATCAGGTGTGGACGATCTACCATTCTCTGACAGTAAGTAGACATATTACATAGAGTATTATTTGTTGTCAGCCATCAGGCCTGGACAGTCTAACATTCTCTGACAGTAAGTAGACATATTACATAGAGTATTATTTGTTGTCAGCCATCAGGCCTGGACAATCTACCATTCTCTTATAGTAAGTAGACATCCACAGTGTATACAATTTAAAATGTAGTGTTTCACATACAACACTGCAAATGTTCAAACGCCGTGGATTTTTCTCGTGGTGATACCAAGCCATTTGTAAGATGAAGCAGTGTGTGTTACAAGTGGATACGCACCTGTTCCCAGTAGGCATATACGGGGTTGTAAAATGCTGGGTGGGATTCCTCCATTAAGACCCAAGGTCGCTGACATTGCGGCAGCCGTAAAATAGGCCTGAAGCAAACATAATAATGAATTGGCTATGACTCAACATATCGTTCGAAAATATAATTGCACACGGGAAAATATATGAACAGAAATATATTTATGGATATCGCTTATGGAAACTTGGAGGAATATGTGAGAGGAGAATAAAAATAGCAATTATTGTGGCAATCATGTAGCAACGGTAATTTGTATTTCACATGGTTTTTATTTAAAACAACAACAACAACAACAACAACAACAACAACAACGACGACGACGACGGCGGCGGCAGCGGCGGCGGCGGCAGCAGCAGCAGCAGCAGCAGCAGCAGTAGTAGCAGCAGCAGCAGCAACAGAACAACAACAACATCAACAGAATATTAACAAATGACACCCATTAATAGATATCTTGATGAGGACACATTTACAGTTAAATATAACACCGAGAAAACAGAAACAAAACTCCCCTTTTTTGTAGACAGGGAAAATATGATTTGTTCAGTTTTGAGGAGCACAGCGAACAGCTTCTCTCCATCAACTGGTACAATTAATTCATACCATGTTCAAGCACGATCGAGTTAATATCACATATGTGACGTTACACTGGACAAAAACTGACTGCAGACATCATACAGAATATCAATTGACTTAGCACATCTGACATCCAACGTAACAGCCCTGACAAGGCAGAAACATTTCAACAAGATGTGACTCTACTATTACCACTAAACAAATATAACTGACGCCACAAAATAAGTAGCCTGTCGTCTGTGATGTATTTTTAAACACACACGAAAAACATGAGAAATTTGAACGTTTCTTCTATCGATAAAGCGGCAGAGGGCCATATATTCGTCCTATATCCCATTACTAAACATGTGAGAATACAGGAAATGGCATGACCAGAACCCCCCTGGCGGACGAACAGGACCGGATGCGCCATTCGTAATGCTCCTTGGCTTTCAGGTTTACCTCACTTAGATTAAGCTCTGATGTCTCTCCTGTTGACGAGACATGTAATGTCTGAACAGCATCTCCACCACTACAAGTAGTTAGATGTAGAGAGAGTATTGTCTCCAACAGATATGTTGAATTAACTAGTAAAAGTTTGGATAATGTGTAATCTATAATAATGTTATTGTTTATCATTCAGACAGTTTTGACGGAGCCATTATGACTGGTGCTCTGGACGGATCGACGTCTATAAAGAATGCTATTTTCGCAGAAATGATCAGACTAACTAAACGGGGTAAATATTTTGTATGATAAAACTATATAATATTAATAATAAAGCAAATGCTATGTATATAGCAAAATGGGTTCGAAATATGTCAATTAGTACATTCAGTTACCTTGCATCTGTTAAGCATAGGAAACTAACGTATTTTGCTATGTAGTTATAGTTATGTAATCTCACGATATTGTTTTTGATTATTAATTTGCTGTACAATCGTAAAAAAATAACCAAGATCTAAATTGTACTTCTTTATTCTCGCTGAGGTATCTATGGAGTCAGTGACCGTGGCTTCACGTCGCTTTCTCCATCTTGTGGCAGTGATATCGCGATAATAGGAAGGCCGAAATAGGTACACCTACCAGGTCCTGCTATTTTCAAATTTAACGAATTTAACGATTTTAGCGAGTCTTATGTGTACAGCCACGAGAAGTAACGTTTGTACTCCTCACTCCATGTATATTAACTGTTTGTGGCATAATGACAATTCCCAGTCAATGGTGTTGTCACCAGGAAACCGCATCTATCATTTACTAGTCTACATCCGCACTGAATGCGCCACTGAATGAGTGGTAAATCTATATTTGTCCAGTCAATATGTGATATGACCTGGAACTGACCGCAACAATTTTTTTCAGTAACCAATGTAACTTTCAATGGTTTGTTACACTCTTGTTCCACTGCATTCCTCCATTCAATTTCTAGAATATCTGTAAAATGTAGTATAAAAAATGTCAGCAAATATGTATACAATTTCTATGTTTATTACTTTCTGATTCGAAATCTAAAACAAAAAAATTGCAAAATCCAATATGTCGAACAACAGCTTTTCGAATATCTTACAGCTATACATTTGTGTAAAATGTTTGTATTCAATATTACACCTGAAGCTATAGTGGGACATATCATAACGTTGGGAGCTAGATGGGTTGTGAAGAACATTAAATTTACAAAGATTTACAGCTAAAAATAGATAAACCTGAACAATAATTTGAATACATTTCTTTCAAGAATCAGTTTATCTGATAGTCTAGCTGACTTTCCAACTGTGATGATTTATTTTCTGTTCTTTTTAATATGTATACTTTGATACATCACCATCCACCATGATTTATTTCATATATTCTAGATCAGCACCACTTGCAATAAATCAATCTATCCTGTGCATAGGTCTGTAAATCAATAAAAAATATCGCTAAATGATGGACGATAATAGGTGAATAAAATGACAACTAGCCAAAAAATCAAATCAGGCAGCCAGAAATATCGCCATCGTAAAATAGGAGACGTCATTTTAATATAAGGGATGTTTAACACACATTTTAAAATCATATTGTATAAATTACAGGTGATGAAAGTGTTTTATCTAGCTCCCAACATTATGACATTATATATTCAGGTGTAATATTAAATCAATTTTTTTTATGTGAATGTATAAGTTTAAAACAATGTCCTATCATTTGAAATCGGCATACAACAGAAATTAGTAACTAATTGTAATTCAGTAGATGAAGAATATTTTTGGGACACTTTGTTTTACATAATTTTACAGGTGTTGTTTGTTTTTTTTCCGTATTTTTGGTGATCTTGGCCATATAACACTTTGGTGCAATGAAGCACTCTTGGTGGAAGTTTTTGGAGAATTTAAACTAGTGGTAATTTTACAATACATTTTGGAAACTATTTTATCTATATACTACAAGGAGACAATAGTTTGACAATAAAATATGTGTCTTTTTGGGGTCACCATTGGGTATATAAATAAAGCCCTTGGTATCTTTAACAACAATCCATAATAAAAAGATTGTTTTGTTGGAAATTAAAAAAAATTGTCTTCGTCACACTTTTTTTTAAAGCACTAAAACTGATGCCAGTGTTTCGTGAGCATGCTTAAAAACATGTGTGTGGGGATGTAGGTTGAAATAATCACACGAGGAATAAGCAGCATTTTCTGGATTTCTGATCCCCAAATTATTTTACATTGGAGTTGATGTGAGCTCTGTACCCATATTATTTTCTCCAAGTGACTGGTTTATTGGTGATAGAAGTTTTGAAGGAAATTAAACTTTTGGTTTGTCATCTTATTTATATAAACGTAATGTCTGGTTCCATTGTATCACAGACAACTGAACTTTGTGCAGGAATACAATACTGAAACACGCGAACGATAAGTCTTGCCACTTAATGACAACTTGGTAAGCTGTGAGCCTACTTATATTGGAATATACATCCATGACACGCCATCTTCAACCATCAAGTTTTGTGCGGCATTCGCTTTGATTGTTAACGAGGGTGTAGAATTGAATGGACAAGTTGATGTCACTCACGCTTCTTGTGTGACTCATTGTTGTCTCTTATTATGTATCCCCTCTGAAGAGGTGGGGACATTTTGATTTACCTTTGTCCGCTCAGTTCGTCCGCTCAGTTTGTGTCTGTGCATTCTCTCCATCTACCGTGCAGGCGGTCAAACACGTGACGTTGACCCAATTCTGCTAATGTTGGCCAACCATCTCTGACGCTGAGCCAACATTAGCCCAGTATTGGGTTACCGTTTGGTGTTTTTCGAGCAACGCTGAATGTGGGCCAGCGTCACAGACGGCAGCGTCACAGACGGCGGGCCAACATTAACCCAGCTTTTCGGTTCAAAGCATTGTGCTGGTAGTACATCCAGCATTGGAAAGGCCTACTGACTACGGTTCAATGGATACTGCCCAGCACCGGCGAGGCTGGCTCAACATTTAACTGGAATTGGGTCGGTGTCGGCTTGCACTGCCAGACCCGCAGCCCAGCAACCACGAGGCGTTGAACGAGTGCTGGTTTTGTGCTTGGCCAGCGTCGCAGACTGTGGGCCAGAATTGAACCAGCATTGGGTCAGCGTCTCGTGTTTGCTGGGAGTGTTGACAGGCTAGATTTGTGTTTTGCACATCACCGGGTATGAAGATATTAAAACTGTTGCCCAACTGATTGAGCCTAAAGACGACTAAGACGACTCAGTTACTGTAGATCATCTTCCCGGCAGCAAGTCTTGACACAGCGAGGCCTCAGGAGTAGCGAACCTTGCTGTGGAAGATGCTGCAGATATAAAAAACGGGTTCCACCACATCGAAATACATAGTCTCTACTGTCCACAGGAGCCATTTAATAACATTAATTACAAAAGCCATTGACACTACATCTTTTCTTTATCATCTTTTATGGCTACGCTGCTGGAGGGGAGACATATCTAGTATTTTTTACAAAAAAACTAGATTCTTCCAGTGATGTTTGGGCGTTGTCCAAATATGTTGAGTTTGATTCAGTTCTTTCTAGTTTTTATTCCTCTATGTCCAAATTGTGTAGTGCTATTTCTCCCTGAGTTTTTATGTCATTTGAATGTCGGGTGAAAGCATTACATTTGATGTCCGAACTCTGAAGTCTAAAATTCCAGTGCAGAATGGCTGCCAAAAAACTCATACGCAAAATTCTAATCAATCTGTCATAATAAAAATAATACAACAAAATTTAAAATGTCCGCCACTAAAATAATATTGTCACTTGAAAAGTCACAATTCCCCTCTAGTTCATATTGACACTTTATTTGTACTTTTATGAGATATGACAGTTTAAAGTTATTGACATTTTAAAATGAATAGCGGTCATCTTGGATTTTGCTGGGATTTCCCTTCTTACAGGTTTCTATAATTCGTTTATGCTATTCCAGAATATCACTCGAGTTATGTAGAATAAATTAATTTTGTTGCTGTCAGTTGCAGATGCGCCCATTATATCTGCTAAATTGACTGGACTATATATATCTTGTGGCAATGTACCTCTAACAATACTGCTATAAAAAATGACTGACGTGTGTTAGTTGTATAATAAAGCATAGACTGCTCTGGTTCGGTTTCTCGTGTTTGCTGGGTATCCGATCTTTATATTTGGAAATTATTTCAAATGTAACCGCTAATTCGGATACGCCCGTGGCCAAATCAGATTATATTGCATCAGTCTCGAAAACCCTCGATCACTTTTGTTGACGAGGGACACCTGGTGAGTGTAATGTATAAATATTAGACCTGAAAAAGGCCAGAAACAACTGAATTAGCATTCGTAAATTGTAAAAGGTAAGCCTCACTTTGCCTCAGTTTAAAACAAACTCTATAGTTATTGGCCAGTTCCTGCTGCTGTTATATTTTATAAAGTTATATCATTTCTATGTATTTTAGGTGGTCTCATTGTAAACGTGATGAGAGAGTACGACACAGATATTGGGAGGTCACATACAGGACTCCATGAAATGTTTGACCAGCTGGTGTACCAGAAGCAGTGGATCAGACTCATGCACGTGATCCCCGAACAAAACTTCTCCCTCAATCATCACGGCATTGTACATATTTACAGAGTTTCAAAAACCAAAAAACCTAAGCCCAAGGAAGCTGCAGCGGATTAATAACTGAATGAAATAGGCCTGCTATTGAATACATTATCTCAATACAGCAAATGCTCAGCTGAAATATACTGATATTTAAAATACACTTCCTCATAGGTTCAATATTATTATCATTTTGAATTTGTAATATTTGTTCCATCATGTAAGATAATAATAAGATACAACTTGGCATAATGGACAGTACGACATTCTCGGTAATCTGCGCGATAAACACATACCGGTACTAATATTTAAAGGAAGTCCCATGATCCTACTAGTGATTGTATTTTATGTGTGCAATATTTCAATCCAATTTAAAAAAACCCAGTCAAATGTAGCCCAGTCATCGTGTGGTGGTATGTGCAATTTAAAATGTATGTTATATGTTCAAGCAATTAGAGCATAGTGTACAATTTTTGTTATAAACTATGTTTTACAGTCTATTTGTATAGAAATATCACGACAACAATGTCACCTAATTGATACCATATAGACGGGTGATATATTCTTATATTTTAGTAATGTACACTTATAAAGGGAAGCTGTACATTTTTTTTGGTAAAAATGCACAATTTCAGTTTTGTCTGTAGCATGTAGAGGTGGTCGGATAAAGTGAGGCCATAGATAAAATTTAACCTAACCTGGAAATTCATACAGAAGTTTATAGTTTGATTGATTTGCGTTCAGTAGAGGCTAGAGTCATCATTTCCACCGGGAGTATTAAATTTCACCCAGTGGCAATTTTTAATTTTTTTAATTTTCAAGATAGCCGTCAATCGATAGACGCAAATCTAAAAATGGCATATCTCTGAGCATATTTGTTCAAATTTGATAGATAATAGAGTCGATTTCCATCAAACCAAAAGCCAGAAGTACAGTTATGACATTAGAATATTAATTGGAGGTCAAGGTCAAAGGTCAAGGCCATTTTATGGGTCTGGTAAGGTTAGAAAGGCATCTGATGTGTTTTCTGATTACGATTATTCACAAAATCACCGAAGCTAAAAGCGTAAAAAACATTGGTGAAAACTTTCGACTCAAATGATGCACAACTATTTTACAGAAAGTGATGGCTGCCATTTTTCAAGATGGCGGCCATTTCCAGCATGAATATCAGTTTTCTGGATAGTTTTCCCCAAACGTGTGCGATTTCAATGATTTTGGTATCAAATCATACATTTTTGACCATTGAGAATCTGAATTACGAAATTCAGTAAAAGCTTCTTTTTACATAATTTGAGACATAGAGTTAAAATACATCATGTTGATTAGAATGAAATATGGTCTCGATCTAAGGCAAAAGCAGAATATACTTTTTGTTTAGAGGTTATTTGTGTGAGGTATCATTTCTAAACATAATTATGTTGAAAGGGGGAAAATAAATGAATAAATGTATTGTATTGTATTGTATAATTTTCATCATGGTGACATGTACACATAAATCAATATGACGGTATAAATATGACTACAAGATCGTGCCAAACCCATGTGGTCTTATAAGTCACTCCAAAATAAAATACTGGAAATAAGATGTGTATGCTGAACAAGACAGCTAAAAAACAAAATAATTTTACATAATAATGTAATATTTATCACAGCACATACCAGCATCGACCCACCAACATGGGAATGATGGGCCAGCGTCTAAGACGTCAGTCCAATATTGAACCAACACCGGTACGGGTCAATAACCTGTATCTGCCCTAATGTAATCATTAGCTAGTACAAAATAATCGCATTTGTCACTTTAAATATTCATGAGAATAAAATATACGATCCCAATACCACGACGAGGAACAATAATCCGCTGCTGGCATCTCTCCGCAATGGTAGAAGGTATGTCCAGAAAATCCGCGAAATATTGTCTTCTTCGTCCATACCCAGTCTGCAGAGCTCGCTATGTCTGGCTGGAATACTGTTGACTGCATGACTCCTTATGATGCCCGCCTGATGACAGCTCCTTGCAAACATCTCCAGTCTTACATCATTGACGCCCTCAGCTGTGCTTGATCTGTCATACATTCAGACACAAACCTCACCACGATCTCATCGTCATCGTCAATTATTGTTGATTGGAACTGATTTTATTTATCTCATCACGTACATCACATCCTCTTTCATTTGTCACAGAATGTAGATACAACACCAAGATCCAAAACCCTGGATTGCCGAAGGTGTGAATACCACTGCTCTTCTTTGGGCCCAATAGGGAGCACATCGCATGGACAGGAATCCATCTCCAGTGCTGATCTTGGCCATATGAAATTCACAGCTGCTGTAGACATATTCCAAAGAGCTGACATCATACTGACTGCTATGAAAACAATGTCAGTGTCACTGGCTTTTGCCATCAGGACTCCCTCAGGGCTTCCTCGTTTTGTCACATGATTGGTGTGTGAGAATATCATCGTGCCCGCCTCCTCTTGAGTGGAGAGGGCAAATTCATCTAGGTTGATCATGTGGTTGCTGGTTAAATCTTATTTTTATATTAATGATCACATTCTCTCATTGTTTCTGAGAAAAATGCGCCAGTTGGATTGAATTTTGCGCTTGTTTGACACCCTTCATCTCATTCACGTCCTCGCTTCAGTTGACTTGGCAATTTTCACACTATTACACCTGTACATACGTTGAACGCAATATCCGTCTTATTCTGCTTGGGAGAGTGTACTTGTATTGTGAGAGAACATCACATGTGGCGTGGTGCTCATTATGGCTGCATAGTGGTCTCAGTACCGTTTTTTGTTGTGCAAGCTGTCTCCTATTGCGTGATCAAGCATCTGACTTCAGGACCGGTGCCCATCCAGTGCAGCAGGATCTCCAGTCACACCAAATGCTCCACCATCAGCCTTGACGACTGCGTTCGCTTGCTCAAGAGCCTGGTCAATAATTACTGGTGAGAACTGTCGGCTCGATTTATGCACAATATTGAGTTCAGAACTCTTGAGCCATCTGAGGTTGTTTCTGTTGAGTCATATTGTCTTAGTAGTGGACGGGAGTATATTGTGAATAATTTACTTTGTTTTTGACAAATAAGAATGGTATCAGCTGGGTCAGTGACTCGCCGTACAGATTGAAGTTTGCCTTCTCGAATAATTGGATCAACAAGAGGATTGCTATCACCAAGTACCAGAACTGGAACTAGGAACTCTCACACCATGATTCAACCTCGAGAGCTTCCTTGGTGTTTTCTGGTTGTGGATGATTCCTGAAACACAGTACTACATCTACTACACAGCCCTATTCTGCAACTGCCGCGAAAGTTGTGACAAAACTGCCCCAAAAAATGATTATTTTAATGATGGAAAAGGCAGCCATCTTAAAAAATCGCCGCCATCTTGAATTTTCGGTCTCGCAAAATAATAACTCAGATTCATCATAGCCGTAAATATATGATTTCAAACCAAGATCATTCAAATAGGACAATTATCTGGGGTTTTATTCAAAAATGTATATTTTGAATAGCAAAGTGGCGGACATCTTGAAATATGGCGGTCATCTTGGCATTTCAGAGTTTTTTTCCCCAAAAAATCCCCCAGAAAGTATGCATGCCAATTTTGATGCTTGTATCCGGAAGATTCTCCCGAAAAAAAACCCACTTATAGCTGCCCCACTATGAATTGTAGGCGTGTATTGTAGGCGTATATTGAAAGCGTATATTGTATTGCACTAATCCATGACGGGTGTAACCGTCATGCTAAACCTGAAGGGGTTAATTAAATGTTGTTTTGGTTGGGTGAAAATCGGTCACGTGCCACATTTGATGCCCTTTTTCAACCTTATCAGACCCATAAAATGGCCTTGACCTTTGACCTTGACTTGCAAATAAGGCCCAGCATATATGTCATTCTATAGATTTGAGACTAGGGATTGGCGGCCATCTTGGAAATATGCAAAATAAAAAATTGCCACTGGGTAAAATTTAGTACTCCCGGTGGAAATGATGACTCTAGCCTCTACTGAACACAAATCAATCAAAATATAAACTTCTGTATGAATTTCCAGGTTATAGCAGCATTCTGCCTGACTAATATTATTAATCTACAGTTCATCGCACATTCTCTATAACAAGATGCCAGTCTATTTAGGGGCCGTCGCAAGTCCCTGTATTGGATTTGAACACCCACCCACTCCGATACGAAAGAACCGGCAAGAGAAATTTCGTAGCAAATCCATTCCGTTTCAGATGCAAAATTAGAAACATAAATATATATATATACATATCTTTATTGCTGACTTGATGTTTTCATCACTGTACACGGGAAAAGAAGAAAACAGGGAACAGAAAACAGTGCAAATATTTATAACAGTAAACTAATACACTTTTTAAAAAAACGTCAATAGGAAAGGGGCACCCACCGACCAACTTTTGCGACGGGGCCTATAAAGGACGAAATGTATGCTTTGCGGAATAGACGTGTTATTCCAAGAGTAAGATTCCAATATATAAATAATTAGGTTTCAGAGACGAGCTGTAACATTTCACAATGAGAGGGTTTCTTTCGCATCTTGCGATGGCAAGATAATTATTTAGCTACGATATACCTAGCTGTAGCTGCCTATCATACATTTCTCACATACAGATAGATAAAGATATGTATTGACATCAATATGTTACTAGATGAATAGAGTTAGTGTAACCACTTTTTTGTGATCTCGTTATTTGCATTTAAAAATGTGTGATTTTGATTAAGGCTGGGTCGGTTCTGTGAATGGGTCTGCTACTTACATACACACCTTACATACAGGCATTCAGGCACGTGAATAAAACGACTGAACATGTTGTTTTGTTTTTAATGACTTCTTTTTTTACAAACGTACGAGTGGGCCTAATGCTTTTGTTTGAATAAACTGATAACACAACAAACACAACCGTGTGTTATGATATCGTGTGACATTTCGTCAAGTCTTTCATCAGTATTTACAAAATGTTGTTGTGTTTATTGGGAAGACTCTGTCTACGTCGTATTCACATTCGCAACATATGGATTGTTGATGTTATTACACGGCCACAATATTAATTAAACACAACTTTAACAATTAATTATATCACTGATGAACTAAACCGACAAGAAGCTTTTTTTTGTTTTACACATAGGCCACATACTTAATAAAAATTGGAAGTGTTGTCTTTGTAGGCCTATGCCTTCACTCAGATTCCTTGTTATACTTCATACGTTAGAATTTAGAAACATACAGTGACACTTTGTTCAAAATAGTCTTACAATTTAAGTGCTTTGGTCATCGATTTACTTGCATAATAGCTTACTATATAACTATGGAAATTGTTTGTTACTATTTCAAAACAGGTTCTCTAAGCAAGTTGTGCTCAGCTTATTTGAGCTAGCTATTATTTCGTGTGGTAAACACAAATTGCTAGTATTTTTATCATAGCACCAGATGTTATATTAAATATTCTTGTGTTCGCAAAATTATGCCAACAATAATCAATATTAAAACCGATCAATAAGCAAACTATTAGTTTTTTGTAGTAAGCATACAATGTTAGTATTTTTATCATAGCACCAGATGCTATATTAAACATTGTTGTGTTCTCAAAATTATGCCTACAATACTCAATATTAAGAGCAATCAGTCAAAATTTGATAACTTGCTTCACCGTGATGACAACTGTAATTAATTACACTGCCAAATTTAACACTAAGTAGCGGAAAGTAACATTCATAGACGAAAGGTCGATCTGTGAAAACACGTGCCTTTTTTCACGTTGACGCAAAGTTCTCATAGTGATTCGTGCTAGGAATAATTGTTACGCGTCCAGTTGATACTATTAAATCATGTCGCCCCAGGCAGACTCCTTTGTGTCTGTCACACGCCGCGCCAGTGCACCTACATACATCATGGCGAATACGTTAGCTTAACCCTTTACTTACAATGGCCGTTCAGTCAATAAATAATAAATAATAATAACTGACTGACACTTTAAAAGGTATCTTTTGAGACGAAATGTACCCCATCAGCAATATTTAAAAATACTTCACTTAAAATTTTACAAATCATTTTCATTCACTTCTTGTTGTGGGTCGTGTCGGTGAGAAATGTATAGTGGGCAACATTTTCTATTGAATAGCTTGGCAGTTGAAATATATAAAAAATAAGTGCATGATGGCAAACCGCACTGGAAAACGATCGTACCCGAATACCTTGTAATGATGATCTATTTTCCTACGTTCACATGCGGACTTGGTGGTCAAAAAATGGGTAATGATTTTGCTGTTGTGTAATATTTCAACTAATGAAGCGATAACACCTCCCTTTTCAATATCAACCAGTATGACCACATCATACTGGTTGATGTTGTTAGATATCAGATTCAATGTTACAAAATATTGTATATATTGTACTGTTCATGACTATTGTTGTAAGATATTCCATGTTCACAGCCAACAGTCCATAACCATGTGCATCAGGATGGTAACAATATTATAATGATATGATTTTATAGACTATGCATTCAGTATCGCTGGATCATTGGCAGAATAAAATCATTGACAAGTAGCCTCATAGGAAAAGCAAGTCAATCGTCATTACATTACACATGTTACATAACTCATTGTAATAATTGGCGTGCGCAGTGATTGGTTTGCCATATAGGGTTTGTTTGCTATCTAATCACTGCTGAATGACGGGGGTGATAAGCTGATCTCATCACAATAACTGCTGAATGACGGCGGTGATCAGTTGATCTCATCACTGCTGAATGACGGAGGTGATCAGCTGATCTCATCACTGCTGAATGACGGCAGTGATCAGCTGACTTCACCACTGCTGAATGACGGAGGTGATCAGCTGATCTCATCACTATAACTGCAGAATGACGGCGGTGATCAGCTGTTCTCATCACAATAACTGCTGAATGACGGCGGTGATCAGCTGTTCTCACCACTGCTGAATGACGGAGGTGATCAGCTGATCTCATCACAATAACTGCTGAATGACGGCGGTGATCAGCTGATCTCATCACAATAACTGCTGAATGACGGCGGTGATCAGCTGTTCTCACCACTGCTGAATGACGGAGGTGATCAGCTGATCTCATCACAATAACTGCAGAATGACGGCGGTGATCAGCTGATCTCATCACAATAACTGCTGAATGACGGCGGTGATCAGCTGAACTCATCACTTCTGAATGACGGCGGTGATCAGCTAATCTCATCACAGTAACTGCTGAATGACGGCGGTGCTCAGCTGAACTCATCACTGCTGAATGACGGAGGTGATCAGCTGATCTCATCACAATAACTGCAGAATGACGGCGGTGATCAGCTGATCTCATCACTGCTGAATGACGGCGGTGATCAGCTGATCTCATCACTTCTGAATGACGGAGGTGATCAGTTGATCTCATCACAATAACTGCTGAATGACGGCGGTGATCAGCTGATCTCATCACTGCTGAATGACGGCGGTGATCAGCTGATCTTATCACAATAACTGCAGAATGACGGCGGTGATCAGCTGATCTCATCACTGCTGAATGACGGAGGTGATCAGCTGATCTCATCACAATAACTGCAGAATGACGGCGGTGATCAGCTGATCTCATCACAATAACTGCTGAATGACGGCGGTGCTCAGCTGAACTCATCACTGCTGAATGACGGAGGTGATCAGCTGATCTCATCACAATAACTGCAGAATGACGGCGGTGATCAGCTGATCTCATCACAATAACTGCTGAATGACGGCGGTGCTCAGCTGAACTCATCACTGCTGAATGACGGAGGTGATCAGCTGATCTCATCACAATAACTGCAGAATGACGGCGGTGATCAGCTGATCTCATCACTGCTGAATGACGGCGGTGATCAGCTGATCTCATCACTGCTGAATGACGGCGGTGATCAGCTGATCTCATCACTTCTGAATGACGGAGGTGATCAGCTGATCTCATCACAATAACTGCAGAATGACGGCGGTGATCAGCTGATCTCATCACTGCTGAATGACGGCGGTGATCAGCTGATCTCATCACTTCTGAATGACGGAGGTGATCAGCTGATCTCATCACAATAACTGCTGAATGACGGCGGTGATCAGCTGATCTCATCACTGCTGAATGACGAAGGTGATCAGCTGATCTCATCACAATAACTGCAGAATGACGGCGGTGATCAGCTGATCTCATCACTGCTGAATGACGGCGGTGATCAGCTGATCTCATCACTTCTGAATGACGGAGGTGATCAGCTGATCTCATCACAATAACTGCTGAATGACGGCTGTGATCAGTTGATCTCGTCACAATAACTACTGAATGACGGCGGTGATCAGCTGTTCCCATTACTGCTGAATGACGAAGGTGATTAGCTGATCTCATCACTACAGAATGACGAAGGTGATCACTGTTAAATGACGTCTGTGATCAGTTGATCTCGTCACAATAACTGCAGAATGACGGCGGTGATCAGCTGATCTCATCACAATAACTGCTGAATGACGCAGGTGATCAGCTGATCTCGTCACAATAACTGCTGAATGACCACGGTGATCAGTTGATCTCGTTACAATAACTGCTGAATGACGGCGGTGATCAGCTGATCTCATCACTGCTGAATGACGGCGGTGATCAGCTGATCTCATCACAATAACTGCTGAGTGACGGAAGTGATCAGCTGATCTCATCACAATGACCGCTGAAGCACGGAGGTGATCAGCTGATCTCATCACTGCTGAATGACGGCGGTGATCAGCTGATCTCATCACAATAACTGCTGAATGACGGCGGTGATCAGCTGATCTCACCACTGCTGAATGACGGAGGTGATCAGCTGATCTCATCACAATAACTGCTGAATGACGGCGGTGATCAGCTGATCTCATCACTGCTAAATGACGGAGGTGATCAGCTGATCTCAGTACTGCTGAATGACGTAGGTGATCACCTGATCTCGTCACAATAGCTGCTGAATGAAAGCAGTGATCAGCTGATCTCATCACTGCTGAATGACGGAGGTGATCAGCTGATCTCATCACAATAACTGCTGAATGACGGCGGTGATCAGCTGATCTCATCACTGCTGGATGACGGAGGTGATCAGCTGATCTCATCACAATAACTGCTGAATGACGGCAGTGATCAGCTGATCTCATCACTGCTGAATGACGGAGGTGATCAGCTGATCTCATCACAATAACTGCTGAATGACGGCGGTGATCAGCTGATCTCATCACTGCTGGATAACGGAGGTGATCAGCTGATCTCATCACAATAACTGCTGAATGACGGCGATGATCATCTGATCTCATCACAATAACTGCTGAATGACGGCGCTGATCAGCTGATCTCATCACTACAGAATGACGAAGATGATCAGCTGATCTCATCACTGCTGAATGACGGAGGTGATCAGCTGATCTCAACATAATAACTGCTGAATGACGGAGGTGATCAGCTGATCTTATCACTGCTGAATGACGGCGGTGATCAGCTGATCTCATCATAATAACTGCTGAATGACAGAGGTGATCAGCTGATCTCGTCACAATAACTGCTGAATGACGGAATTGATCACCTGATCTCGTCACCGCTGTATGACCGCGGTGATCAGCTAATGTCGTCACAATATCTCCTGAATAACGGCGGTATCAACTGATCTCATCACAATAACTGCTGAATGCGACGGTTATCAGCTGATCTCATCACAATAACTGCTGAATGACGGCGACGATCAGCTGATCTCGACACAATAACTTCTGAATAACGACGGTGATCAGCTGATCTCATCAAAATAACTGCTGAATGACGGCGGTGATCAGATGATTTCATCACAATAACTGCTGAATGACGGAGGTGATCAGCTGATCTCATCACAATAACTGCTGAATGACGGCGATGATCAGCTGATCTCATCACAATAACTGCTGAATGACGACGGTGATCAGCTGTTCTCATCACTGCTGAATGACGGCGTTGATCAGCTGATCGCATCACTGCTGAATGACGGCAGTGATCAGCTGATCTCATCACAATAATTGCTGAGTGATGACTGTGATCAGCTGATTCCGTCACAGTTACTGCTGAATGACGGCGGTTATCAGCTGATCTCGTCACAATGACTGCTGAATGACGGAGGTGATCAGCTGATCTCATCACTGCTGAATGAATGTGGTAGTCATTTAATCTCGTTGCAATAACTGCCTAATGACGACAGTGATCAACTGATCTCGTCACAATAACTGCTAAATGATAACGGTGATCAGCTGATCTCGTCACAATAACTGCTGAATGACGGAGGTGATCGGCTGATGTCATCACTGCTGAATGACGGAGGTGATCAGCTGATCTCATCACTGCTGAACGACGGCGGTGATAAGCTGATCTCATCACTGCTGAATGACGGAGGTGATCGGCTGATCCCATCACAATAACTGCTGAATGACGGCGGTGATCAGCTGATCTCATCACAATAACTGCTGAATGACGACGGTGATCAGCTGATCTCATCACTGCTGAATGACGACGGTGATCAGCTGATCTCATCACTGCTGAATGACGGCAGTGATCAGCTGATCTCATCACAATAACTGCCGCATGACGGCGGTGATTATTTGATCTCATCACCGCTGAATGACGGCGGTGTTTAGCTGATCTCATCACTGCTGAATGACGGAGGTGATCAGCTGATCTCGTCACAATAACTGCTGAATGACGACGGTGATCAGCTGATCTCATCACTGCTGAATGACAGTGGTGATCAGCTGGTCTCGTCACAATAACTGCTGAATGACGGTGATGATCAGCTGATCTCGTCACTCCTGAATAACGGCGGTGATTAGCTGATCTCGTCACAATAACTGCTGAATGACGGAGGTGATCAGCTGACCTCATCACTGCTGAATGACGGAGGTGATCAGCTGATCTCATCACAATAATTGCTGAATGACGGAGGTGATCAGCTGATCTCATCACAATAACTGCTGAATGACGGAGGTGATCAGCTGATCTCATCACTGCTGAATGACGGCGGTGATCAGCTGATCTCATCACAATAATTGCTGAATGACGGAGGTGATCAGCTGATCTCATCACAATAACTGCTGAATGACGGCGGTGATCAGCTGATCTCATCACCGCTGAATGACGGAGGTGATCAGCTGATCTCATCACAATAACTGCTGAATGACGGAGGTGATCAGCTGATCTCATCACAATAACTGCTGAATGACGACGGTGATCAGCTGATCTCATCACTGCTAAATGACGGAGGTGATCAACTGATCTCATCACATTAACTGCTGAATGACGGAGGTCATCAGCTGATCTCATCACAATAACTGCTGAATGACGACGGTGATCAGCTGTTCTCATCACTGCTAAATGACTGCGGTGATCAGCTGATGTCATCACAATAACTGCTGAGTGATGACGGTGATCAGCTGATTCCGTCACAGTAACTGCTGAATGACGGCGGTGATCAGCTGATCTCGTCACTGCTGAATGAAGGTGGTAGTCATTTAATCTCGTTGCAATAACTGCCTAATGACAACAGTGATCAACTGATCTCGTCACAATAACTGCTAAATGATAACGGTGATCAGCTGATTTTGTCACAGTAACTGCTGAATGACGGCGGTGATCAGCTGATCTCATCACTGCTGAATGACGGAGGTGATCAGCTGATCTCATCACAATCACTGCTGAATGGCGTAGGTGATCAGCTGATCTCATCACAATAACTGCTGAATGACGGCAGTGATCAGCTGATCTCATCACAATAACTGCTGAATGACGGCGGTGATCAGCTGATGTCATCACTGCTGAATGACGGCGGTGATCAGCTGATCTCATCACAATAAGGGCTGAATGACGACGGTGATCAGCTGATCTTATCACTGCTGAATGACGGAAGTGATCAGCTGATCTCATCACAATAACTGCAGAATGACGGAGGTGATCAGCTGATCTCATCACTGCTGAATGACGGAGCTGATCAGCTGATCTCATCACAATAACTGCTGAATGACGACGGTGATCAGCTGATCTCATCACTGCTGAATGACAGAGGTAATCAGCTGATCTCATCACCGCTGAATGACGGAGGTGATCAGCTGATCTCATCACAATAAGGGCTGAATGACGACGGTGATCAGCTGATCTTATCACTGCTGAATGACGGAAGTGATCAGCTGATCTCATCAGAATAACTGCAGAATGACGGAGGTGATCAGCTGATCTCATCACTGCTGAATGACGGAGCTGATCAGCTGATCTCATCACAATAACTGCTGAATGACGACGGTGATCAGCTGATCTCATCACTGCTGAATGACAGAGGTGATCAGCTGATCTCATCACTGCTGAATGACGGCGGTGATCAGCTGATCTCATCACAATAACTGCTGAATGACGGCGGTGATCAGTTGATCTCATCACTGCTGAATGACGGAGGTGATCAGCTGATCTCATCACTGCTGAATGACGGAAGTGATCAGCTGATCTCTTCACAATAACTGCTGAATGACGACGGTGATCAGCTGATCTCATCACAATAACTGCTGAATGACGACGGTGATCAGCTGATCTCATCACTGCTGAATGACGGAGCTGATCAGCTGATCTCATCACAATAACTGCTGAATGACGACGGTGATCAGCTGATCTCATCACTGCTGAATGACAGAGGTGATCAGCTGATCTCATCACTGCTGAATGACGGAGGTGATCAGCTGATCTCTTCACAATAACTGCTGAATGACGGCGGTGATCAGCTGATCTCATCACAATAACTGCAGAATGACGACGGTGATCAGCTGATCTCATCACTGCTGAATGACGGCGGTGATCAGCTGATCTCATCACAATAACTGCTGAATGACGGTGGTGATCAGCTGATCTCATCACTGCTGAATGACGGCGGTGATCAGCTGATCTCATCACTGCTGAATGACGGCGGTGATCAGCTGATCTCATCACAATAACTGCAGAATGACGACGCTGATCAGCTGATCTCGTCACTGCTGAATAAAGGCGGTAGTCCGTTAATCTCCTCGCAATAACTGCCTAATGACGACAGTGATCAACTGATCTCGTCACAATAACTGCTAAATGATCACGGTGATCAGCTGATCTTGTCACTGCTGAATAAAGGCAGTAGTCCGTTAATGTCGTCGCAATAACTGCCTAATGACGACAGTGATCAACTGATCTCGTCACAATAACTGCTAAATGATAATACGGTGATCAGCTGTTCTCGTCACAATAACTGCTGAATGACGGAGGTGATCAGCTGATCTCGTCATTGCTGAATGACGGAGGTAATCAGCTGATTTCGTCACTGCTGAATGACGACGGTGATCTGACCTCGAGCTGATCTCGCCACATTTCATTGACCAGGGATCTCTGTATCTGTGTCTGTTGGATAATCGGCAAACCTCCTTTAACTTGGTCCGGTTTGTTTTACCCAAAAGATTGATGTTGGATGGAAAATTTAATTCCTAAATATTTGGAATCAACCCCTAAATACTGAGCTGAAAATGGTAATTTCAAGACAACTTTACGTATTTTTGGACAGTGAACCCACCCCAATTTAGGTATTGACGTTTTTTATCGACATTAATAGTAACCCGAAATTAGCCCATAGTTTAGCAAATCTATGAAAAATATTATATGAAGCAAATTTCAACTGGTTTGGTTGGGTATGGGCATGGTTAATTACCAAAACAAAATTAGGTGTGAAAGGAGCTGTGGAAAATGTTGTATTGGAGAAATCCAAAATGGCCGCGACCGGCACATAGCGCCCGATAACGTTTGAACCATTTGCCCCAAAATATTGTGTTGGATGGCTATTCCCACTAGTCTTGTTTAGGTATGGATATAAAAGTGCACCGAAAACCACCATGGTTTAAAAGTTATGATGCGATATGTGAGGATGGCGGCCATCTTGGATTTCTGCAGAAGGGGAATATAAAATGTTCAAATAACTTCAGAAATATAATTTTTATGTCAAAATTAGTGGGATTAGCCATGTAGGACAATTTTATGTGGCAAAATGGTGCAAAAATATGTGCCGTGGCGGCCATTTTGGATTTTCTCTAATAAAAATATTCCCCCAGCTCCTATACCACGTTACTGTTTCTTGGTAATTGATCATTTCCACACCTACTAAATCAGTTGAAATTAGCTTCTTGTTATGGATACCATACGTTCCGTATGTATATAAACCCTTTCAGCGCTGACATATTTTTTATATAAACCATGGAGACCAACGTTTTTTTTCAATTTGAAATCATCATAAATATCTTGGCGAGCTCTTTCCGATTCATTTGAATGGTATGGGTATACGCGGCAATTAGAAATAGTTTTACTCTCACAGAGCGGGGATCGACTTTAGACGTCAGAATGTGACGTCTACAGACGTCACATTCTGACGTCTAAAGACGATCCCCGCGCTGTGAGGGTTACTATCATTTGCAGTGCTTCACCACACAGGTGGCCCGTGTTCCAAAGTCATATCCGGTTACCTTCTATCCTCGTCAAGAGAAGTACCTCATTGAGTGAGTGATTACCTGCAATATGTTAGATGGTGTACACTAGTGAGATGATCATCATGGTTTTGCTCAAACTGCCGCAGGGAGATATGATTTACAGGTGAAACAATACACACTTGTGTAGTTTGGAGAGAATAGCTGCTTCATTAGTCACGTCACGTAGTGATTGTGTCTGATAATTAGTATGTAGCAGCACTGCTCGAATGTATGCTAACAAATAGAGTTATACCCGTTCAAGTTGATTTACGTCGTTTATTTTCACTGAAGTGAAAGGATGGCAACTCAGAGGATATCTATATATTTTCTCGTTATACTTTTGATTAGCAAGACACGATGCCATAGACGGCAGAGTATCCACCAAGAGATAGATAGTAAGTACAAGTTTGGTAATAATTTAAATGATTTGCACTAGAATGTGAGGGAAAACAGATATGCTAGAATATTTTTAAGCTTTCGTATCCTAATTATTATTACTACATTATCACATAACGTATCTAATTGCATGCTGTTGATGCATGAGACCCTGTCTATTTCATTTCAAAAATACCTTAAGTCAAAATAAATACAGACATATTGAAAATTTAATAGCGGTAAAAATCCCCGTTGAAAACGCTAGTAAATGAAAGAAGAACGATTTATACGATAAATCTAAATTTATACAGTTGGCATGTGTGCTTCTACAGATTATGGTGATTATCCTAATGATAACGTAGATGAAATACGTGAATCCAGAGGATATCATATCAGAGAACAGGATCCATCCAGTATTGATATCGAAGAAGCACTTCTGGTGCTTTTAAGGAGTGGATTATTTCCTAATGACGTTTACACATCGGATGTTGAAGAAGACATTAAAACTGGCAGTGACTATCACCCATATAGTGGAACTGATCACGTAATTAAAGAGCATAAGAATACAGGAGGAATATATAATAGTGTTAAATATGGACGCGCGAAGCCGAGAGCAAATGTCATGACATCACACAATGACACATATGGCTCTGGTCCCCACAGGAAGTCAATTCATTCACAAGATGCAAGACAATTGAATGAGAAGACAGTTTGTTTTAAACCAAAGAAAGAAAAAAATAAACGTAAGTTATAAAGCGTTAAATAAGTATGCGATGGTCGTTTGTTTTTGAAGCCATATAGTATTATATAAATCAAAGATGCCATTGGGCTTACTGTGCTGTTGTTGATGTCCCAAGTTAAAAGAATGTGCTGTTATTACACGGCACAGCTAGAAACACCCATCCAATCCTCCTGCTCTCATTGGTGTGCAATTATGCCACAAATTGATAACAAGTCACAGCTCATTGTATATAACTCATACTTAAAAACACCTTATGAAGAATAAATTGAACTTAATGCTTCGTTTTTACCATGTTCACCAGTTTGAGAAATATGCCGTATATTGTAAATGTTTCCTTTACACAAATGTGTAAATATATTTCAGTCAGGTGTATGTTATTGTTTCATCGTGCTTCAAGGTAGTTGTGATTCTGGATTTGACATTATAGCATTGACAACAATAATTAGTATAGGTCAGTTTGTAATTCTGTGTCATGTTCATGTTGATTTTGAATGAATGTGTTTAATCATCCCACACCAACATTTTTTAAAGTTTGCTATGTCTAAAACATTACATGAGATGTGATCAAGAAAAAAATACGACGAACTTTTCATTTTTACCGCTTTTATGGGGGTACCCAAGAAAAAGTCTAGAATTAGAGGGTATGGGTACGTAAGCCTCTGTCATTGATTTTCTGGCTAACCAATCAGCACACGCGATATACAATGTAACAGATAATTAAATTCCCGTTCTATGAATACATCACCCTTTGCTGTTTGCAGTAGAGTAAATAGTCCTTCTCTACAAACGCTCAAACATGTTTTTTATTATAAAATAATCAAAATGAGCAAAACAAATCAGTTAACAAAGGAAACGAAATAGTAAATCGTAGTTATTGGACATTTGTTTATTATTGCAACACATATTTTTAATGTAAGAATATTGCAGCCTTTCATAAAAATATGTCTATTTAGCCTGGGCTAAAATCTGAAACATGGAATTTTGCTCGGGATTTTAGTGTACTCCTTTTTATCTACTTGCTTTTAAATAATTTATATGTGGTGAATTTGAATCTGTCAGATAACATTCTATATTTGGTGACCTTTACCTCCAAATTAGCAAAACACAAAATGGCCACTAAATGTTAGGAAAACTTTATATTTTTATGGTTTCCTCACATAAAAGAACAATTTATGGTTTCTGCAATATTTTTACTTGATAATTGTATTATTGTGTTTTTGGAAAGAAATGGCATTTATGTGAGCTTTAAATCCAAGACATCCGCCGTTTTTGCTGTATTTACTGTTACTAGAAGTATACTGCTAAACATGTTGACGATGATATAACGTCTTTGTGATAACATAGTGGATTAGGAATAAACGTTTAATACTGACGAGTAAATTTGAAAGAAAAAAATCAAAATGGCCGCAAAATTCACCTTCATATGAGCAAGAAGCAAAATAGCTATCGAAATTACAACTTTTTTTTATTTGTGGCACGCAATTGCTCAATTTATTTATTTTGTATGACTTTGGACATTTCTGATGTTTGTTTATTATTCATCGTCTCTGACCTATAGTTTATCGTAATATCCAATATGTCATTTTACATATTTACTATTAAATAAAGACGTCATTCTAAATAATAAGCACACCAAAAATATATGTTAGAATATATTGTGCTTATACACGTTTTAGACAAATCTGTCGTATTACGTAGTCCATTTTTTAGATTTTCATTGAATAAATGTTGTTTATAATATTATGGTTCTCGTGCATGAACAACGTTTTTATTTGTGTGTTCGTGGTAACCATTTTAAGTTTGCGGGTCAAATATAGGTCATAAATTGATCAACTCCAAATCATGCTGAAACCAGAAATCGTGCAATAATTTGTAATAAAAATATAGAAAATATGTGATTTTGGCGGCCATTTTTGTTTTGTTTATTCAAAAGTGAAGGACACCAAATATAGAATTTATCCGACAGATTCGGATTCAGCACACCCATAATTTGTGCGTGCTGTGTGTAATTATTTAAAAACAAGCGGGAGACAAAATATAGACATAAATGCAGAGCGAAGTCCAATGTTTCATATTTCAGCCAAGGTCAAAATTGTCCTAGACAGCCATAATTTTGCTCTTTATTTCTAAGAGTTAAAGAGTCACATGTTTGATTTTTGCATAAAAATAAATATTTATGTTGAAATATTTAAACACATATAGGCATATATATATATCAGTCCTTGATGAATCCGAGCAATGCCTTTTTGTGACATTTTTAAATATTTCACCATGGTACAGAAAGGGTTAGCGCATTACTTTCGTCAACTGTCGCGCAATCGCATCCCCAATATTCATATATCTGAGATCCATACCTTTTATTCGGTATAGGATACATCTGGTCAATATTTGAGTTTGTCTGTCTGTCGTTATGCCTACTGGACTTTTAAGAACTATTCATTATTACCGTTGATTATGTTGGCAGTATCACAGTATGTTTACTAGCATTGAAAGGGTTATTATGTATACAAAATATGCACTAAAGTAAATATTTCTTTATTTTGCTAAACATATCACACAATCGAAAATAGATAATAGGAGATTAAAATGTTTCTAGCCACCATTTTTATTATTTCTTTTGGACTCATAGGACTTAAACAGTTACCAATTTCAATTTCTCTAATTTTTGAAATAATGACACAAAAATAAGGTGTTATTGCTAAAATATTATTACACATATCTATGTATATCAGTCCCTAGCGAACGGCCTGTGATTTTAACATTTTGCAATGTTTCACCATGGTACATAAAGGGTTAGCTCACCATTTTTTTTCCAAATTTCGCGCAATGGCATTCCCGATATTCATATTCCTCAGATTCATTAATTTAATTTGGTATAGGATACATCCTGTTAAAATTTGAGTTTGGGCTACTCCATAAATACTTGACTTTTTGATAGATTGCTGCAGAACTGAGACCTGTTTGCTTACTACCATGTATAAAATTATATAGGCCTGTAAAACTAAAAAGATATGGCGAAAGATATTTTTAGATTAACCAAAAGCTACTTAAAATTGTTAGCAACGTGTTGTGGTAAATAGTGTAGCTCTGTATCATCAAGACTTGAAATAACTGTCGGTGTTCCTCTGGGGTCAGTTCTCGGGCCACTTCTTATTTTAATTTATATAAATACATTTGTAATTCGACAAACTCTGACCTATTTATTTTTGTTGACGACTGTTCACTCTTCCAAAAAGTGAGCAATAACCGCCGAAAGGCTGCCAAGATACTGAATCATGACCTCGCAAAAATCTCAAAGTCGTGCAAGGACTGTCTTCTCACTAATTAGCCCCTTCAAATCTGTAACTATACTTTTTCACAAAACACGTGATGTGCTAGTATTGGTAAACATTGCTGTCATAAAACAAGTAGATAACCATAAACACTTAGGCATCGTCTTGAACAAAACGCTATCATGGTCTGATCATATTAACGAAATATCAACCGAGGCAATGAAACGTGTCCATTCACTCCGTTTATGTAAGTACAAGATGAGTCGTTTTGCACTACAATGTTGCTATCTTTGTTTTATACGTCCACTTTTAGAATACAGAGCCCTAGTTTTTGACAACTGCTCCCAGAATGACAAAAATACCACTGAGAACATTCAATATAATCATGATAATGCGCTTCGTCTGATCACAGGTTGTAAAAAGGTACATTATGCCAACTCTTATTGGAGGAAACTGGAATTTGCACTAATTTACAGACTAGGCAAAAAATGAAATGAATCGGGCTTTAGGCCACTTTTGTGCACATACAGGTTTAATTGGTCCTGGAGAACCTCCTGAGGATGGTGAGATGAGTGAGATGACACTGCCCTCCAGACACAGGATTCGAAATTCAAACCCTGGAGGTCGGAGGCCGAGCACGCTACCTCTCGGTCACGGATGCTCCCCACAATACTGAGTTTTACGAGTGGATAGGGAGACCAGGAAACGAACCCCGAACTCTAGCGGTGCTAGCCTAACCACTACTCTAGGGCCCCTGCCCTACACACTAGGCGAACGTCTCATAAAAAAATTGAGTCACCTTGAGGGCATCTTCTATGTAATTGTTTGCTATGTGTATTCATCCCGTATTTAAGTAGGTCATATTCCCAACAAGCACAAAACATTTGTATAACATTTATACAACGTCGTCTCAACGTCTTTGACGTTGATCCAGCATTTTATAAATGTTATACAAATGTTTTGTGTTTGCTGGGTTGCTGTGCATTATTTTGCTTGATCATATTATAGCACTGTGTAGACGTACGGATGATTTACATAATAAAAAGATGATTTTTACTATGATTGGATAGATACATGTTTCATATTACACTTTTTGTAATTTGCACCTGTACTGAGGAGACACTGACTTTAGTGTTGCAGCTATGTGTAAATCCCTCATCATATAAATATGTTTACAACAACGCATTACATAACACTTTACTATTGTGATATTGATATTATGCATCTTCCCTTGGCCAGTCTCACGCGAGTGCTACCGCAGGAGCCTGGCCGTATCCAGTACTACAATCAGTTATTCTGTCTATGTGGTCATATTAGGGGTGTGTCTGAGATTCAAACCTCATTGGATGTTTCAGATTTATAAATAGGTTATAGAAGGTCACGAAGAATTGACCTGTCATGCACAGTTACCTGTTTCCGTTGCCAATTGTGTTATATAGACAAGTTGGGAATCTCTCATTTTGGACAGGGATATGTACCGAATTTCGTCATGGCGGCCAGTAATCATATAGTGGCCGCCATTCAGGGAGCTGGGAACACAATGACATCGGCGTGAGATTGCTCGATAAAGCAAGGTATCGCACTGCGTACTCGTGGGTGGATAACTTGTTGTGGAAGATGATATTATGATACTGATAAACCTGTATCAATCATAATTTATTGCATAACACTTTACTATAATGATGTTGTAATTATGATAATGATTAACTTGCATCAATCATAACGTATTACGTAGCACTGTACTATTATGATGTATATACTATATAATGATTAACGTGTATCTATCATAACGTAACGTATCACATAACAGCAGAGAATATATATTCATGGTTCCAAGATTCATATAAAAAATAGTTAAATTTTACTGATTTTGGCACTTGAGTAAAAGGTGAGTAAAATTTACCCACTTTCTATCACATAACACTTTACCATTGTGATGATATTACATGCAAATTGTATGATGACAGTTAGCGTGTATCACTAGCCATAGCCTGATAAAGTACATACCATTCTACTATTTTGATGTCGAAGTATGACAATAATTATTAACGTGCATTTAAGTAACTCGTTACTATATTCTTTAGTTGCAGAAAAAATCATATCATTACAAAGAGGTGTTTCTGTGATGGGTGGGAAAAAGATTTACGGAATTTTCAAGGATCTGAAGTCTTGTATGACTGCTTGCACAGAAAGACCTATTTGTTTTGGCGGGGACTACAACAGATGGAGTCGTCAATGTTTTATTCACCAATCCGGAACAGCATGTGGTACAATTATGTCTGCACCACATGTCATACATTTCTCAAAAATCCCTTGCAGTAAGTTTGCTCTAAAAATTCTCAAATACATTTCTGGTAATACTCCTAATATTAGTGTTTGATATGATATTTACTAGGCCTATGGGTTATAATTACAATGCATTCTTGTTTCTTGTTTTTTCACAACATCACACTCTCATTGCAATTAAATTTTGCTTCATATCACTCTTTAGCAAGACCATGACTCGTTTGTTTCACATGATATTGGACTGTATCCAAACTCCACCATTTTGATGATATTGTATGATTCGTTCACAGTTTCAAGAAACCATATACAACGAGGCTTTTTTCTTAGCTGAAAAATTTCACTGAAAACGGGAACTGGGTTCCTTTGTTCTAAATGTTTCAATATTACACTTTAAACATGATAAACGTTGCTTGGCATGGGGTATATTTTAAGACAAAATTTACATGTTAATTGATCAGTTTCAATCCATGTACAGTTAGAATATATTATATGTAAGCCTAAGTTTAAGGACTCCATTATAAAATATTTATAATAACCCTTCCATGCTGGAATAGTGTCAATGAAATTTCTCCCTACTCCTGTCGCGGTGATTTATTTGGCTTGGCTAAAAGCAATGGGTTCGCATTTCTAAATCAAATCCACAGACACGACGATATCTGTCTCTGTATTAGCCTTAGGTCCATCCTCAATTGTTTTTACTAATCGTGTGTGTGTGTGGGGGGGGGGGTAGGGCGAAACATTGTGAACTGAGTCAACGCCAGACAGAGCATACAGTTAGCTAAAATACTGACTTTTAAAAATTATTACATTTTACATGGAAATGGCGCCATACTCATTTTTATATTAGAGATAAAGCCAATAAAACACCCCTCTGAACCCCCTGGGAATACTCCCTTGTGTTGGTATCATACCTGAGCTCGAACACAAAAGCTGGTGAAAAGTGCATGATAATGCATGCAATCATGATAACATGGTTAACCAGCGGTAATGCGTTTGAGGAGTGACATTTTGAAAACATGATGTGATATTCTCAAAGAGCAAAAACACGTAGAAAAACACGCACACGCACACATTGTATAAAATGTCAAAGGCTGGATCGGTGCCAGATATTGAAAAATTGAGATTTAGATTTTAATCTGTTAAGTGACCGGAACTTTTCAGATGAAACAAGTTCAGCTGAAAACATACCTGATAAATTAATCCTGTAACCTGAACAAAATACTTGAGTCTGATCTGTATGAGCGTGTATGTTAGATGTCAGCCTGTTTTCGATAACACATCGGAGAAATAACATATATTGCCACATGGTGCGCTACATTCGTATATTGACTGGATTGTGATTGTGTTCAGGGCTACGTTATACCACCTTCACACTATAAACCGGACAAGTGATAATAATTCGATCATTTATAATTATTTTTGAGGCGTTTCGAAAGTTACGATCATGTTCAAGATAGATTCGCAATGTATTCTAACTTTTAGTCTGCCTGTATTCTAGACACTCTTACACAAGTAACAAAACGACCAGCCATTTTAAATCCTACCAGAATGCACCGAGTTCGCCTCAAATTAGTGGGAATGCGATGTGAATGCGTACAATGACTCACGTCTGCTCACTGTTCTCACTGACACCGGTCTATACCTGACCATATACAGGAGTGAGTTGACCGGATTCACTTATACTATTAACAGGTGGTTTAACGGACCTTTTACACACTCATTATTTATTATCTAGCAGTTGGGACATTGTAAATATATTTTAAAAAAACCTCAGGAAGCAACACCACAATCTTGTTATGTCCCAATGGGGTATCGATAAATTAATAAATTGTATTGGGTTCAAAGGCACGTACACACAATGCCTCTGTCAATTAAAATATTTAAAAATAGTACAAAATACGCTCTTCTTCACATTTTAAAGAGTTTAGAGCTTTAAGGTGGCCTTTGTCGAGATAACACTACAAAGTAAGTCACAGCAAGTGTCAATTATGTAGCCTAATAAGGTAATCGTGTTTTTACTTCATGGGAAATGGCATGTGAAGTGTTTACATGAATATCAATACCCACGGAAGAATCAGGATAACCTGGTTAGGAATTCTTTTATAGAGTATTATCTATTTTGATCGACTAGATCTCAATAGATTGATAGGTCCAAGTCTTGTATTCTACCCCCGACCAATCGAAGAGTGGTTCACGAGATCGGTCAATCACCGCCGTCATTCAGTTGTTATTTAAATTAGAGGTAGAATACGAGATTTGGACCGAATGATGCGAAAGGAAATAATTCAATGCAGAAAAGAACAAAATTACAACTGAAACGTGAAGACAAACTAATATAAGTAGAGAATAGAGATGCGAGTGTTGTAATTGTTCAGAGAGTCACAATGACAATGACAATGACATATATCTCAAGCAATTGAGACAAAATATCCTATAAATATCATGTTATTTAGAATACCTATGTCATTTATATTAGTTATATCAAGTTTTATACATATATACTTTAGGCTTTAACTCACAGCTATGACTGACTAAATTCATTGCCAAATATTTGTACATCTTGCAAACTCTTAAGAGCATTGCATTTTAACATTATAGATGCATTGATGTAGAATAGTGACGCCATAATTTCAAACCTACATTATATAAAGAAACTACACACAATTAAATAGTGGAAACGATGGTAAATTGAAATATTAGACCATGTTCGCTTAAAGTACATGTATTTTAAGCATGTATAATAAAGTACGATTATAGTGCACCATGTGGCAATATGTTATTTCTGCGATGTTTTATCGAAAACAGGCTGACATCCAATATAGACGATCATACGTCAGACTCAAGTATTTTTTCAGGCTGTAGGAATAATTTATTAAGTTTTTTATCCAGCTGAACTTGTTTTATCTGAAAAGTTGCGGTCACTTATTAAAGTACATTAAAGTACATTCTCAAAAATGTCATTTTTAATGTCTGATAGAAGTAGGACAGTGATAAAATGAAAACATAACAGTTTTTGTCTCAAAGTATGTGAGCAACAGCGCAATAAGCAAGGGTGTCAAAGTACTTTAGTCCAATACACTGTTTTCTGTCTTAGATCAGCGTGCGCATTAGATTAAGCCCGTGCATTACAAAAAGAGGCATTGTCGAAAAAACCCCAATATATTTCAGGAGAGAAAGTCTTTTTTTCCATTAACGTTTTAACAAATAAGCCCAAGTTTTTTTTCTGTAGACCTCATTAACTTTTCTAGAAATAGGTCAAAAGATATTTTTGCTATTTTTTCTGAAAGCTCCCCCCCCCCTCCCATCAATAAAATTTGGCTTCTTCTGACCTATAATTAAACAGAGTGGCCTTGAAAATGTTGATGATTTTTTCTTAACTTTCTTAATTTGCTTTTTATATTTATCTGCAGATAGTGTTGATGTTGGAGCAACTAACAGTGGTATATTTCCCGATGTGCATTTACCAGGTGCAACTAAGGTGCCGGGAGTGACTTCTCTGAGGAAATGTTTGACTAAATGCCTAAAATCTGGATCTGGCGTAGCAGCCAATGTACAGCAGCTTGTATCAACCGTAGCTGGATCTGCCCAGTACAGATGTTTTGGCATTGAATTTGATTTTATCTCTCACAGCTGTCACATACACACACAATTCACGGCGGATTTTACTCTTGGTGCAAACAGTAATGTTTTACTTTTATATTTATTAAGTTTGGTAACTTATTCATTCAGCCATGAACATCAACAACTGTATATATAATAGGACATGGTTGATACTGTTTATTACTTAATTACATTTGGTTTTTTTATGAACAAATTAATACTTAATAATAATCAGGCAAAAGATTACCGCGTAAATGTAATTCACATGTGATGTGTTAACATGTGGCGCAACGTTATCATTTCCTTCGCAACCTACTAGACGCAACGCAATGCTAAGAAACCACTCGCTATATATTGGTAGGGTGGAAGCTTTTGATCGTGGACACGTAGTTATTCTATTCAAGTTATTCAATTCGAAATACAATTAGTATAGCTATTATTAACAAAATATGATATAGCTAATATTTTTAGCCGCATAAATTGGTGTAAATTATGCAATAATGAATGCATCCATTTATTTAAGTTGTTATTTTCTTCAAATCATTAAAACAGGGATGTAGTATTTTGTGCTGTCAAAATAATAGTACTAATGACTGATGCCGTGTCAGTTTCCAAAACTGTAATTTGAGTTAATCTATGTATTATAGCTGTGTCAGTTGGAGGAGATGATGGTATTATGTGTA
Source organism: Flabesymbios commensalis (assembly GCA_964017125.1). Taxonomy (NCBI): domain Eukaryota; kingdom Metazoa; phylum Annelida; class Polychaeta; order Terebellida; family Flabelligeridae; genus Flabesymbios; species Flabesymbios commensalis. The sequence continues at coordinate 31,517,552 of OZ024905.1, read as the reverse complement.
TAGCTCAGAATCCAATCACAGATGCTTTGGTGACAGCTGGATTAACAGCTGTAACTACTATAACACAGCCTGTTGCTGCTGTAACCCAATCTGGGAACATACTCATTGTCATATGTAAGTATTAATATACAAGATATCGATTAATCAGCCAACATTAAATCCTTATAAGTATAACATAATACGTGGCTTCACAATGCAGACGAAATACTGAACCATTCTCGACACTTTTATTATTCTATGTCGAGGGCTATTACTCCCTGAGTTTTCATCTCAGTTTTAACCAGAATTTTCAGTTGTTTTTCCGGATTTATTCAGGATTTTTCTGGATCACTAAGTGGTAATCAATGTTTGACCAACTATGTATATGTCGGGAGCTTATAGCGCTATTTCTCCCTGAGTTTTTATCCAATCGACTTCAAACCTTTGCACAATGGTCCTTTGGTTTTGGGGAGGTGTGCTATGACTTTTATAACTCATACATCATGTTCGTCAGGATTTATTCAAGCTTTTCTGGATCACTATGTGGATCACTCTGAATGAATCTTGATAAGTGAATAGCAGTGGCGGATCCAGAATGTGCAAGAGGAGGGGGCGTAAGCCACATTTTGGCTGAAAAAGGATTGTTAGCTACACTTTATTCAAAAAAATGCATGACAATGCAATAGGGGACCATTGTCAGAGGCGACAGGACCGACTGGCACCCTTTGATCACCCTCTAAATTTAATAAATTACAATACAAATGCCGATGTGAGGCCAGCGTCACAGAGAGTTGCTCAGCATTGAACCAACATTGCGTGTTTGATATGAACAGTGGAACTTTTCAAATGCTGCATTTTAACATTGAAGTGACAGTTGTAATAGCATCACACACAGAATCCAGAAGTCTAAAATTCCAATTCAAAATGGCTTTCAAAAAAACCCATAATTAAAATTCCAATCAATCTGTCATGATAAAAATAACCCAACGACATTCAAAATGGGTGCCAAAAAAAATCACAAAACCAAGTCCAAACAGTACTGTTACTTGAAAAGTCACAATTCCCCTCCAGTTTTGTAATAAAATATATGTTTGAACGTATGTGTAGAGATAACCCTTTACTCCACTGCATCAGGCGAAATATAATTAGAACAATAATTTAATTATCTTTTATATGATATACAGCAACGACAGACTTTTACGTAACCCTACATCCTAATTCTAGACAGGTTTGGGTGTACCCCATACAAGCGATCGATATAGTTCTTAGTGTTAACATGTCATTAATGTTTTGGACATACCAAGGCTAAAAGAAAAAGTTGGTGTGGGTGAGTTGTGTGAGGGTGCACGTAGGGTGGTAGTAGCACATTAAACTCACTCAATGACAACGGTATTTTTATGTCTCGTGGCATCAAATTGCCAAGCAGGGTGCGAGTGATGTTGGTGTAATTATTTATGCTGTTATTTATGCATGTTACGCCTTTCAATTTGGATACCAAGTAGCAGGTATTCTCCAGTGAGGTCATAATGTTAAACCTATTATATAAATCACGCGACTAATAAATATTTATTGTTACAGGCGCAATATTCATCATGAAAATTTATTAACCATTTATTTATGCCTGATATAAAAACAAATATTTAAAAAAAATATCCCTCAATGCCATTATTAATTTGGCGATCATTTCAATTTTTTAAAAGTCGTATGAGGTTGGCTTGTATCATTCATATGCATCATTTTGCCATTATTTGAACCTCAATATGAGGTAGGCAACTTGTGCCTCATTGGTTCATAAGTGGTAGCTTACAGAAAGCCACTTTTAATAGTTCAAGTTTGCTTCAAAATTTTTAAAATAATGTATCCTATTTTCAAATGCCATATATTATAACTATGCTATATATTATAATAAATATCCACATTTATCCAATCGACATCAATGCATTTTTAGTTTCCAATACAGCCATGGCAGGTTAAGAGTCAGGTATACATACAGCCATGGCAGGTTAAGAGTCAGGTATACATACTGTCATGGCAGGTTAAGAGTCAGGTATACATACGGCCATGACAGGTTAAGAGTCAGGTATACATACGGCCATGACAGGTTAAGAGTCAGGTATACATACTGTCATGGCAGGTTAAGAGTCAGGTATACATACGGCCATGACAGGTTAAGAGTCAGGTATACATACGGCTATGGCAGGTGGAGAGTCAGGTATACATACTGTCATGGTAGGTTTAAGAGTCAGGTATACATACGGCCATGGCAGGTGGAGAGTCAGGTATACATACGGCTATGGCAGGTGGAGAGTCAGGTATACATACGGCCATGGCAGGTGGAGAGTCAGGTATACATACGGCCATGGCAGGTGGAGAGTCAGGTATACATGCGGCCATGGCAGGTGGAGAGTCAGGTATACATACGACCATGGCGGGTTAGGAATCAGGTATATATCCTAAAAAGTTAAAAATCAGCTATAATTCGGTCATAGCAGGTTAAGAGTCAGGTATACATATGGCCATGGCAGGTGGAGAGTCAGGTATACATACGGCCATGGTAGGCTAGGAGTCAGGTATATATACATATGGCCATGGCAGGTGGAGAGTCAGGTATACATACGGCCATGGCAGGTGGAGAGTCAGGTATACATATGGCCATGGTAGGTTAGGAGTCAGGTATATATACAGCCATAACTGGTTAGGAATCAGGTATACATATGGTCATGGTAGGTTGAAAATCAGGTATACATACGGTCATTGCAGGTAAAAATCATGTATACATACCGACATGGCGTGTTAAGAGTCAGGTATACATAAGGCAGAGTCAGAGCCATATTCACGTACAAGTTACGATATATTGTAGGCTTCGTATTGTCGATATGGCGATATCGACCAATCCGAAGCCTACGATTTGTCGTAACATGTACGGGCCAGGCGTACATACGGCTTTGGTAGGTAAAGACTCAGATGGGAAACAATGTGCTCACGTACTTTTGTGGCGATGATTACATGAGCAGCTGAGTCATTCTCATAAGCAGTAGTAACGCCAGTGTAACATACTCATCTAACAGTCCCTCGGGCTACTAAACCTTCTAACTACAATACCTCTTTCTTATTCACATCGTATTGTAGTTTTTATTCCATGTTTTGTATTACGCCATCTGCTAGTCAACTCATTTTTTGCCAACACAGAAAAAGCCCATATGACACATTGCTGAGTTTTAGCACGTAATATCACAGTCTACTTCATAAACGAAAACACGACAAACACGTAACGTCAACCCAATGCTGGCCAACGTAACACACACTGAGCTAACATTAAACCAACATTTTGATCATCGTCTCTTGTTTGCTGGTTAGGTACGAAAGTTGAGTTCACCATCAGAGGGTCCTGCGCTCTGGCACGTAGAGGGTTCAGTTTTCAGCTTGGCTGTTACCAATGTCTCAAGTAAGGTATCAAGGCGAAGGATAGCCGACCGACCGTACTTGACTCTTGAATACTGCTAATCCTATGTATCTGGATTCAAAAGCTACAAAAGAAAGTGCACCATTGTACACAATTAATTTATCCAGGGTGGTGTTAAATCTAATATGTTTGAAAGATGAGCAGCGATAAGTCATTAGTCTAGGGTCAAGCATCGCCCCCATTTTATCTTATATTACCTGTCAGATCAAGTGAGACGATTTATTCTTGCTCCCCAAAATAAATCTTTTAAGCACATTTAAACGAACCGCGCATACTATTATGAAAATACTACTTCTATAATAACCATATACTAACAAAACTTCGCGACACACTGTTCTAGTAAAACATTTCTAGTAAACATTGCTAGACTTTACAGCCTTAAAATATTATATAAATTTTTTAACATCTAAAAGTCCCTTTATTAGTGAACTTATTTTTAATGGTTAATTTCCGATCTGAACGTTCTATTTATGCATTTAGGCTTCTTGTAACAGGTCATAAGCAAATAACCATGGCTGCTGTTTTTACCTGATTACATACCAAATTATTCATTGTATGGGTATTTTATGTGGATTGATTTAAATACGGTTTATTACTGGATGTTTGTTTCTTCTTATTAAAAAATGCTATGGCTATAATGGCGCATTTTAAACGGTTGGCGATTTTAAATATGTATTTAAATAAAAAAACATTAGGTAAAGTCTGCGCAAGCATGGTAAAATATAGAACAAAATATCACAGTTTTTTTAAGAAATATTTTCTAGTTTAAACTACATGTAACATTGAGTAGCTTTTAAAGATTTACTCCAGGCTCCGCAATTGGACTCCTCTTGAATGAAAGAGGCAGAGAGTTTGACTTTGTATTCAAATACTGGGGTTCTCCTGCTTTAAAATTAACCAGCGTAGACTTTTTAAAAGTTAGACCTAGAAAGTCACAAGAAACGAAAACCCAAGATGGCCTCAATGAGCACTTGAAAAATCTATGATTGCTCATAACTTTTAAAACAAACCACCTGGATGATTCATTTTGGTATCTACACCTAAGCTTGCAAGCGTGAGGAATTAAAAAAAATCTCAATAAAATACTTCAACACAAAATACAATGTGCAGAAATTCAACATGGCTGCCACGCTAACATGGGAAATCGCTGTATGCTCATAACATTCAAAACAAGTCACCTAGATAATTAATTTTGGGGTCTACACCTGGGTTTTCAGGAATAAAGAATTCAAAAAAATTAATATAAAAAACTTTAAAATAAAATACAATGCGCATAAATCTAAGATGGTCGCCACGCTAGATAAAAACATCTATATATGTTCATGACAAAAAGTTCACCTAGAATATTTGTTTCGATGTCTACACCTAGGTTTTTAGGTATGGCGAGTTTAAAAAAATCTAAATTAAAAATATTAAAATAATATAGTGTGCAGAAATCTAAGACGGCCGCCATTCTAACATGACAATTCTATGTCTGCTCATAACTTTTAAAATAATCCACCCAGAATAATTATTTTGGTGTTTTATTTATAGGCATACGGAATTCAAATCAGAGACTTCAAAACAATATAATGTGTGCAAAATGGCCGCCATTCTAACATTAAAAAATATAAAAAATATCTGGTGTACAGTCTGAGCTCGGGTTTCGTCCCTTGCTCTGCAATTCAGGTTTAAAATAAAATCCCCACTCGCTCGTAAAAAAAATCAGTATTATGGGGAGCCTCAGATCGCCAGTACTAAATTTCGAGTCTTGTTTGGAGGGCAATGCCATCAGCGAATCCCGCTCTCAGTTGGCTGTATGCCACAAAACACATAACCTGTGTGTGGCGTAACAAACATACAAACATACAAACTTTTTACCAACCACTTAAGTAACATCAGAAATGCACAACATGTTATGCATTTCAGATACCATACATGATAGAAATTTGGTTCCATTTATTGCAATGCGAGGGCGGGAGCCCTGGTGTAGTGGTTACAACTACCTGCATGGAAAGTTGGGAGACCACGGGCTCGTCCCTTGGCTATGGGATTTAAGGAGACAAAAACATTCTTCCCCGCTCACTCCTAAAGGTGTAAGCCTTAGTGATCGAATTTAGAATCCTGTGTCATTCATTCATTCATTCATTTATTCATTCATTCATTCATTCATTCATTCATTCATTCATTCATTCATTCATTCATTCATTCATTCATTCATTCATTCATTCATTCATTCATTCATTCATTCATTCATTCATTCATTCATTCATTCATTTATTCATTCATTTATTCATTCATTCATTCATTCATTCATTCATTCATTCATTCATTCATTCATTCATTCATTCATTCATTCATCCATTCATTCATTTATTCACTCATGTATGTGTTCGTTCATTTATTCATTCATTTATTCATTCATTTATCGCAGTGCGGGAGAAAAACAACTAAAAAACAACTTAAAACCTCAAAACAAAAATTAGGCTAATTCACTTAGATGTTTGTGAAACGCTGTAATTGTTGAGCCAAATGAAAAAAAAGTTGTATTCTTTCTCATGGAATTTGTTTTATTGTGACTTTTCAAGTAACAATAATGTTTGGACTAAGTTTTGTGAGTTTTTTGGCGACCATTTTAAATTCTGCTGGGTTATTTTTATTATGACAGATTGATTGTAATTTTGCGTATGGAGTTTTGGCAGCCATTTTGAATCGGAATTCTAGACTTCAGACTTCGGATTTCAAATTTTAGTTTTTTCACTTTTAAAAAACTATATAAATTTGTTTGTGAAAAGGAATCGTATTCAGAGTGCTCAGTACACACATTGACTTGTCCCTCTGTTGACTTAGTGTTGTGTCACTGCCTGCGATGCTAGCCCAACATTAAAACAACATTGAGTCAACATTTTATGTTTGAATGGATTTACAACCATTCCTTTAATCAAGGATGCTAGAACGTTCTAGTAACCTAGCTTTAATTGTCAAATGTAGCATTTTAAAGATTTCTACTGTCCATACCAAATACAGAATATTATATTGGTTCAATACTGGGCCACTGTCTGCGACGCTGGCCCAGCATTGTAACACCATTGGTTAAATGTATTTTTATTATGAAATGTAGAGACTAAAGGATGGAGCCGGTTTTCACATAGGGGAACCCTGTTTACCCTCCTGTTTTCATTCAAGCAATGAATGGTGAATCACCCGACATGTACATCATTGTACCAGCATTGGTCCCTACCATAGGCGTACTGCCCCTCAAAGCCAAAGGTAGTATCTGCTCCCTTTACAAGTAAGCAGAAACTGCATTTTTCAAGAGCATAGTGATCCAGAAGATCCTGAATAATTCTGGAAAAACAACTCGGAATTCTCAAAAAAGTTACAGCAATAAACCAATATCTACTGATCAGTGTGCCAAGGTTTGAAGTCGATTGGATAAAAACTCTGGGAGAAATAGTATCTTAAAATCAGGAATATAGAATAATAAAAGTGTCGTTATCCAAACAAAACCCAACATGTTTGGGCATAGCTCAAACATAGTTAGCATAATTATAGGTAAAAATCTATAAGATATATATATTACATTCCCAGATAAGACACAAATGCTTTTCACCCACTGTGTCCATCCGAATGTATCGAAACACAGTTTTACCTCGCATCATGCATAAAGAAAACAATGTGTTCTTACAAATTATCCACAAAATACCCTTCTGTATTTTGTTCACCAGAAGCGGAGACAACAATAGAAAGAAATAATTTGTATACAGACTCTCCAGTCAGTAGCCCCCCGCATTATTTAAGGTGGTGAGACCTTATTCGCGCCCACCTTAGATTTCCGCTCCAAATCTTTTAATGAATTATTTGATGTGTCAGAAAAACAAATTTACGCGATCCGAGTGTGCAGAAAATGAATAATAATCCACTTTTCCCAGCTCGTTTTTCCCCAAGGTGGCTATTCTTACATGGCACGCACATGAATTACAATAATTTACAAGGAAGCGAAATTAGATTATACGTCTCGAATTCGGTTAGAATGAATGACTATATGTAAATACAGCCAGTTAATTAACTTTCATTTCTTCCATTTCGCAATAAACCACATTTGGGTAAAAACTGTAGCTACGCCCCCTGACGAGTGATAGGTATGTAGGAAAATGAAGTGTCATAAGAAATGTACATAACGTGGTCAAAAGAGTAGTCAAACAAAAGAGCTTGTAGCCATAAAAACCAACTAACAGATCAATCACAAGAAATTGAAACTAAAATGGATGAGCAGCTAGAAAAATTAACAGAGCTTGAAAGCAAAGTAGAAGGAATAACTAAAGAAGCCAACATTAGCGTGACGGAAAAAAATTCAGTACTGGAGAACAAAGTGGATGAAATTGCAAAAGACACCGAAAATAGTGTTGCTGGTAACTAAAGTGTCACTGATTTAGCGGAAAGACTAACGAGAGCAAATAACGTGATAATACACAAAATCACTGATGACACAAAAAAATCAAAAGCAGAAAACCAAAGAGATGATTTGGATCGGATACTACACCTATGCAAGTTAGTTACAGAACAAACATATGACACAAACGATATCACAATAAAAAGGCTAGGCAAGAAACTGGAAAAAATCGCAGGAACAGATACAACGGCAACAAGACCCACACTAGTGACTTTCACCTACCCCGATAAGAAAGCTCTTCTAATGAAAAACCTACACAAGCTAGGAAAAACCCAGGAACCCTTCTCTAACATGGTAGTGAAGCATGACATGTCAAAAAATGACCGTGAGCAAGATAAGACACTCCAAAAAAGGCACAGCAGAGATCAACAGATAATTCTGAAGACTGTGATTTTTTATACGTGGTCCGGGGCCCGCCAGGTACCCGAAAAATAATAAAAGTAAAAAAGAGAGCCTCGACCCAGAAAAAGAAATAAACCTGTGGTGTACCAATGTTGATGTGCGCACCAAAGATAAGCTGATAGAACTAAACCATATAATTTAAATGGCCAAACACGAGCCAAATATAATCAAAATAAGCGAAGTAAAGCCAAAAACTATAAAAGGGAACTTAAAGGTGATCTATCACCACTTATATGGTACGAATAATTATGTCCTTATATGGGGTGATTGGCTATCATGTGACCCTCTCAGAGGGTCACATGATATCCAATCACCCCATATATGGCAACTTTGATTTATTTGTCACAAATGTATTCATACTATATAAGGGGTGATATGTCACCTTTAATGTGGCTGAATACATGCTTGACGGCTACAGTATTGAACCCTTAAATATTAGAGAGCACAAAGGCAGAGGCATGATTATGTATGTACATAATTATTTGAAAAAATTTAACCTGCACAATTTTTAATTTGAGCCAACCAACGTACTGTTAACGGGTGATTTTAACTTCCCAGCCATTAACTGGGAAAAAGGAACAAATGGCACTGACCATGAGGACACTGCATACAGATTAGAGAAAAAGTTAGAGACTGTTATATGAATCAGCTTGTAACTGACCCCACCAGAGGATGGGGGTTCAAACAAACCTTCTGTACCCGATTTGGTATCAACAAATAACGAAAACCTTGTCACGTCTATCACACACACAGCGGCTTTAGGCAAAAGCGACCATGCAATGCTGGAAATAAAGAAAACGTGTGATACAACAACACAAAAAAAAAACCCCAGAAAACCTTCTTTGAATGCAAAAAAAGCGATTATGATAAAAAGGTAAATTAACATTGACTGGGAATACGAGCTCGATAAGGGTGACGTTAATGCGCAGTGGAACTTTTTCAGTAGCGAATTCAGAGATGCTCAAGAAACATGTGTCTCACAAAAAAAACATATCAGAAAAAGCAAGGCAGTATCCAGTTCCCCTGGATAAAAAAATACAGAAGAAGATTAACAAAAATAAATAAACTGTGGGCAAAATGTAAAAACCCAACAACCATAAACAAGGAAGAAGTATACAAAGAATATTAAAAACTAAGGAATCAAGTAAGAAGCTCTACCAGGAAAGCTCACAAACAGTATGAAAAATAAATAGTTGAACAGATAAAAAGGAACCACAAAAAATTCTAAACTGAAAACAAAAACCCACATTCCTAATCTTATTTCTGATGACGAAGACGGTAACAAAATAACTGAAATAACTGAAAAAGATAGTGATAAAGCTGAGGCCCTCTCAAATTTCTTCTCGTTTAGTTTTCACCAAGGAACCAGAACGAGACATCCCAGCCCCGAAAACAAGGTGTAATAAACAAATAAATGTCCAGGAAATCACAAAGGATACTGTGCAAAAGAATCTATCCCAGCTCAAAGTTTCAAAATCTCCTGGGCCGGATAATCTACAAAGGCAGATAATATCAGAAATGAAAAACACAATATCAACACCCCTGGCAAAAATCTTCAGCACTTCACTAGACACAAGAAAACTGCCACTAGAATGGAAGTGTGCGAACATAACAGCTATTTACAAAAAAAGTGGTAAAGAGATACCGGAAAATTACAGACCGATCAGCCTGACCAGTATTGTAGACAAAATTATGGAGTCAATTATTAGGAATATGAGAATAAATCATATGAAATCGAATAAACTCTACAGTGCTAGGCAGTATGGATTTATGGCAGTATGGATTATTGATTCAAATCTTTCATTCGAGGCCCATATGACTGAAAAAAATAAAAAAGCAAATCCCACCATGGGCATGCACTTTTGAATACCCTGACGAAAGAAGTTACTGTACCCTTTTTAAAGCATTAGTGAGACCACACCTAAAATATGCCAACCAAATCTGGGCACCATTTCTGAAAAAACATATAACCAGTATCGAAAATGTGCAACGAAGGGCCACTAAACTTATCCCGGGTTTCCGAGACCTAGAGAACAGCGAAAGACTCACGAGACTAGGCCTCCCAGCCTTAGCTTACCGAGAAATGAGAAGAGACATGATAGAATTATACAAAATCATGACTGGAAAGTACGATACGGAAGCGACCTCAAAAATACCAAGGGGACCCGGTTACCAAACCAGAGAACACCAACAGAAAATATTTGAAGAAAGAATTCGCATAAACCTGATAAAATACTCGTTCATACCCCGGTCTACTGACATATGGAATAGTCTACCAGAAGTGGTTATACATGCACCATCGGTCGCAACTTTCGAGAAGAGCCTAGACAAATTTTGGAGGGACCACCCCATTAAATATGACTACACCAAACCCCGTACAACCCGACAGGACAAAGACAACACTATCACACTACACACCAGAAACACAGAGTAACGGAAATTAACTTGTAGCTGGCAGCAGAGGCAGAAATACCTAATCAGCCAGAAGAGGACCTGTAAGTACCTGTAAGTAAGAAATGCGCAAATTATCCAGCCCATCTGTTTTCATTTACCGTGTCCTACTTCTCCTGGTGTAGCGGTTAAAGCTGTGAAGTCAGAAATCGCGGGTTTGTCTCCCGCTCTGGCAGTTAGGTTTCAAAAGAACAAATCATACCACCAGAGCGGGAATTTCGAGTCCTGTGTTTGGAGAGCAGTGGCAGCTGACTCATCTCACCATCCTCAAGAGGTTCTCTCAGCCTAGGTTTACTGTATGTGCACTGTGAGTCTTAAAACAGTTGTGCTCGCTAATTATTCGCTGGTGTGTCAAGTCGAAATTACATGTATATCAAAATCCATAATATTTAAAGGGACTGGCCCAGGCTAAAATCATCAACAAATCGGTGATTTTATTTTGGCTTCTTAATATGACCATATGATGTAAACATGTCCATAGACTAGAACTGTGAAAGTTTTTAATTTTTGTGCTGCGCATTTATAAGTTAAGCTAGATATAGAAACGAAATTCCTGATTTCTAACTTATTGACAACCATGTCTAAAATTAGAAATATGGGAATTTCATCTCTATATCCAGCCCAACTGGTAAATGCGCAGCACAAAAAATAAAAAAAACTTTTGCAGTTCTAGTCTATGGACATGTTTACATCATATGGTCATATTATTAAGCTAAAATAAAATCACCGATTTGTTGATGATTTTAGCCTGGGCCAGTCCCTTTAAATATAGAGAAGAATGTATTAGCTTTGTCCCGAGACACACTTCTGGTAAAATTTTCATACAAATCCTTGCGATCCGGATCGTAATCCGCATACTAGATCCAGATCGTAATTCAGATCGACAAAATTTAACCGATCTGCCCCTGGCCCGAGACACACCTGTGGTAAAAGCTCCATGCAAATCCGTTACTTTTCAAGTTATCCTGCGGACAGACAAACAAACAAACCAACACGACCAACAACATAACCCTCCTAGCGTAGGTTAATAACCTTAAAGCACTGAACTAAGTTTTTTTTATAATTTGAAATCATCATAAATGTCTTACTCAGGTCGTTCTGATTCGTTTGAATACCTATGTTATGGGTATACGACCATTATAAATATGTTTACTTTTACAGTGCGGGGGTCGACTTTAGTCGACTAAAGTCGGTCCCCGGGCTGCAAAGGTTTTTAACCTTGCATTTGTATTGGTAACAACGACGGCATGACATCCATAAGCTATAAAGGACCATTTTCTCAGTATTTAGAACCCACTATAATAGAAGTCACATTAGACCCGCGATGCATGTTTTTCGCTGATTTCTCAGTCGATTATCAATTTCAAAATTTTAAAAAAATTAGACCATTTGACATAACAGTGACATTTTGAGATTAAAAAAGAATTAAATTAATGGTTTTCTAATATATAATAGAGGAGCGTCATAATTACCAATGTCACATGGTTTAACTTTTAAACTATAAAATATGTGTTAATGACATGTCGGGTAGTTGCCGTAAGACTAGAAAATAGTGTTTTGCGAATTCCATGGAAATCGGATGATATTCGCCTGAGAAATCAGCGAAAAATCTATAATATATATAATATTGACACAAGTGTTTATTTCTTTTTAGGTCCTGCAGCATAGCTTAGTGGAGATTCTCGAAGATATGGATATTATCGTATAGCACTCGTACAATAGGCGCACGAGAATATGGTTCTCTTAGTCATGTTGCGTACTTGATCAGTGATAAACAATTAACTAGAAGAAGAACATGAAGTTATACCATTTATGACATATAAAAATACGCACATAGTCATACCGCTGTGACAAGTGGAATAATTTACTTTGAATTGGTAAAGGTGAATTTACTATTGCTATAATAATAATAAAAATAAAACCAGCATTTACCATGTCGTCACTCTAAAGCAAAATGATCGCAGGCATTTGAAACATTTTGAGTTTTAATATATCATTGTTCATACAGTTATCACATAGGGGTAATAGCAACTTCATTTTTACCGTCTAAGTATTTTGATCACTGCCAAAATTTGCCAAAATATGATTTTTAATAAAATTATGCTTGTACGCCGATGTGGCTATATCATTTTTACTAAAAATTACTCAAGCCATGGGTATGACTAATTATGTTAATCAATCGACAAAAAATATATAAATTACCTTACTAATGGTATACTATATATAGTAATCGGCTAGGCGTCTGGGAGTGTGGACTATTCATGACGGCTACATCAATTTAAAAGAATAATTTTGAAATTGGTTAAAATTACATTTACTAGAGAAAAACAACAAATGGTTCGGGTTCGAATACTGACTAGACCGGATATTGGTTATCCCGGATGTACATAATTGTGTAGTGCTCAAAACTGCTCAAAGTCTTTGAGTGTGCAGTACTGCCTCTGGTACTGTGCCAAATAATAAACCATACAAGCTTTGGAAAAGATTAGGATATCTACAGTTATAACTTTATCCTGTATTCTGCTGAAAGTGCGGAATGCTATTTAAAACCATATTTACCAGACCCACACTTCAATTTTTAGACGGCCGACCCCGATGGCTCATTCGATCCGGTTGTTGCTCGAAACTCGGAGGTACTTGGTTAGAAACCCAGCCGGGACGAAGGCTTGTCACCGGGGTTGCAGCACATGTGCAGTCCTGTCTTTGCTCCATAAAGAACCCTTGATAGCATCTTACCCCATTATTTAAATGATAACTGAATGATGGCGGTGATTGGCAGATCGCATCATGCGACAGGCTGAGACACGATTGGTCGGGAGTAGAATACTAGACTTGGTGCAATAAAAGTACCTTTATTATTTAAGTAGTATTCAGTATTCGTCAATAATCATTGTAACATAAGGTAAATACATTGGAAGATAGGCACTTTTCAAACATTTTATTAATAAAAAAGAGGATACATGTACATGTAGCTATCAACATATTACAACTATTCTAAATTAGACAAGTGTCTGAGCTTAGCGCTATATTACCATCTATAAATGTATAACACTATACAATCATGCTATATATTTCTTATCGATAGTCATAGAGGTTCGTTGTGTATATTCTAGGCCGCAGTAGCTATGCAATTTACAATTTAATGTAAATGAAGTTCACATAGATACAACTGCATTATTTTAGAAGTCAGTGGCTTGTTGTAAATGACCAGAAAATATGACATGAGAGGGATCAGCGAATAAGCCAGTTATAATGCCGAGGAAGCCAGCATCCAACGGGCGTGCCATCAAATTAATAATATCTCCTTCCTGCAGCATAATATTCAGACTAGCACTTCCCAGGGGGAAGGTTCCCGTTGAAGACGAGGAGCGCCTTCCACTGAGACCGATAGATTGCTGATTGAGGAACATCTCTACAGGTGCGGCACTGTCACCATCAGCTATGACGGTGACAGAGAACACGTAGAGACCACTGACCGGTGCCCTGAAGGTCATTGACGAGTTATGTGATGACAAACCGTCTCCCTGCAGAGTTAACACAGTATCATAGCTCATCTGCTCATAATCATCTCTAGGGCGATATACATCACTCTTCTCCACAGTGAAAGCAACTACCAAGGGTGATACACATTCACAAATACCTGTAAAAACAAACAGATTGATTCTAAAATAACAGTGCAAAGTTTACCTACCCAGCAAACACGAAACATCTGTATAACATTTGTACAATGTTGGACCAAGGTCGAAGACGTTGGGTCGTCGTTGTACAAATGTTATACAAATGTTTTGTGCTGGGTAATCATGCTAGTTGTGACTCACAAACAGATAAATCACCAAAGGTTTTTTTTTAATTCTTAAGCATTTTAAATTTTAGAATGATATAGGCCTAGTTCTATAATGCGGATTTAAAGTTAAACATAGTTTTGATTAAAAGGGTTTAAAATAATCTCAACCACAGGGGAATCATATTACTTGTTCAGTCGTACTTTTATTTTCTTCAACTTGTCTAATCATATATAATGTTTTATTACTTACCGTTTTCTCCTTGTTGGCCTTTTGGTCCTCTAATACCCGACGGACCTCTTAGTCCAGTGTCTCCTGAAAATAAATACCATTTTAGGCCAAGCTGCATGGTACGTATAACAATTTATTTTGCACCGTGTCATAATACATATTGATATTTTTATACACGCACCAAATGTCCGTTATGATTAGTTAGTTTAATTTCTGTGTGTGTTTTTCGTGTGGCTTGAGACAACGAAACCCTTTTAAATACATCGCAGTCAGGCGCGTAACCTGCCGTACGTATGTGCGTACATATTGTAAGGTGGCACGCAACAAAATTGTTTTATGATAGGTGTCTATATTGTGCAGACAAGGAATCATTTATTCATTACATCAACACTATAAAATCGCAATCTGCTATAATGTGTTTATGTTGAAAAACAACTTGCTTGCGATCACGATACGTGCAATTAATCAATATATCTTTTCGAAATAGGCGTTACATGATCAATAATCACGTTTCCTTTTTTAACAAAGTATACCTTATCAGGTAGTGATTGCATATAGTATGACACCAGAATCCTGCCCAGCAAACAGGTATATCCAATATTGTTTTAATTTCGGGCCAGCATCGCAGACTATGACCTAACATTAATTAATATTGGCTCAATATCTGGTGTCTGCGGGTTGTTTGAATGCAAAACAGGAAATAACAGTATAGTAAGTTAAGCTTTATAATCTTCGATCTGTGTGCTGTTGTTGTTGCCGCGATCATAATCTATTGTCTTTGTGTCTCTATTAACAGCTCTGTATATTACCAATCTTATTCAATCGTATTTCCTATATGGCCTATTAAGCAATATTTAAATAAATTTTATGTGCAACCAATGTGCATGTAATTACATGTAGTAGCATTGCGCCGGGCAGAAATGCAAAAAAAAACGGATACAAAATATTACAATCGTCTTTTAAAATTACACCTTCCTTTGGTTTGTATAAAGATAGTTCACAATGGTTTCGACCACAAACATAGTCAATTTGTTTACAATATTCTGTGAAACTCAATGATCTCGACCTCCTTAGTTTTCACCGAGCTGGCCAATACAATAAAGTATGGGGGAGGGTTCTTATATAACCTTGTTTTCACCGAGTGACGTCACTGCGTTTCACAGAGTGAAGTATGGGGGAGGGGGTGTTATATAACATTGTTTTCACTGAGTGACGTCATTGCGTTTCACAGAGTTGCATTATCTTAATTTCTGAAACATGCACGCTGTGCATGCTTTTGTACAGATAGGTCACAGCCATTTTATTTTATTTATTTATTTAGCTTTCTGTACAGTGGAAACATATATACATATATCTATATACACAAATATATACAAACTAAATATGAATTGTGATATAATCACATTACCACTGTACTTAGCTGCCAAGAAAAGGTCGCATGTGACCTCTACTAGGCTTGACAGCTAATATCTAAAAAAACATTTTTTGCTAAAATGTTCACAATTATAATAAGATACAAAATAAAATAGAGGATATATTACACACGACAAAGTATAAAATATATAACATATAGATAGTATAAATTGTAAGTGTAAGGAATTGTAAGTGAAAGTTAAAACTACTTGAATGTAATAGACGGAAATAATAAATAACATAACATATAACAATATATCATGTATATAATACAGAAAAAGCAAATATTACATTATATATTATTGTATAAAAAAAAAAAATGAATGTAAAACTACTAGAATACTATGAGCGACAAAAAACACAAGAACATACTAAACTCCACGTGCAGCATTCGTTGATATTAAAATTACATAAAATTGAAAAATAGAGATCATTAACGTGTTTTTTGAAAGAAAATACACTACTTGCCTCACGGATATGCCATTTAGCAATGAAATGGGTCTGTAATTGTCAACTTTACATTTATCTCCTTTCTTATATATTGGTACAACATAAGCGTGCTTCCATGCATCAGGCAGAGTACAGGTCGACATACTCATATTGAAAGGAGCAGTCAATGACGGAGTAAGCTCAGCTGCACATTCGTGTAGGACCCTGAGAGGTATGTCATTAGAGCCACTTCCTTTGTTAATATCCAACCTTTTAAGGACTAGCAATACATACTTCTCAGAAAATACAATATGTGATAGATTTGAGTTAATACGTATAAGAACTTCTGGAAGGTTTGTATCAGATGTATTGTTGTTGAAGACAGAGAAGAAATGATTATTGAACATAGTAGACTTATCTTCAGGGGATATAGCTTCCTCACTACCACTACTGAGAGCTGCTGGCAGAAGTCGAGATTTTGTTTTAAGGCGACAAAAAGTCCAGAAACGTTTGGCGTTTGATTTAATGTTTTCAGACATTTCGATCATGAAACGACGTCTTTTGTCTCTAATAATATTCTTCAAGCTGTTACGTAACCGTTTGAATTTGGACCAAAAATATGTGTTTTACTATGTCTCGCTGCAGCCCAAGCAGTTCTTTTACAGTTATAAATATGTCTGACATCTCCATCAATCCATGGGGGTGTTGAACTATTTTCACCATGTTCACCATGGAATTGTTCACCATGTCATTAAGACGTTCATCCCATTTAAGCCATGCTTCGTTAATGTCACTAGATATGCACACGTCATTATATAACGACCCATTAGAAATGAGGCCACGTAATTTACCAAAGTCAGACTTTTTAAATTGTACACAGTCCTTGGTATTTGCCATTAACTCATTAAGAATGAAGTGAGAAGCATAACGTCCCAGTTTTTCACATGAAAAAATATAGGCCTACAACAGGGGGAACCATTATTCAATAATAATCATGACACGAGACAAATATTATATTAAATGGACAGTTTCAATAATTAAAGCCAACAGAATGCTTACAGCGTACACGCGGGGCCCGACGCACATTGGAATTTTCTAATTTATTTTGTAAATTTCATCAGTGCGAAAAGTTATTCAAATTATCAAATAAATTAAATCGTCTGATTTAATCAGATACAGTTTTATAATTGTTTTCTGGTAACATGACAATTCGGTTTCATCAGGAAGCTGATTAAATCACCCGCGATTCAGATTCAAAGCTGAATATGTGTGATGAAAAGTATAAATGGTAAGGCGGACACATCTAGATCAGAACACTGTAAGAGAATGGACGGCCGTTTCACGTGAAACGTTGTGAACTGATATGGATCCACCTTTTCGTTGCACATGGCTATCTGCTATTGAACTTGTTACATGTATAATCATCATAGTGCTGTCATTCAATGGTGTTACTTACCCTTGATAATATCCTGTTTACTGAAACATCAATAAATGCGGCATATCCTAGCTCTGTGCGTACACGTGCTAATAAACCTGGCGGTACTAGGTATTCTATGGCAAATGTTTTCTGGGACTTATTCAAAGATTACACGACTACTTATATTGTAGTATCAGCTTATATTACAACTAGTTTGTGAGACTTATTCAAACAATGTACTTATTCAAATCTTACATTAAAATTTAGACCCTCAGTCAGCTTTTGCCATTGAAGTCAGTACATCTATTATTATGTGTGTATTTATTTAAACTGAGATTCTCCTGACAACGCTCAGAATCACGTGCAAATATAAGGCTTATTCTTAACTTAGGCCTAATCTTGAATTACCACAGTCTCATGACGGTCTTAACATTAGTAGTGGATCACATTGTGACTGTTTTCTCACCTTTGGGACCTGTCATGCCTCTGTCACCTTTCATGCCGTCAAGGCCGGGATATCCACGTTCTCCATTCAGACCAGGAAATCCACGAGTTCCTGTCCCCCCCTTTGGTCCACTAGGACCTGCCGGACCACGAGGTCCTATAGGTCCAGTCTCCCATTCGCCGCTGTTTGATTTCGATTTCGATTTAGACTTTGATTTGGAATGACCCTTCGACTTTCTCCATCTGGCATCTATAAAATATAGAACAACACTCTTGGCATTATACTTAATCGATTACTTTGGGTATATTGCTCAAAAATCAACAAGAACAACTAAAAAAAACGATTCAATTTAAAATCATTATAAAGTCTTAGTTAGCTTTTTCTCATTCATTTGAATACGTATGTTATGGGTCTAGGCCCCTTAGAAATATTTTAATTATTTCAGTGCGGGGACCGTCTTTATACGTTAGAATCTGACATTATAAAGATGGTCCCCGCGCTGAGAGAGTTAAAGGATTGTTTGTGGAAAAAAATCTCGATATAAAACATGTTCAAAATATAAGATTGGCTCATTTTTAAAAAGTGACACTTTAATGACAGTGTATATATATATAGCTCTTTGTTTTGTCGGTGATCATTTAGTTTGATCAGACTAACAATATAGGTCTCGTCCTCCACAGCAGTTTGTGTTGTTGTTTTGTAACACATTATAACTACATAAGGTTACACAAATAGCCGAACGTATAAATGAAATATACGTTTTACTTGGCTATAGCTAAAATAACAATAACAATAAAAGGGTAGCCCTAGTATCAAAGGAGCGTTTATTACATAGAATGACGATTTTTTTCGAAAAACCAATGTTTCATGATTACGTGTAGTTACATAATAATCTGACCCAGGTCATTTTTTGTCACCTCCCAGAAAGGGAGCATAACGTTCGGCATCATTACAACTTTAAGTATAAGGAGGCATTTCTGTTTTCATAAGACAAAGTAATTATAAATAATAGGCTGGGTATTTTCGAGGCATACCCAGCCTATTATTTTTAGTTATTTTTTTTATCCAGAAACAAGACTCAAACCTTGCTCTACTAAAAATGATCACGAAATTATCATTCATTTACGTGTTTTCCAGTATATATTTAGTTTCTATATGTGCTGACATATCTGACAATAAATGCAGGAGTAGATACTTCAATAATTGTTCATTTTAGCCGTCCTTTACATAAAATAAATTATTCTCAACGACCTTACAGTAAGTATTAGATAAAAATTATCAACTAAATAATAATAACTCAAAATCTAAGATATTAACACATAAGTTGCTTACCAGAATGTTCAACAAATGTCGCTACAAGGACGAGGATGACGATTGTCACGACAAAACGCATTTTTAAGAATTATTCTACTTTCAAGTCAACTGGTTGTATATGTTTGCAGATATGCAGACGAATGTCGTTAATTGCCATGTTAGTAGATCATTTATATCACCGTGAATGGTGGGGGTGTTTTCACGTTTGGGCACATATTCCGGAACTAAGCAATTCATGCTAACGTGATAACCTTCATTGACATCAATTAATTCAACGGAATCCTGGTTTCAATGTGAATGGGCGGAACATTTTAGACAGGGTTCGCTCAATACTGGCCAACACCTCATCTGCCATTACAATAATGTGCCACTGACGGCCCAATTTTGTGTAGGTTTTGGATTTTGTGGTTATGACCGGCGATTTTGTTCTGCATCTGTATTGCAAAGGTGTTGTTGGTTAAATATAACTATGTAGCCCCAGTGGGAGTAGCGGGCGTAATGAGTAAATAATATGTATGTCAAATTATTAATTATTATAGGGCCTACCATAAATTATATTTGTCCACAACAATTACAGCTAATTGTTTATAGATATACATGTAAATATAGTTTGGTGGCCAATCGTATTTCAATAGCTCAATAATAACTGTTTGAAAATAACCATGTAATAAATGTAAAAGGTGAAAATAAAGAACCCTCAGCAAAACCTCAAACCTCAACGATTGATTAATGCTTAGAATAATCGAACAGGTGGTGCCCTCTTCTACAATTAGTTTACATTTTTGTACCATGTAACAACCGTAAAAATAAGACAATAATTAGACAACATGGCGGCTGGCTATTTGGTACCCCAGGGTACCATTTACCATCATATACGTGTGACCCAATGCTAGACTAAGATCGGATATTCACACGGGTACATTATGTAGATTATATATTTTCTCAAAAAATGGTAATAAAAATGTAAGCTACACTACTTCATATGAAATTAATGTTCAATATATCATTTTATCAGCCTTCATATATATTTTTATTTACAGTAGACATACATACCTAAATGATGGCTATGTATATTCAAGTATGGCATCATGTAGTTAGATAAGTATGCAAGGAAAATTTAAAATGTGCCCTACATATAATATGAAATAAAATTTCGGCAGCAGTTGTTTTAAAGTGGAAATGTCATGACATAACAGCAAGTACAGTACTGATTTAGCAAAATGGGACAAGCTTTTTCAGGCTAGCCCTTCTTCAGGCTAGCCCTATGTTCTCTCCCCACCCCATTTGGGGCTCGCATGTATGCGCCCAAAGTTATAAAATCCTTTAGCCGAGCCGCAATGTGCGTTTTGTATAAGTTCATATAACTGGAGCCGCGCTCATATCGCCGGGGCTCAAGCCAATCTAGAGCCTCGGCGAATTGAGTCAACGCCTGTCAGGCGCGCTTCTGCTCTGGCCCAGTTTCAAGCTCGACCGGTGCGCAGGGCGAGCCTGACTTTCCAGGTGCCTGTTTTTTCATCTTCAGTTCGGCCTATTCCAGTGACCGTAGCTTCATAAAACCACCCATTTTCTGAATTTATACACTGAACTGCTTGTCTGATACTAAAGATAATGTCTAAATGCTAAAGGCTAAATGGCTAAGCAGAAATAAATGAGGACTGCAACAGGTCTACATGTATACACGTACGGACACTCAATTATTGCACGTTTAGATCAACTCAGAGCTGTTCAGATAATGCTGAATGTGGTCAAGCTGAGCGCGCCCTGTCTTGTCCAGAGCGAGCCTGGTCAGCCCGGCGAAATGACACATGGCTTACAGCATCCATGTTAGCCGTCACACAGTATACTGGGGTGCAAGCCCAAGTAGGATTTGGGCGGGTATATTTTCCTGGCCCGAACCGTGTGGGGGCTCGAGCCCATTTCATGCGCTGGGCGCAACCAATTCTGCGCCTGTCTCGCCGGGCTTGCGCCCGGGCTAATGACGGGCTGGCCAGCGTTTACGCAGGCCAGCCACTGATGAAAAATCTGTCCCATTTTGTGAAATCAGTACTGTAATTAATGTAGAAATATATATTATAGATAATATTGGATATAGAAAAGTTTATATTTTACAGATACATATAGCTACCGCAAATTATACACATTTATTTACAGCAAATAACTAAATGACAACTATGTACATATTATTATAATGACGCCATTTAATGAGGCTATAGCTTATATAATACGTTACATAACCCCTCTTCAGCTAATAACATATGGAAGCAGGGCTATAGTTTCAGTTTCACGTCCCGTATATTATTACCTGCAAGTTGGGAAAGATAATTACTGATCTGCTATATATGACCCTTTAAGATAATTACAGTATAGACAGTGGGGGGGGGGGGGGGGGCACAAACATTAGTGAGCGACGCACACCCCTGTCACACTTGTTAGGGCGCTGCGCACCTCCACGTCGCGTCACCCTGCACAGGGGGGGGGGGTGGTGTTAGAGTGAGGCACGCGGCAGGTGGATCAAACGCAGACGTTAACGAGGTGATAACGCTATGCACTGCTGTTCAGATGAGCAAGTTTAACCTGACCTCTCTTACCAGTCAATGATTAATTAATAAGTCACAAAAAAAACATTATGAAAGTATTATTTTATTCACAAATTTAAAATACGATTGTATTTTTACAATTTTTGTATTATCAACGCAATGTTTATAACAATTTTTATGGACGCCTCAGTCATTCCCATGTTTTGTTGGTTGCTGTCTCAGGGAAGAATTGGCCTGCATGTTTACATACTGCTTAATTGACGCTACTCGGATTGGATCTAGCCTATATTTTCCTCGCGTACCGAAGACGTTATATTTTAGTTAAAGTTAGGAATTTGCATCGCCCAGTAAATACAAAACATTTGTATTACATTTAGAGAATGACGGCACAACGTCTTCGACGTTGGTTGAACGTTGTATAAATGTTATACAGCTGTTTTGTGCTGTCACACCTCGCTAACTGCTTGTTATGTCTCAGCCACGCCAACTCTGATAAACCCTGCTTACCTTTCTAAATAAATAACTTTGCGAGTTAACGTGCAATCATAATATAATTTATATCATTTTTTTGAGTAATGAATGAGCTTTCTGGCGATATATATTACGAGTTTGTACGATAAAAATTATAAAAAGTTAGGGATTTATATTGGAATGTTTATGACACCTAGCTGACGCACTGACACCACTGCCTTTCCGTGTTTATCAGTGGTGTAATTGCACCTTGTGAAGCCAAGGGTGCCCTAGGTGGCAACTGCTCCGCATATAAATAAATACATGCCTTAAAAACCACATTCAAACATGGTTTTAAATTAATAACAGATAAAAGTACTATTACACAGTAAAAATAGTTATATCCCCGGAAAACATTTTTCAGCCACTATGATCTGATATGCGTCCTGGCACTGTGCCTTAGAATATTGACGTGTTTTTTACATAATTATAAAACATTTGTATATAAGTTATTTTTTAGGAGCAAATTATTTTCAAAATCTTTCACAGCCGATTTACATGTCTTTTTTCTCTAGGCTGTTTTTGAATGGTAGCCGTTTTATAGCCCTCTATGTGTTTTTTTCTCTATGATGAAAGCAATGTCTTGTTGAAATAATTTCATTTTGATTGATGGTGTATGTCCTATGTACGTCACCGATGAACTGAGGAATGTGCGTTTGTTGTATCATTATAAATACTAAAAAGACACCTATCTAACTCAGCAGTGTCTGGGTAAGACAAACATGACACTTTGATTCAATGCTGGTTTAATGTTGGAACACCGTATGCAATTATGGCAAAAATTATGGCAACAGACGGGAACATTACACATAAATAGTACATGAAATGTAGTCATTCAAAACAAACCATTGCAATAAAAAATATAATATTACTGGTTAAAAACATGAATACATTTAAAACACAAAATACTCATTAACGCTGAATAATTTATTGTAAGTACACGTTGAAGATTACCTTGGTTGGATTGTTTCATCTCTCAATATTATCTGCTAGATAAACACCACAAGTTAAAATTATAACTATTTATTATAGCTATCGCTACTCAACCTTTCAACAAACTTTGGAAACTTAAGTTTATTTGTATTCTTTAAATCACTATGAAATGGTTTAATTGATAAAACATCTTCCAAACATATATAATGATATGTAGGATGGAAAATCTGGATCGTAATTGTAATTTA
The DNA here is from genome assembly GCA_964017125.1 of Flabesymbios commensalis. Taxonomy (NCBI): domain Eukaryota; kingdom Metazoa; phylum Annelida; class Polychaeta; order Terebellida; family Flabelligeridae; genus Flabesymbios; species Flabesymbios commensalis. The sequence goes on along the minus strand of OZ024905.1, from coordinate 31,493,566 downwards.
CACACTTTAATGTGTGAGGCTATAATATGTGGGTGATGGTACTACAAAATGAAATGAAATGAATCGGGCTTTAGGCCATCCTCTTGAGGATGGTGAGATGAATGAGATGAAACTGTCCTCCAGACACAGGATTCGAAATTCGAGCCCTGGCGGTCTGAGGCCGAGCACGCTACCTCCCGGTCACGGAGGCTCCCCACAATACTGAGTTTCACACGTGGATGGGGAAGAAACATTTTTGTTTCTTTCAAACCACCGAGACCGGTGTGATGTGCTCAGGGTTCCCCCCAAAATTCATTCCCCCTGGGGTCGATGCGCATGCGTGTTACTCGTGGTTACGGCAATGTTTACTTCCGGTCTAAGCCTGTGCTCAGCGTTCCCTCCTATATTTATTCCTCACGTTGTTTTCAAACAAAACGGACCATTTTACCAGCTTATATCGCCTTTATTTTTATTCGAATCTTAACTGGTATATAGTCTATAGATCTACTAAGTCGGAAATCAATAAAATAAAGATGGATCAACAAACAGAGCAAGTTCTATCTAATGCTATTGAGGATGGTGAGAGTAAAGTTGAATTGGAAAGGATGGATGCCATTGCACAATATCTAGAAAGTGGTACCTATCCAGGCTGGTACAGCAAAAATCAGAGGAGGTCCATACGGAAATCGCTGGAGAAAGGACAGTACGAGATGAAAGGTTAGGCCTAGACCTAGAATAATTGTTATTATTTTGTTATAAGCCACTGCCAGGTAGAGTAGGCTAACGTTAGGCCAGGCCCAGGACTAGACAAGGGCAGGCTTATACAAGTTATAGTTATAGGACTGAGTGTTCCCCCCAAAAATGGGATGATTTTTTATTTGTTTAGCCAGTCAATTTAAATCACAATACACTGTATGGACTGAGTGTTCCCCCCAAAATGACATGATTTTTTGAAAAAAAAAATTGAAAAAAATTATTATTTATTTTTATTCGCGTAGCCAGCCAATTTAAATCACAATACACTGTATGGACTGAGTGTTCCCCCCAAAATGACATGATTTTGTTTAAAAAAAATATTATTTATTTTTATTATTTTCATTTGTTTAGCCAGCCAATTTAAATCACAATACACTGTATGGACTGAGTGTTCCCCTCAAAATGACATGATTTTATGAAAAAATAATTGAAAAAAATTATGATTTATTTTTATTATTTTTATTTGTTTAACCAGCCAATTTATATCTCAATACACTGTATGGACTGAGTGTTCCCCCCAATAAGACATGATTTTTGAAACAAAAATGACCCAATTTTTTTTTTTTAATTTTTTTTTAATTCAGCCTATCAATAGGCCTATCACAATACACTATGTGGACTGAGTGTTCCCCCCAAAATGACATTCTTTTTGAAGAAAAAAAAATTGAAAAAGAGGTATGAGTAACTGTCATGTATTATAATATGTCACAATGAAATGTCTTCCGTTGCGAAAAGCAGCATAAGAAAATAATCTTGTGTTGTTGTAGGTGGCTTTCTCAATGATCCAAATGCTTGATTGTTGTCACTGAGAAGAAGGAGAAGATGCGCTTGATGTGGCAAAAATATCCTGTTCCAGCTTCACATCATCTTTGGTATCAAAATTCAACAAAAAACTACAAATCAATCACTAGGATGGTGTGCTGTATCTTACCGCACCACTTTGAGATTGTTATGTAGCCTTTATACACGTCAGTAAATACAAGTTCTTGAAGATGCGACAAGAAAATAGCAACTGTGTGGGCATTGTAAACCATCAACAACAAACAGTGAAAATAATATTATGGAAAAGTGTACTACCAGGACAAAATACTCATCAATCACTTGGATGGTGTGCTGTATTAAATCACACCACTTAGGGATTGTTAGGTAGAATTGACAGCCAGCCAAAGACAAGAAAAGGGGATGACATGAATTTTTGAATGAAAGATCTGATCAAAATCACACACTACCTCAATATGAATAAAATGAAATACAAAAAAAAAAACATTTTTTAATCTAAGTCTCTATCATACAGCTTGATGTGAAATGAATTTTTAAATAATATAGTTTATATCATAGGCCTACATCAGCTGGGCTATAACATACCTATAACACAGTCTATAACATACCAGGGCTGAGTGTCCCCCCCCCCCCTCAATATGACACAATTTGGTTAGTTTTCGAGGTATTTTAAAGTGTGATACATTACTGGAATCGCTTAGGCACCTAGTACTAGCCTATTTTTGTCATATTTTGATATCTGAAAAAACTTATATAAAAAAGGGATTTTAATAAATCGCCAAAGTTGGTAAATCTTTTAATAATTATAGCATTGTCTATTTTCAAGATATTGTCAAGCCCGATATACCATCGGAATCGCTTACTCATCCTGTATTTGCTATTATTGTCATTAAGTGACAAGTGAAAAATAACTTATATAAAAAATGTTTTAAGTGGATAAAAACTTTGATACACGGGTCACAGCGTTGGGATGCATATCAGGTTATAGTGGCCGGAAAATGCTTCCCAGTGATATAATTATTTTTACTGTACTTTGAAAACTTTTTCTGTTATTAATTTAAAACCATGTTTCAATGGGGTTTTCAATGCGAAATATTTATATTATATGCGGTGCAGTTAACACCTAGCACACCTTTGGCTTTACAAGGTGCATTACACAACTAGGCCTAAATAGCCCTTGTTAGTGGGTAAGCGAGGTGTGAGAAGCCAGCACAATACGAATTATTATCTCTGTCAATTTATGTGATATAAACATGAATTAAATATCTCCAGAAAGCTTATTAAATACTGAAAACAACGATATAAATAATATTAAGATAGCACGAGAACTCGCAAAGTTACTTATTTAAAAAGGTAGGCGGGGTATAACAGTGTTACTGTTAGCGTCGCTGAGACAGATAGTTAGCGAGGTCTATATCAGACATTATAGCTGGGCTGAGTGTTCCCCCTTGGTGAGACATTAATTTTGAAATAGAACGAAGTAGGAAAAAATAGCTGGGCCGAGTGTTCCCCCCTAGTATGACATGACTTTTGAAATAAAATGAATTAAAAAAACAGCTAGTCTATGACATACTAGCTGGGCACGGGGGAACCTTCAGAATACGACATACTAGCTGGGCTGAGTGTTCCCCCCTCAGTTCCCCCTTCAATATGACTTGAATTTTAAAATAAAAGGCATTAAAAAAATATTTAAAACTAGTATATGTGTTCCCCCCTGGTATGACATGAATTTTGAAATAAAATGAATTAAAAAAAGAGCTAGTCCATGACATACTAGCTGGGCTGAGTGTTCCCCCCTCAGTTCCCCCCTCAATATGACTCGAATTTTGAAATAAAATGCATTAAAAAAATATATAAAAATAGTATATATATGTGTTCCCCCCTGGTATGACATGAATTTTGAATTAAAATGAATTTAAAAAGAGCTAGTCTATGACATACTAGCTGGGCTGAGTGTTTCCCCCTCAGTTCCCCCCTCAATATGACTTGAATTTTGAAATAAAATGCATCATTTTTTTTTTTTTAACTAGTCCTATTGACAGCCAAACATTTGTTTCCAATATAGGGATACAAAATAACTTAATGTATGTTATGTATCATATATTATGCATTCTATATTGTCTTCAATAGGGAAGGCAGGGGAAATATATTAGCCAGAGGGGAACACTCAGCACAGCTGAAGGCGTAGGGGGAGGTGTGAACTCCAGCACTCAGCACAGCAAAGCATGACAGGTGGGGAACTATGAGCCTGGGGGGGAACTCTCAGAATATGAGTGACAGATACCAGCCGTTCCGCTCATGGTCGCGCATGCGCAGATGGGCGGAAGGGGAACTCTCGGCACAGGGGAACCTTCAGAATACGACACCGGGAACCGAACCCCGAACTCTAGCGTGAAAGGCAGCGGTGCTAACCACTACCCTAGGGCCCCCGCCCGATGTTACTACAAGGGTTCAGACGGGAAGGCTGGCGGGCGTACCTATTGTTATAGCAGGAAAATGGTCACCTGCTATCTTAACGAGGTGTGATTTAGCCATCAATCTGTGGCGTCCACACTAAACGGTGTTTAACGCTCACGCCGTGCCAGGTCAGGTGTGTCCGTTTCGTAACACACGGTAATTGCTGCCACAAATCGAGTGCCCCCCACTGTCTATACTGTACTGATCTGCTGTATATGACCTTTTAAGATAATTACTGATCTGCTATATATGACCCTTAGGGATAAAAACTGATTTGCTATATATGATACTTTAAGATAATTACTAATTTGCTATATATGATCCTTTAAGATAATTACTGATCCGCTATATATGATCCTTCAAGATAATTACTGATTTGTTATATTTGACCCTTTAAGATAATTACTGATCTGCTATATATGACCCTTTAAGATAATTACTGATTTGCTATATATGACCCTTCAAGATAATTACTGATTTGTTATATATGACCCTTTAAGATAATTACTGATCTGCTATATATGACCCTTTAAGATAATTACTGAGCAGCTTTATATGACCCTCTAAGATAATTACTGATCTGCTCTATATGACCCATTAAGATAATTACTGATCTGCTATATATGACCCTTTAAGATAATCACTGATCTGCTATATGAGCCTTTAATATTATTACTGATCTGCTATATATGACCCTTAGGGATAAAAACTGATTTGCTATATATGATACTTTAAGATTATTACTAATTTGCTACATATGATCCTTTGAGATAATTACTGATTTGCTATATATGATCCTTTAAGATAATTACTGATTTGCTATATCTGATCCTTTAAGATAATTACTGATCTGCTATATATGACCCTTTAAGATAATTACTGATTTGCTATATATGATCCTTTAAGATAATCACGGATCTGCTATATGAGCCTTTAATATTATTACTGATCTGCTATATATGATCCCTTTGATTTACTATATATGATAATCACGGATTTGTTAAAATAAAAATGAATACATACATTTGACCACTACTCTAAACAATTTAAGAAGCCCCATAAATAATGAACATTTAATGACTTAAATAACCCACATTTAACCCCTATTTTTCTAATTTTTATAGCTGTTAGACCCCAAATGAAAACTCTTTACCACTGTGTATCTCTTCCCCAAAATTAATGAAGGAAAACTGACGATTCGTGGCCTCGTTGTAGCAACGCAGGTTGTCATAACGATTAACCCTTTATGTAAAAAGAAAATACGCGATTAATTGTTATGAGTTTTTATGAAGAGTCTATCTTGGATTAAATTATCACAAATACTATCATTGGGTGAAACACCTTTCTGCAACATTTCAATAAATATTTGTAATAATATTAATTTTGTACAGCCTTTGTGCCGTGTCCAGTGGTCTAACAAATTGAAGAATAATCAGATTTTCATATGACAGGATCAGTTACTATAACCGCCACTCATTCAGTTGTACCTTATCATTAACCCTTTGAACCCTGACGCTGCATTAAAGCATTTTTTCGCATCTCTGAAAAATGACTTAATTTTTATACAACTATGGGTTTTAGAATGAAAATTTTCATGGAACTGTTTTAATAATCACGATATATTTTTTCATTAGCAACACACTTCAAGTCATCTTCATCCACTACAAGTCGAGAATTGCGACAGCAATTCGCGGCTTGTAGTGGATGAAGATGACAATGGTAAATTCAGGCTGGAAAGGGTTGAGAGAAGACTTAAGATATTAATCTTGTTGGAAAACTTTGTAAAATTTGTAGAACAGTTCGCACACTATACACGAGAGAGGAGTAGAGCGCCACAAATTATCACATGAGAATAGTTGTCACATGTCAGCTATCCGTGTTCTCAACTTGACCCCTAGACATAGACGGAGGGGGCAGGGCGTGTGTAGTATCCATAGTTTATATCACTCTAATTATAAGTTTTGTTTATCCCGGTATCAGGATACGACGTTTGCCTCACGTCTGCCCCCACGTCTGTCCCCACGTCTGCCCCCACTGTAACAGACCGCAACGCCAACTTAAACATCCACCTCCTACCATTGTGTCATCAACATAACTTGTGAGATTCTAATTATACATTGACATATGTATATGAATTCAATATATTTTTATCACATTATATTTCCTAACATCATTCCTATAGAAAAAAATCAAACTGTATTAAACCCGTTTTCCTCTAAGGGCCAATAGGCCTAAATCAACATTTTCTTAATAATCGAATTATTGGTTGCATGGAAATTAGCCACCCACTTCACTAGTCCACATCACTTATAAGGTGAGCAAATAAACCGATACTAGCAATATTCCTTTTGTTATAAGCCTATTCATTTTCGTAAGCACTCCTGCCCACCCAACACCACTTGATGTTTTATTATTTTAAAATTAACGTGCGTTTTATGTATTGTCGCTTAATTGACTAATAATATTTCACTATGAATTGCCATATTATTCAAGCAGTCCACATAAGTTTCTGTTTGTTTCCTAAAAAATAAAACGCTGATATATATTTTTACAAAATATGAAAACCAAAGGGCTCTTTTTAATTTGATATCATCATAAATGTTTTAGTTAGCTTTTTCTGATTCACTTGAATACTTATGTTATGGGTATACGGCCATTATAAATATTTTATGTCTTTCAGTGCGGGGAACACGGTCAAAGCTGAAAGGGTCAATCACTGTGCTGGTCTATAAAGACCTTATTATATAATAAGCAATTTTCTTCAGTTTAAACATCTAAAATTTACTACATTTATTACAGTTCTATTAATTTAAATATTGCCACGACCGTTCTGTAGAAAGTAAAAATTGAATATCTAACCCATTGGCTTCAACGTTGTGTTTTAGTGTTTTTCGATCTAAGAAATAATTTTCAAAATGTTGGTGTTTAAAACCCTTCAATTATTAAAACCTACATGATCAGTCTTAGGTGACAATATGTTAAGTACTGGACACACTAAATATAATGAATTGCACATGTCATTAGATGAGGTCAATATGCCCCATCTCATGGGGGTAATTTTGACCGTTTGTCCAATATACCCATTATTAATGTACAACTGAACCCTATGTAATGTTAGTTTGTATTGATTTTTTCAATAAATTTCAAGGCAACTAACTATTACTTTGTGTAATAAATAATTCATGAACTATTGTACATTTTTTATCGAGAATATAATACAATTTAGACAAACTGCGGACATATGGAGTAGTAAATTGGACATGTGTTAGATTTGTATTACGAAGCAACAGCACACGAGAGTCAATGGCGGGCCAAACAAGATGTGATTATTTCACACATTGATCATTCAAAGCAACCTATTCCAGTGGAAATGTACAAGTTTTGGACTTCATCTGAAAAAAGTTCAAGTTTATGATTTTTTTTCATTGAATGGTTATCACATACATACAAAGGGGATAAGCATGTTTACCTAGGATGTTGTCAGATTGTAAAGAAAATACCACCTACTTCGTCGAGCACATATCTACTTATTAAACAAGCTTACCAACTGCAATACCAACTTTGAGTTAAAGCAGCATCAAAATAACTTTCGTCAGCAAATCCTTGTGATTATGGATATCACAATGTAGAACATATTTTATTCCCCATAATTACTTCAAACACACCATTGTTCACAGTCGACTTTTCTGAACCCTGCAAGTGCTTATAGACTCACACTTTGCAACGTTCAAAATTAAATAATACCTGTTGTGAGTTTTGTAACTAAGGAACATAACAAAATTATCAAATTAAATGATAACCAACAAAATGTATGCTCCACGAATTTAGTTATTTTATTACAGTTCTCCAGACAACTCACAATATAATTTCTATATTTGTAATCATCATTAAGTTTTAGAAAATTCGAGTATAAATATTACAAGATCACTAACGAAGTTATAATTTTTAATGATTTTTAAATTGTCTTTAGTGACATTTTTGTGAATTGAATTTACAAGGTATATATGTGTAATCAGTAATAAATTTTGAGTATAAACATGACTATATCACGATTTTTATTATTTTTTATTTTGTGACTTTTGACCTCATATTGTGCCATATTTTCTTTAAATGACATTTTTGGCAAAAAAATGTATATATTTGTAATCAGTATAAGGTTTATGACAATTTGAGTCTAAAAATAACTATGTAACGAAAATTTAATTTTCATCGATTTGTGTGACCTTTGACCTCATATTAAGGTCAAATGGCCATCAGTCGAAACATTTTTTTTGATCCCCAGACATCATATAATCGAATTTTAAAGTCAAACATAATGGACCTCGACAGTCCTACTCAACCCTAGCTATATATCGCCTCCAGTATAGTGCCAGATTCCTTGAAGACGTCGATTTTGTTGTTGGAGGTCATCTGGGTGAGAAGATGCTTTTAGAGTTAGAAACACATTACAACACTATTATTTTGCCTCACTACAAACAAGATGTACATGGTTGCAATTCAAGAAAACATATCCAGCCTAAGCGATAGCCTTTGGGTCAATAATTGGTGTTCACTTTATGAAAACATATTTATCCTGGTGTGTCGAGATTTTACTAAATAAATGGATTGTTATGGAATGGCTAACCGCGAGACTATTACATCTAGATAAATTTTGTATTGGTTCGGTACACTGAGACAGCTCCACACAGATCAAAGGTCAAACTTCTAATCAATACTGTTTCAAAGATGTGTGACAGACAAATATAGAGGTAGCATCTTCTGGGGTGACAATGATATGAACATTCAAGAGGACCGGACAAGGGTTCATAGAATGACACTGGGCATTCCAAAATCATCTGAGGACAGTGGTTCATGAGATGACAAATTACATGTACATTCCAAAGGAATGAATAAGTGTTACTGTGATGTCAAAGGACATCCCAAATAGAGGAACAGGGATTGGTGGGATGAAAGGAGCATTCCAAAGGAAGGGATAAGGGTTACTGGGATGTCAAATGTCATTTCAGAGAGAGCAGAATGGGCTTATATATAACAAAGAAAATGATGACCCGGAATTGCTTGACCCTGGGCAATCTGTGGGGCAATGCCAAGGGATACTTTTCAGCGACGAATTTGACTCGAGATGTGGTCATTACCCCGGGTTAAAGCTGCATAACTGTTTTTCTTATTTTATTTAAAATATTTATTATTGGAGAATGGCTATTATGTATTGATTGGTACCATGACACTTTTGAAGCCTCTGAATAACAGATATACTTGTCCATGATAGGAGCCATAATATTTTGTGCGTCAATCGTGTCATGCATATTGCCAATGTGATCGGTATATAATTTTAGAATGTTATTATTAAAGTCCAGTCAATCTAAAACCAACCTAAAAGAACAGCACCAATTATTTTGTTACTTTTAGTCATACTTTATGATCCAGCTAAATCATTCATTCATTCATTCATTCATTCATTTATTCATTCATTCATTCATTCATTCATTCATTCATTCATTCATTCATTCATTCATTCATTCCATTCCATTCCATTCCATTCGTTCATTTAATCATTCATTCATTCATTCATTCATTCATTCATTCATTCATTCATTCATTCATTCATTCATTCATTCATTCATTCATTCATTCATTCATTCATTCGTTTATTCATTCTTTCATTCCTTCATTCATTTATTCATTCATTCATTCATTCATTCATTCATTAATTCATTCATTCATTCATTCATTCATTCATTCATTCATTCATTCATTCATTCATTCATTCATTCATTCATTCATGCATTCATGCCTTAATTCATGCGATTATTCATTCATTCATTCATTCATTCATTCATTCATTCATTCATTCATTCATTCATTCATTCATTCATTCATTCATTCATTCATTCATTCATTCATTCATTCATTCATTCATTCATTCATTCATTCATTCATTCATTCATTCATTCACTCATTCATTCATTCATTCATTCATTCATTCATTCATTCATTCATTCATTCATTCATTCATTCATGCCTTAATTCATGCGATTATTCATTCATTCATTCATTCATTCATTCATTCATTCATTCATTCATTCATTCATTCATTCATTCATTCATTCATTCATTCATTCCTTCATTCCTTCATTCATTCATTCATTCATTCATTCATTCATTCATTCATTCATTCATTCATTCATTCATTCATTCATTCATTCACTCATTCATTCATTCATTCATTCATTCATTCATTCATTCATTCGTTCATTCAGTGTGTGAAATTTGGCACGGGTTAAAGGTACCCGTGGCAAAACCTTGTGGCTCAGTATTGCCCCGGGTTAAACCACAAATGGCACTTTTAGCACTGCCCCGGATCGTGCCTCGCGATGGGTTAGTTGCCACACCACGCTTACCACGGCAAGTGCCCCTGGGTGTTCAACTTAGGACTGGCAGTACTGTAGTTGTACTTAATCAGGGTGTGGGTATTTACTAGTCTAGTAAATGAAATGAATCGGGCTCTAGGCCACCTTTGTGCACATATAAGCTAAACTGGGCCAGGACAACCTCCTGAGGATGGTGAGATGATTGAGATGACACTGTCCTCCAGACACAGGATTCGAAATTCGAGCCCTGGCGGTCTGAGGCAGAGCACGCTACCTCTCGGTCCCGGAATTCTCCCCACAATACTGAATTTCACACGTGGATGGGGAAGAAATGTTTTTGTTTCTTTCAAACCGCCGAGACCGGGAACCGAACCCCGAACTGCGTGAAAGGCAGCGGTGCCGAGCACTACCCTAGGGCCCCTGCCCACTAGCCTAGTAATTACTTGATAGTAGTTTATTGGAACTCATTATCTTTATAATTATAACCATTAGGCCTACTTATATTATGTAGGTGAAGGTAAAAATAAATGTCCAGATTGGAATCTCCATGATAGAATTAGTCAACGATGACCTTTTGTTTGTGAAAATAGCTCCACAAATGAAAAAAATCATGTTCGGCCAGAACTGATAGCGGCCAGTTTGGAAAACGCTGTTTTTCGGGACTTTCCCTCAAAAATCGAAAGGGGCATATGAGCTCATTTTTACGATCACCATCTAAAGTACCTAAAACTACCAAGAAACTGCGCTTTCATGAAAATGGTCACAGAATCCAGAAAAATGACCAAACTATAAGTGGGCTACCCCTGTGGTGATCATGTCGCTGGATGAGCGAGTTGCAATGTCATATTAGTTTATCCAATTTTCCCAGCTTCGTGATATTTTTCAACATAGCATTTGTTTATCCAATTCCCTCCAAACTGAATTACTCTAATAACGTGTCATACATTTAAATCACAAATAAAATCACACAATTTGATATCAGTTTTCATGAAAATGGTAACAGAATCCAGATAAATGACCTAACTATAAGGGCCGCACAATTAGATATATTGGGGGATGGGCTGCTAGAACGAGTTGGAACAAAGTTTGTCGCCACAAAAATCCGTAAGAAAGCTTGATGAAAATGTTGACGGAATGTTCTGATAATATATGTTGACCAGAATAAACCAGAAAATGGTACGTCTAATGTACAGAATAGGTAAAGCATACGAAACTTGAAAAATGTTTGTCCGAAGTTCATCGAAAAAAAGATTTTCTTACAGAGGTACAAAATATTGCAATCAACAAAGACTCTACCCCAACCCCCAACCCCAGATATCTAATGGTGCGTCACTCAATGCATTGCTTAAATAAGTCACCACGGATATTTCTCTCTACCACAGAAATAGATGCACGCCTGTAGACACGGCGCAACGAAGTGTAGTCGATAAACAATAATACAGTGTATAATGAATAGCTTACTTTACTCTTATAGGCCCCTAATGTTAAAACTCAAGTAGAAGTAAGAATATTATGTATTTATTAAAAATATACACGAAAACGTTATCTGTTTTACTATAATGCCAATTTCACAATTCAGAAAGCGTAATGTTCCGTCTCGGTACGCCTACACAACTTGAAAGCACATATAAACATGACTTATAAATCACTGTTAATCAGCTAAGCATGACTATTAAGTATCTGAAGTAGCATTATCAAAGTTGTAGGTTGTTACGCACACATTTTAAAGTCTATTTTCTTAAAAGTAAATCTCGTACACATGTGTTTGTCTTCACATGTCGACATATCATGTTAATATGTGGCAGACATCAGTATCTGTACACCCATGGAGATTATGACAGCAAACGCGGCGAAGAAGAACAGAGCTCGCCATGGTTGAACCGCCATCTGGTATGACAAGGTGTGCAGGATACGTGAGCCAGCAAAAATACGGAAATGCCATATAGCGATAGCAGGGGTTGGATTGCAAAGGACATAAATCCCTCCAAGTAACACAAATGCCGGGATTGATTCCATATCATTCAGGTGATTACTGTAAAGAAAACAACATAGACTTCCTTTTATATATATAATTATGAACATTAATGTTCTTAAGAGAAATCAAGATCTAAATCACACAACATTATGGAGAAACCTATATGACAAAACAATTATATTCTATTATTTATGTTATTTTCTGATATTCTTCGTGGTTATACATTTATTGAACAAGTAAATTGCATTTATAATATCTGAACCATGAAAGGTGGTGATTACATGTTGCTGCGAAAATAGCGTTATATAACGGTGTCATACCTTCTTACTCGCTCCACTTCCTCGTTGTTACGGATGGCTTTTCGGTCCTTTTTGTCTTTTCCCACATAAAACGCCTGCACATCCTCTTGTGAAATATATGCCTATTAAAAATAAATACTTGAATGAAATAAACAGGTTCATGGCAAACTATATTGTGATTATTCTAGTAATTTTGATCTGGCTAGTCCGCATAATGGCCTCATGTCTGCTCCAGACAGACCGACAGATATATAACATATATGCTTTAACATAACAACAGAATACATTATAGCAATATATCCAATATCCTTACATATAATCTAAGTCGAGAAAACCACCTTAAGGCACTGTAGTGCCGCTATCAAGTGACCACCTCACTATTACAGAAACAAACAAAAACCAATAGCTATACAACAACACTAATAATTTTGATCATCCATGAGAACTAGTTTCCAGAAATACGCTAAGTAAAGGCAATAACGGCTCACTGTAAATGCAAATGACCGTAATTCAGACATTACAAAAAGACACTCGTTTGCATTCGTGAAGTTTGCGTGTAATTTATATGAAGTTTCTTATTTACGCACTCTAGCTAATCAAATTAAACTGTGGTTGTGTAATAACAGTTTTAGTGTAGCAGTTTTCTATATCACATGATGTTTTGTACTGATTTAACGCTTTATGTTTTTATATATCTAGCAAGGCCATGGAGACTATCAGCAAAGACCATGTACAACAAGTACGATGGGTGATGCATGGCATCACATGTAATAATCGCGACCAAAATATGTTTTAAATGCTGAAGGAAAGTTTTAAGAGGTGTTAGACCTATTGAGCATTATTTAATATGAAGGACAAAAATGATTATATTGTTGTCAGATAGTGATATGGTGTGTTCGACGAAAAGTGGTCAAATTGGTTGACATATAGAGGCCTAATGTAGTTTCCTAATTTTGTAAGCGACACATGTTGAAGGGGAGAAAAACAAAATAATTGTGTTGAGCAATTGCTTGGATTATGCAGGCCTACGTGTGCCCTTACATAATTTTGAGAACGGATGTAACAGGGTGGGGAACGTATGTGACAAGTTATATTTGGGCTATATGGTAGTATCTGTGTTGATATTTATCAATTCCAAGTTTCTGTAATTTGGATATGACTTGCCACCTGGAGAGTGTATAGCGATCAAATTAAAAAAAAACAGCTCTGTTTGCCGGTTTTCGTGTATGCCTAAGTGAGAGCCGGATGTGACAGATTTGTTAATGCTTTTTGTGACATGAAAAACACAATATTTTAACTAAGAACTATTTTAGATCCTTAAAAGTATTAAATTAGTTTCTATCGGATGTTAATATACATACATTATATACCTAATTATGACAAATACTACATGATTATGCACTAACTAATCAGAAGAAATGAAAATAACAGACACGTTTAAATATTTCAGAAAAGCTATAAGTTTTAAGTTTTTAATCACATAGCAGTAAATTAATGATGCATATTAAGTACATGTGATAGACGAATGTATATATCAGAATGTTCTCCTCCTCAATGGAAATACACATTTGTAGCGTGAATGATTTAAGCATTGAATAAGCTAATTCTGTGACAGAATCGTTCAGATCGGGTGAATCAGCAGTAACAGTAACATGCTTTATATCAGCAAAATATTTCTGTTAAGGTATATGCCGAATGATAAATATGACAAATGATCCGTGTCATTAAACTGTACTATATAGAAATATTATGGTTTCTTTTGCCCTGATCGTTTATCCTTATGTTGGTTTTATCGCCCGTATCTACCCTTGCACATATCGTCACCGAGCAAATACGAGACGAGGAACCAATGCTGGGGTACTGCTGGCCCAGCATTACAAACGTTGGACCACCATTATACTATAATTGGGCCAAAGTCTCATGTTAGCTGGGTGTCACCTGTTGTTTGTAAACAATGAATATGCAGACTTGTTTATATGGGCTCATCAACCCCTGAAGTACCAAAGGGAAGAAGACAATTAAAAAGTATTGATAACTAACCACCAAATTATTGGATAAGAAATAGAAGTAAACCTCCGTCAATATTTATTTTTCAGATTTTTATGAACTATTATTGTTTTTAATAGGATCAATGTCATAATTACTCATTGTAATTTGGAGAAATCATACTTTATAGAGTAGAAAAGCATTAGTTCCAACTTCCAACACTGGAGGACAGCACTAAGAGCGATTTCAAAATTTTGGGATAGAGTCGACCATCTTATTGTACATGGTCTTTGCTAATAGCAATACTTTTATAATGTCGATGTGTATGTTAAAAGGGATCTACCAAATACCGCATAGTTGTATTATTGTTTAAAACATACTCCAGTCGTATGCCCGTTTAAATATGCAAACCACTACAGTGTTTAGAGGTTTTAACTAGGTTTCAACACTTCCCAGAGTGTCTGTTTTGCCATCTCCGGTTTTGGTGCGGAAGTTATCTGTATGCACGACCCCGCCAGGTTTAATCATATTAATTTATATTTTATTTTATTATATATAATTGTAATTCATTTACATGGTTGAAAGGCCTCGTAAATCGTCTGTATCTGTTCATGTCAAACAAAATTAATAGTAATGATATTATACCATAATTATGTTACATGAATTCAAATGGAACGTCAAATAAATCAGTAAAGTAACTGCATTCCGTTTAAAATAAACGAGCTTGGCTCTAAAAGTATAGCATTTCAGTCTAAAAAAATAGTTGAATCAAAGTAAAATAAAATGATTCGAGTTGTACCAATTTTAACTTCTTGGAATATCATTATGTCGGATGGGATTCCTATCGGAGCCGGATAAGACATCGGGCTTGTGAAGATGTAGGGATACTTGAGCTAGGTGCAGCAGGTATAATTAATAATAACTCTGATTCTATTTTCCTTGGTTAGACGAACATTATTTGACCTGATTTGAACCATTTAAATGAAAATGGTGGACGATATACTTTTGAGCTATGGAAAGTATTTCATCGCTGCACTAAATCTGCGTTATTTTATTTATGTAGGCCTATTTAGTATTTCGGAGGCCAATTACATTTAATTTTATACGTCGATGGCCAAAATAAGAAATATAGGAATAACATTAAATATCATTCATATTTCTATTTTAACTGATGAATGAGCAAGGGAGTCAAGGGTTTTAACATTAAATATCATTCTTATTTCTATTTTAACTGGTAAATGCGCAAGGAAATCAAAGTTTTTTTCGAGATATGAATGGGAATATCCCGCAAAAACACTTCAACCCCCGATCGGTCGTGTGTCGTGGGGGCCGAGGTGTTTTCAGGATAATTATCCTCCATAAACGCTAGCAAAGTATGCCATACATCTGACTATAAGATAACCGCTACCTAGTTAATTTACAGCACAGTAACAATGGTCATCTGGACCAATCATACACGATTCGATGAGTTGAAATGTAACTGATTGAATTCACTTATATAATAATGAGAGAACACCACACACATGTCGATTAAAATGGGATAAGCCGCATAAGTCTAGAGGCGAACTCTTATTTTTTTAATTTCGCTCTCCCTGAAAGCTAAATGGCGACCGCCATGCTAATATCCTCAAATACACCTAGTTCAACATATATGGGGCGCCGGTCACCTTCCTAGACCATGCGTGAGGTCGCTAGAGGTCACCAAAGGTCAACAAGTGTAAATTTTATCAAATTATTATTTTAGCTCATTAGTAGCCGCGTATTGATATCTAATAGATATATCAAAATCAAGTACATAGATAACATAGATTTCTCACAAAAGAGATATATAATTTCTAAATTATACATGAAACTACTAAAATAAAAAAAATCAATAGCGTTTTTCCCTGCTTGAAGCAAATAATAATATAATGTAATCTAAAACTTCTTTTTTTCACCCCGAGATACCAAAAGTAGCCACTGACTGTGTAATCAAGTAAATAATGTAACATTCCCACATTTAAAAATAAATACATTTTTTGCAGGTATTAAAAGGACATGCCCAGGTCTAAAATCATCAAACAATCGGTGATTTTATTTTGGCTTTTTAATATGATCAGGGGAGAGGGAGGCTAGTTGTCACAAATAAATAGTTTCTTAGATTTTTCCATACGATTTAAAGATAGCATGGGTCTGATGGGGGGAAATATAAGGTTGAACATTTTCCAAACTTTATCTCCCAAAATGGTGCTTATTTTCGCCATACAGCCATTAGTTGGAAATAAATTTAGTATGACAACTTGCTCCGCATTGAGGCAGGTTGTCACTTAGCTGGGGCGAGTTGTCACAACGGAAATTGCAATGGGGTATGTTGTCACATAATTGGGGCAAGTTGAAACTACTGAAATCTCTATGGGGCAAATTGTCACATAGTTGGGACAAGTTGTCACATTGGAAAAACCTGCTAAATATGACATTTTAAACAGAACAGATGAGGAATAATAACTTTATATACACTTTTTAACTGCAAGCAATTTAAATTCAAATTGACAATTCCGAGGCAAGATATGTCACAGTACTGGGGCGAGATGTCACAGTGTCGGGGCAAAATGTCACAGTGCCGGGGCAAGATGTCACAGCTTGTGACTACTTGCCCCGAGCAAATTTCTCAAACACCATGTGCTTGTTATTAAAATGATCTTTTACATATTAAACATAACTAGTTTCAACTCAATGTTCTGTCAGAAAGATGCAGAAGCACCCAAAATATCTTGGGAATTTGACTAATTTTGCTAACTCGTCCAGTTGTCTTAAATGGATAGCAAAACTCACTTGTTGCCTGCAACAGGTGTTTCTTCCCAGAAGTTGAACAATGGGTATTTCCCGATCTGTGATTAACATAACCACATCAATTGATGACATCGGAAGGGGATTCCTCTATTGAGACCTGAGTAAAGTGCACTGTGACAACATGCCCCCGTGACAACTAGCTCCCCTCTCCCCCATATGATGTAAACATGTCCATAGACTAGAACTGCAAAACTTTTTACATTTTTGTGCTGCGCACTTACCAGTTAGGCTAGGTATATAGAGACGAAATTTCCGTATTTCTTATTTTTGACATGTTTGTCAATAATTAGAAATCAGGAATTTCGTCTCTATATCGAGCCTAACTGGTGAATGCGCAGCGCAAAAATTAATATGGTCATATTATTAAGCTAAAATAAAATCACCGATTTTTTAATGATTTTAGACCTGGGCATGTCCCTTTAAGGGCAGTCTCGTGATACGATTTCTATTTCAGGCCTTATAATTTTTAGTCTGGGGGCAAATATCTAAAATATAGATTTTTTAGCTCTGGCTCACTCCGAAAGAGTAAAAGTAATCACCATGCTAATATCATAAAGTATACCTAGTTCAACAGATATTGGGCGCCGGTCACCTTTGTAGACCATGCTTAAGGTTGCTGGAGGTCATGAAAGGTCATCAAATAAATATTTGATCAAATTTTAAATTTTGCCTACATTGCTGTGTAATTTTTTTTTTATGTGATTTTGTGTCCAGAAGTTCATTTCTTGGGTCTGTACGATAATTTATTCCATATTTCACCCATAAATCCAAGATGGCCGCCGTTTTTAACTTGAAGAAAAAGAATATTTGTTTACCAAATATGTGTGGGATGTTCGTGGCTGGTGTACTGACAAAAAGGAAGGGATTTTCCTCAACGTTGATCCTTTCAAAGAAACAAACAAATCAACATCGGACCCTTCATCTAGACCATCAGCGGCTTGGTCAAACCCATTATGGTAAAGATATGGTTGTTATTAATTGTATGAACATTCCGAAATAGAGATTTATCGGGTACATATCTCTTTCAAATGGAGGGGGGGGGGATGTAATATAGATTTACGATGATATAAGCCTATGTAACACAATTTTAAACTTTGAAAATTTTTAACCTGGGTATGGGCCTATAAATCATTTAACACTTGATGTGCCATAATTCTATGGATACATGTAATACTATGTTTCCACACATCCTGACGTAATATTAGTAGTCGTTGAAAAACACACTTGCTGTGACAATATATCTCATTAATATACCACACCATTATTATTGTTTTATGCTCAACTTTTCACACAGGATTAGCAATATGGCATAGTTGAATCATCATTATGTAGTGTCTTTATAATGATAGATAATAATCATGAAAATATTACGAAGTGGATATTACTAAAACAGTTATTTTAATGTACCATATATATATATTGTACGCTAAATTCAAATACTAATACGCAAATACAAATACAAATACGTATTTGACCCTATATTACACTTTTGAGTTTTTCACCATTAATTTATATTTGCTGATAAGCCATATGTGCATAAAATGTGATATATAAATGTGTCGGAATTAGGTCTAGACTAAATTCCGAAGATTGTAAATGAACCACAGCACAGCTTAACATTCCATGATATAGGTTGTTATCCCACTTTCCAAGCCATTTAATTCCTTGTATCTAGTAAATTTAAAATTATTAATGCTCATCACCAACTGTAACAACCTTTGGTACGGGAATCGTATGCAGATACACATCTTAGCACACGTATCTTAACAATGCCATTTAATTCAAAGTAGACAGTTATACAATACCCAGTGTTTTATCATGACAATATCACTTAGCATGATTTTGATGTATGTGGTAACATGTATTTGTGCATGTGATTTTACCAAACTAGTCATCTTGCATATATACATGTGCATATATTTCTATGACAAAAAAATCTGTAATGAGTCCATGAAATACGTCTGTCTGTCTGTCTTTCTGTCCGCTCAAGTTCAACTGAGACAATCCGTCTGTAGTTGATTTAGGCTTTTTTATATGGCTATATTTTGTTCTGGTTTTACTAATAATATTATATTTAATAAAAATAAAAAACGGCGGACATCTTTGATTCATGTATGAAATATTAGCTAAATTAATTAAAAGACACAATAAAAACACCATCCGCCCAAAATTACCTAGCAACGATAAATCAAACATAATTTTTATCAAGGGGTAAAGATTTTTTCATAAATAAAATTACAACGGCGACCATCTTGGATTTCTGAATAAAGTGTACATCCAAAAAAAAAAATATTCTGATTTCTAATTATTGACAACCATGTCAAAAATTAGAAATACGGGAATTTCGTCTCTATATCTAGTCTAACTGGTAAATGCGCAGCAGAAAAATTAAAAAAACTTTTGCAGTTCTAGTCTATGGACAAGTTTACATCATATGGTCATATTAAGAAGCCAAAATAAAATGATGATTTTAGCCTGGGCCAGTCCCTTTAAAAATATCTATATCTCTTTTTTAAGAAATCTATGTTTGCTTTGTACTTGACATTGATGTTTTTACAAGATCTCAATATGTAGCTATTATTCAGCTAAAAACAATTATTTGATCAAATTTACACTTGATGACCTCTCGCGACCTTACGCATGGCCTAGGAAGGTGACCGGCAGTCCAAATTGGCGGACCCAGGTATATTTGAAGATATTAGCATGGTTGTAGCCATTTAGGTTTTTTTACTTGGGGAGAGCCAGATCGAAAAATAAGCTATATTTTCAACATCTGCCTCCAGACTACATCGTGAAGCCATCAACTGAACCACATTTCTTTAAAGACGAAAGAAAACTAGCCTCCACTGACTTCAGCACGTTTTGACCCCCACACAACTCTATAGTATAAATAAGGATTTAAAGGGTTAACACATTATATTATAATGTGTTAACCCTTTAAATCCTCACGATGCCCGTGTCGCATATATTCGATTTTCATTTTTTTAATAGCACATTAAATATCACATTTTAAACATGTTAAAGATAAAATGTGACATCAATCAGCCCTATTTGAAAACAGTTGTCAAAGCTGAATAATTTTAACTCACTTGAAGTTGTGGATGGCGTCAGCGAGACACAATTTCAAGTGGGTAAAAATTCAAATTGAATAATTTGGCGGTTAAAGGGTTAAATCATCATTTTGAATCTCAAAAGAATGACTACATCTCCTAGAACCCATGGTCTTAGAACGAACATTTGCATGGAACTGTATAATAATAACAATATTTTTTTTCATTTGCCACCCTCTTTAAGTCATCTCCATCCATCTGTCGCAATTCTCGACTTGTAGTGGATGAAGATAATAGGTCCACTGGTAAATTCAGATTTGAAAGGGCTGAGTAGATCGGGGTAACTAGATTAACGGATAGCTCTGACGTGAATCTAAATTAGTTACTGTGCGACCATGCGGAACGAAGAACGTTATGTGTGCATCAGATGACCCGATTAATGATATCAGGGACCAGATAAAGAATCCCCACCACACGTCTCATACCCCACCCCATGGATCGTCGAACGTTCCCCTCAACAGCGACATGTATATCTGCGCATGTATACTATTGTAGCGTGATTTTCAGTACATATAGTACATATTTATTAGACATTGTAGAGACATATGCCTAAACCATGAAAAAATACATCACTTTTAAGCACACCAAATTATGTTCTGTTCTATATGTTCCAATTGATATATTCGGGGATGTACGCCATAGTCAATGAGGTGCGACCTTGTTGGTATAGTTATTTTACCTTCGTAAATTGCATCATATTATCAAACAGGCGGAATACCAACCCTTTAATAATCAGGACATATGAACATACATGGGAGATAGTCATTTTTATGTTATTGTTGTGTTAAAAGTCAGAACTACTCTGCAGAAAGCAATTCTCCATTTTATTTTAAAGATAGTTTTAAAAAGATATTTGAGGCTATTTTACCATGCAGTTTAAGCAACCAATTGGTAACAATTTAGTAACATATTTGTATCATAGAAAAAATGTAGAAAGAATTCCACATTCAGGTACACAGAGATGATTATTACACATTGCTATATCGAAAAGGTTTTTTTTCTGTTAGCTTGGTGAAGCATAGAAACATATACGCCCAAATCGTCCACGAACCGAGCTCAGAGGCGCGACATGTGATCAGACTGATACTAGGCTCACTTACCCCGTGTTTCATTCGTGTAAGAGATGTCAAAACGGACATGAACATCATCTTGAGTATGGACACAGCACTGTAGAACGCGAACGTGGAGAAAACCACATTATCCAGAGTTAATATTTCACCCATTATTGATACAGAATATAATTATGTGATTCCTGATGTATCAAGTTGTCACTGTTTCTACTTTTTGACACGGTCTTGGTAATCAGGTAATGTACAGAGTGGACCCGGTAATCTGGTTGGGCCTACGTGAAATAGGAGCAAAGTACACCTCAGTATACTGACATGCCTCACTGACGCGTACTCACTGTGTAACATTGCTGATACCAGTAGCAGCCGCATTTGGCTCTATATACAAACAGGTCTAGTTTTTTTCTGGGCGATATTACATGTAGACCTAATATAGTATACTGCTAAATAGTGTTATCATAAATACAAAACACGCAAATTGAGTATTGTGTAGTTTTGCTGTGATTCAAATATCATCATGATTTTGAATGCAGTAGCTGGACCCCTACAATCTGCGGAAATTTAAATTGTTATAACAATGATGTTAATTATTAGAAATGATCAGCCCAAAACAGAGTTATTAAACCATGCAGGCCTATAATACTATACATTCCTATCTAAAACCACATGTCTGTGGCGTTATAATGGATATTTTCAAAATAATCTGTGATTTTATATGAAGTGCTTATTTGGCCGAGGTCTTGGCAAACACGAGATTTCAAGCCTTCGATAATCGTTGAATTTATGTTGGGTCAGACCCGCAGACAGTGGATGAACAATAATAAAACCTACATTAGAAGTAAGCTCATCATCACTAATAATGTTTGTGTTTCTGGGAACATTGTATCATACCTAATCGTGTAGAAATAATGTTCCGTAATTCGGTTAACATGGTTAGCCACTGTCCACTACTTTGTTAAACACTGCAAACATGAGACATTGAACAGGGTAGGACGCATCCACGCATAAAAGGCGGGTTTTCATACGGGCCCGGCCCTTTAAAAAGGGCCGGTGCCGTGTATTAATGTATGGACGTCTTTATTTTAATGGACGGCAGCATGAACTGATGTTCAATGAATAAATAAGGTCATAGAAATTATTATATCACAGTCATGGCTATAAAAACTGAATAATTGATTGCAGAGAGTGAATTACAATATATACTATACTTTCTAGTGATCGCATTCATTTTCCCTTCATCAAAATGATGTAATAATATATTGTAACTATGACCACCACCTTAACTTCTCGTCATGCGTAAAAAATGACACGGTGGAAAAATATCAATGTCGGTATACCTCTGTGATCAAAACAATACAATTGCATTTTAATTACTGAAGGGTAATGATGGAATATATATAATAAGTCAAATATTAAACAATATAAATTCAGAACCAAATGCATTGGTGATTTACAAGTAAAACGGGTTTCTGGATGGTTTTCGCTAAAACAGGTCAACATTTTTAGGTTGCATAATTTTAACAATGGGTGTACCATGTGCACAGAAGCAGACGCTTTTTCTCACTCTGTCATTTTCCTGTCTATTATATCTAATTTATCAATTATGTCTTCGTCCGTAGTATGTATTTTTGCTTTATTGTACGTTTATATTACTAACAATGAATATTCAAACCCTAGCGTGACTTTATAAAACTGTATTTAAATAAAACATACACATTTCGGTTAGAATCACTCATAGTCAGGAAGCCAAATCCGATTTTTGTACTTTTCGTGTGCATGCAATATATATTTGCATATGTGGTATCACTGGAAAGGTAAAACTCTTCAGATTATGAATCTGCCTGTTGTAGATTTTTAAAATGCGCCTTTTCACCGAATTTACCCCCTGATGTTTCCCATAATGCACCAGCACGTTATATATTCATACAACTCTTTCAAGTGTCCACTGTCATCAACATGGACGGAGTATGATCATAATCACTCGTGGTATCCTCATTTTTTATTTTTAACATAACTAATATAAGGGGATTCGATTTCTAAAACGGATGAATAAAAACATAGTATGATCGGTACCATGGCAACGGTATCCCTATCAACAATACACATTTACCACCGTGATGCGTAGCGTTCATTGGTTCCATAAAAAAAACTTTACTCTGATTTTATCTTATTACTTTATAATGTTTTAAAATACAATACGTTATTTATAGTATTATTATGTATAGGTAACTCGTTGTGGGAGGTTACTGGTTGTTTCCATGATAACAAGCATTAATTTGCCCCTGACATGTTATATCAATCCATACCTTGACTTGGAATACACAATCGGTATCATATCTGCATATGAATAGCCTACATATGTACACTCCCACAGGACTTCCAACATTTTCTTATCTACATGGATTCATATTTTTCATGCTTTGAAATATAAAATCTTACAAGTCCACGTCCAAATAAGGTTAAATTGCATTAACCAAAAATGGCTACCAAGTCATTCATTAAAAACTGCTTATATTTCCATTACTTTCCATGTAACTGATGTAAAAACTCTAATTATAATATAATGTATTTTCTCCGTATATCGGTGACTAATATATAGATTTGAATATTTTGGTATCTCGTATGTTTTTTTGAGGTGCCGAATGAAATGGCAAAGGTTTTGGAATGATTGAAGGTCAAGGTCATGTGTTGTTTTATCAAGGTCAGAGCTCTAAAACTCAATATATCCATATTTTTCACCATATCTAAGGGACTATTATATTGATTTTAATGTTTTGGGGACATACTCTCGAGGTGCTGAATCGAACCGGAAAGGTGGTAAAATGGTTTAAGGTCAAGGTCAAGCGTTTTTATCAAGGTCAGAGCTCTAAAACTCCCAAAATGTAAGGAAGACATATTTTTTTATATATAATACTATGAGGATTTTAACGTTTTGGTGCATGGCTATTATAGTGTTGCTCGAGGTGCTTAATCAAATTGTAAATATTTTACAATTATGGAAGGTCAAGGTGATCATAGACACCAAGATCATGAAAATACATCTAATGGTTGCTCAGTTATGACCATCTACGATTGCAGTGACCGCCAATTTTAAACCCCTTTTTTGCGCAAGCTAGCAATAATGTGAATCCTCACTAAACACTAAAGTTCGCAATAATGCGATTTTCATACAGCACATTTATTCCACTACGACATGTAGTTCACATCAAATTATTTTAATATCAACATAGCATATTTTATATTGCAATGGTCCTAGCTCAAATACAATGTTTTAATGAAGATGCGTCGGGATATATGAAGTAGATGACAGAAATTTTCATAGTCAGGATTTTTACAGTGTATCAACATTTCCTACCTTATAGCGACTGTTTCCATGGCAACAATGCAAATAGAAACAAATATTACTGTTTGGTGTGTAATCATGATAATTGGGACTAAAATTAAAATAACATAATATTTGAAATATTTTTTTTTCAACATGTACACCAATTTCTATGCCACATAATTTTAGGATTCAAAGTAATGATATGAAAATAAAAACTTATGTAAAAATTGGAAATATGTCAAATAAAGGTCATTTTACAAGGGCCCTAGCATCGTTTGTCAATCGTTTGCATCGTTTGTGCGACTTCCGACTCATTTTGCCAGATCGGGTCACATATATAAAACACAATACATTGGTCCAAAGTCAAAAAAATGTTTGGACAGCGTCACAGATGGTGGACCGACCTTACCCCAGAGTTGGCGCAATGTCTAGGGTTTCTGGGTTTTTCAGTCGAACACCAGTAAACAAGGCATGACACAATGTTGATTTAATGATGATTCAGTGTCATAAATGGTGGGCCAGCATTAAACCATTGTGGTTTATTGTTTCGCACGCATCCCAGACAATGGGCCAGCACTAAACCCACATTGGTGCAGCGTATTGTGTTTTCTGGGCTTGCACTGTAGAGAGTTGTACTGGTTACTGTGGCTACAACGCAAGGTGTTTCAAACTGCATATTTCTTTTTTTTTCGGTCTCTGTATTAACGTTATTATACTTGTTCACTGAATAAGAGAAAATATATTAGAACATCAAGCGCAAGACGTTGAACCAGTTATTGGCCCACCATTTACGACTCTGGTCCGGCATTAAGTCAACATTGGGTACAATAGACTCTGTTGTAACCAATGTTGTAACCCATTTTCAAATTGATCGGTTGACAGGGTTCCTAAACAAAAAGGGTTCTTTATAGAACATGGCACCGTCGGTAGCACTGTGAATTCCACGTCTTTGAACAGATTGCAACATTATACATGTACACATTATGCCCATCAACGATGCAAAGCATTCGGCCCTACCGAGATTCGAACCCAGTAGACCTACCTCTGAGATTTGAGGCCCAGCCGAACTGTAGGCGTAAGCTACCCTGATGACATCGCAAGACTCTGACACAGTGACCTCCATTTTTAAATGTAATAGTTCTAATACGATCAAAAGTTACGCCTGCTGAAAATGGCCTAGTTTTCATAGGCTTTTGAAATACTCGTCTCAATTTCATGGCATACGAGTTTTTTTGGTAGGCAGCGCGAGTGTCGTTTTTACACAGCTGGCTGTGGAAACAAAATGGCGGTCAGTGTGACTGGGCCTCGCGCAGTAAATAAGTTAGGCGGCCCAGTCATACCGGGTAGGCGTAAGCGTTGATCATACGTAAAATTATCTGACAATGAAAAGAAATATTGAATTTAAGATGTAGGCCCACACGATAACAGTGGTTTTGATCATCATCATAGAGCTATAGACTATTATATTTTTTATAGGGGCATGTGACACATGTGCACGCAATTAGTCGCATCGAACTTCTTCTGAAGTGCAGAAATGCAAAAAATAATATTTTATATTTTCTGTTTTATTAAATAGATTGCCAAGTGAAATAGGCCTAGTTATCTACAGTTGCAAAGATAAAGCATTCCATTTTAAGGACACTATTTTTTAAAGATGCTTAAAATTCAAAACTATGCAAATGTTCCCAAGTATGAATAGAGCAGGTGGAACGCAGAAGAGAATCGCCCATATCATTTCACAAAGATGTATAGTTACAAAAAAAGAAGTAATACATGTTAAATGAGGATACATGACAGAAGCATGATGGATGACTTGTGGTGACATCATCCATAGACACTAAGCACTATTGTGTTCAGATATACGCAATCTTGTCTATACTCCTCATTTGTTTGGCAAAGTAAGACTGCGATGACATGTTGAGTGAAATTAGATCTCTGCCATTTAATTGTGAGACTGCAATTATATAAAGAGCCCTTTGTTGGAACCCGGTCAGATTATTATTCGGATCCGCACCTGTAGAGGCTTGGTGGAAGGGAAGGGAACATCACGTGTTCATGTCATGGCTATATTGATGGTGAACTGCGAGTATTAACAAAAAACAGCTACAGCTCACAGCAGTGTTGTTTATAAACATAGGCCTCATTGAAAATGTGCATAATTAGAGACTGTGGCGCGACGGTGGAAAATTGTGGTGATGATAGGCCCTCGACACATGGTTTAAGATTTAATAAAAACGGCTGAGACTGGTTTATTTTCAGAAGGGCTACACCCTTGGATATATGAGTTAAGGGTAAAAACATAGTTTAAAATATAGACGAGATGCTAATCTATAAATTGATATGTTTTTATTGGTGTGTGTTGTATGGTTTTTATCACAGGTAACATTTAATTTGGTCAATTTACAACATTTCTGGTTGTAGGCCTATATTCTATGCCTTATCTATTCTTGCTCATAGTCATCTAATTTGCAAACTACTTGTTGTTATATTAGTGTTTTTTTCTTAAACTTCTGGATTTAATATTTGTTGTTGTGTTAACTAATTAAAATGTATGAATCTTTGAATATTGAAATCAATATGACTTTGATTCAATGCAAAATTGATGGAACGGTAATGAAAACCTCTGAGTAGACCTATTCAAATGCTAATAAAGTAGGTGGATTTAGCTCAGATGGTGATGATTATCTTGGGTTGCTCTAAATTCAGTTGAATATTATTTTTATTCTTCACACATAAAAACTAGGTGTAAACATCGAAATTATTATTCCAGGCGAACTTTTTTTAATGTTATGAGCAGACATATATTTTCATATTAGACATAGATTTTTCACGTTAGTGTGGCGTCCATCTTGGATTTCTGCACATTTGCTTGTGTTAAAGCCTTTGATTTAGATTTTTTGATTTCCTCATACAGAAAAACTTATGTGTAGACACCAGAATGAATCGTATAAGGGCATTTAAAAAAAACACGTTATGAGCAGACATAGATTTTTCATGTTAGCGTGGCGGCAATCTTGGATTTCTGTACATTGTATTGCTTTGAGGTATTTTATTTTTTATTTTGATGAATTCCTCATACCTACAAATCTATGTGTAGACACCAGAATCAATCTTCTAGGTGCATTTTTAAAAAGTTATGAGCAGACATAGATTTTTCATGTTAGTGTGGCGGCCATCTCGGATTTCTGTACATTGTATTGCTTTGAGTTTTTTTGTTATTATTTTGTTTGAATTCCTCATACCTAAAAACCTAGGTGTGGACACCGAAATGAATCTTCTAGGCATGACACCTGCATGACACGAGAAGGGGGGCTCTGAAAGGATTCGTTTGTTGTCTCATAGACAATGAGCTCATTATCATTTCATTGGACAAAACGTTTGGGTGGCATCATGGCGGACACGGATGGTAGCTAAAAGATGGTATTTTACTGATGATGGTTTAAATACTCAAGGTCAATCACAGAATATCTCGGAGGGGTCAGTCCCCCTCACCTCTAGCAGGCTGCTGGCAGCTCAAAGACTGATCTCGGTTGATCAGGCGTCTGGACATTTGACTCTTAGCGAACTTTTGTTGTTGTCTTGCTTTGCGCACAGATCATTACACCTACCTCTCCAGGTGATAAAAACAAAACCGATATAAGGTGATACGATAAAATTAATAGTGCAGAATTTTTTGTCGCAATAGTGTTGCTTTCGTGGGTGGTATGGCGTAGACCGACCTGCCTTTAGTAGGCATACTAAAAATATAGTTTCTAGTAGAATAAAAACCGATTTCTGTATAGGTTTGGACATAGAGCAGCACACCAAACATGTATGACTCTCAGATTTTCCCATATTATGGGCGTTAAGTAAAAAATTATGTTACCAATAGATTCAGCAAGTCTGAAAACATATAAAATCACAATTTATTTATATTTTTCTGATGATTATTCACAAAAAATATGAAATTTATATATATCAAATTTGATGTTATCCGAAAAAGCCTATTTCACATCAAATAACCGATGGATACGACCTATCGGTTGTTACATTCTCATTCATCAGCAATACTAAGCCTATGATAACAAACATATTATGTAAACTCAAACTTGACATAGTTTTCAGGGTCAGGTGTGGGTCACCAGACTATTGTTTTGTAGGCCCTATCAGGAAGCAGAGAACTGATTTTCAAAGCTGTAAACCAGGGCCAACAAGCTGTGCTTGTCTGGCCCTGGGAACGAGGCTGTGTTGTTATGGCAAAAATAAACATGTTGTCTCAATTACCTCCAAATTT
The DNA here is from genome assembly GCA_964017125.1 of Flabesymbios commensalis. Taxonomy (NCBI): domain Eukaryota; kingdom Metazoa; phylum Annelida; class Polychaeta; order Terebellida; family Flabelligeridae; genus Flabesymbios; species Flabesymbios commensalis. The sequence goes on along the minus strand of OZ024905.1, from coordinate 31,464,359 downwards.
CGAAATTCTACATGCATACGCAATATTACCTGGACAGCGACGATATATATAGGTGCATCTGAGTCACGTGCTATGACGTGCCGATTTTTCGTCTTCAATCACCCGCCGACAGCTCGCAGCCGATCACAACGCTGTCGCCGACAATTATGAGAAGGGTTGCAATAAGATATATAGGCTAAACTGGGCCAGGAGAACCTCCTGAGGATGGTGAGATGATTGAGATGACACTGTCCTCCAGACACAGGATTCGAAATTCGAGCCCTGGCGGTCTGAGGCCGAGCACGCTACCTCTCGGTCACGGAGGCTCCCCACAATACTAACTTTCACACGTGGATGGGGAAGAAACAATTTTGTTTCTTTCAAACCGCCGAGACCGGGAGCCGAACCCCGGACTCTGGCGTGAGAGGCAGCGGTGCTAACCACTACCCTACTCAATTTGGACTTCAAAACTTTCTTCGATCTCATTTCACTGATATGACCAACCTCACTATAACGGTAATAATGGGCATTGTAGACACATACAATTAACTAGTAAATTTAAACTGGCACAACAGGGACTCTCTCTATATAAGTATAAGTCAAGGTCATATCAAGGTCACATCAGTGTCAAATTGAGCTGGCGCACTGCATGTCTATCCAGCCAAGTAGCATATAGAGTACGATGTCATGACGTGCAAATATTTTAGTTCAACGCAATCTGAATCTTAACAGCAATTCTCAAAAAATGTTCAATTTATTGCTTCCGATAATATGACCTTGATTGACCTCTGTGTGACAGTGTTTGTAGATTGGAAACATTTTTCCAGTTACATAGATTTATACACCTCTCTTCATTAATTTTCACACTAATGTATGGTCTTGCTGGCAAAAGGATTAGTCAAATGAGCTGTAATACATTTTAATCACTAGACGATAGTCATATAGCAATAATAGCAATTTCGTTGTTTTGGCTCAGTTTTGAATGGTTGTATCTGTGGTAATTATCTTCTCACAAATAAATTTCACGTGACCACAGTCGTTGATCGATAGTTTTTTCATACGCTCAAAACTGGCAAAATCAACCTTATAGAAAATCAGATAAAAAAGTTTTAAACTGTTTTTATCATGTTTTGAAATTGTTGCCATCAGTAGTTTGAGGAATGGTTTCTAGGGGCTGCGTTACCATGGTTACCGTCACAGAAAAACATTCTATTTGTTACAATAATAATAGGCAGTTGCTTTATTTATGTAAATGGAACAAATTGTGTGAATTTATATTTATATATACCACGCTATACAAATTTAGATTACGGTTGAAATGTAACAAGGTAAAATGAACAATTATGAAGAAAAGCATTATGGGTAGCTTTAAGAGGCAAATTCATTTGAAGAGGCGCATTTTAAAATTCTACAACAGGCAGATTCGTATTCTTGAGATGTTTCCTTTTCCGTTGATAGCAAATATGTAAATATATACTTCGTGCACACGAAAACCTTAAATAAGCGTCTTTTCTCAATTTGGCTTCCAGACTATCATACATGACGTGATCAGACAGGTGCTTTTAAAAGGACGTCCGCTAATAAGCTCACGGCCACATCGACCCTTTATAAGCGGCCTATATTGAGTTCTTGATATACACAATGTGATCAGGTGATATTAGTGGACTGCCCCCTAAAATTTTGATAGAGTCGTAAGACCCGAGAGTATATACGGTGGTTTTCTTAGAGTCACCATAATTACAAGTTACACGTTGCGAAATACAAGTTATTGTTGTCGCATTAACTTGCATTTCTACAGGTCTAACTTGCTTCACGACAACTATAACCTAAATTTCCACAACGTCTCCAGGGGAGGGGCTGGAGTATTTTTGAAATTCGGGCAGAAGCAGCATGATATAAAAAATACATTTTAAGAACTGTTCCCTGGAGATTGGATTGTATTTGTAGTGGCTCTAAAAGCTCTAAAAATCCACCGTACGGGAGGGTGGCAAATAATACACAGAGCAAACAAATGCTGCCAACATTCTAATATTACTGTCATCTACAGTACGCTGAGTACTATGGACAAACTATACTTCACGACTGATCCAGCGCATAGCATGCTACTGATCACTAGTTCAAAATGCAATATGCAATATATATATATATATATATATATATATATATAACACTTGACGTTACAGCATCTATATCAGATTACAACATTATTATATTATATCAACATTATCACAAAAAGCGCCCATACCACACTCAATAATGAAGTGTTGAAATGATTTAAACATCTTTTTCGTCAACTCTAACATCATAAGATCCTTTCAGAGCAGCATTTGAAAATGCAAGTGGTTCAAGATTAGTAGGTATCATAAGTATAGAGTGGTGCACAGCGTAATAATATCTATGATTGATTTCAGCAGCTTATTTCGTGAAGCAGAATAGAGAGGACATATTAATATGTAATATTGAGGTGTTTATATTTATCGTCATAGACATTTGTTTTTCGTCATAGCTGTGACACATATTTTTCAATCGGGCTCTAAATTATGTTCAGTATACTTTTGTAAACTGTGTATCCAGTAAAATGTACTCTCGTATATCTTTAATTGCAAATATATTTTCACTTGATTGAGTTTTGATCGAAATCAGCGAGTGGAAAATCAGTGAGTTGAATCACATATGCTTTTCATCGTTATGTGTGGCCCCCAGAAATGAAAACAAATAATTCATAAAATCAGGCTAAACTGAGCCACCATCAATCAAGGATTGCATATCTGATATAAATAAGTATCAGTATGTATGAACATAAGAGTTAATAACTCTATGGTATGACATATCAACAGGTAGACTTAGACACATGGACCGCTTTGTGATCACACTAACGCTACTTATCTTTGCGTTGATAGTTCAATATCATGGTCACATAGTATAGTGTCTGGATCAGCCAGGGCGATCTGAGCCTGAGTACGCCACCTCCGGCCACGGACGCGACTCACAATATAGTCAAATCTTAACCAGTGGATGGGGAAGAAACATTTTGTGTCTTTGAATTCAGACGTTTCTATACACCGGCCCATATTCTCGTATAAGTTACGATACATCGTAGGCTTCTGATTGGTCGAGACGGCCACCGTCCCATCCAATCAAATATTATATTCGTGTTCATGAGCTTAAAGGGTTTTGGTCGGAATAATTTTGGCCCAGCGTCGCAGACGGTGGCCCAAAATTATTTCACAATTGGACCAATGTATCGTGTTATCCGGGTAGTGATATTTCGGGGGAAAAGCGTCAGTGCACCCTTATGACAGTCAGAGCAAACACAGGACAATCACCCAATTCTGTTTCAACGACGGGCCAGCGTCGAATACGATTGACCGGCATGGAAACAGCAATGGGCTGCGACGCTGGCCCAACATGAAGCCGGTATTGGGTGGGTAGGCATACATTGTGTGTATCAGGTACATCGTATAGACGCCTACACTGACGTATCAGTGGACGTCACAGTACGTTCAGGAGTGAAAAAGACAGGCGCCCCAACATGGATGTCCAAAGCACTCAAACAGACTAAAGCCGGGCCTCGGAGTTCGTGAACTCCTTCTCTAATTTTAGATCGATCTGTATTTGACTGTAGGGGCATATAAAGCTATTTTATTAGGCCACTGTGTTTATTTTATCTGTTTTAGATAGGAACAAATCCAAAATCTAATGAGGTAGGCGGTAAAAGAAACAAAAGAAACAAAAACTTTGGACATATTTCAGGAAAAGTGACCAAAGAAATAATTTTGGGTAAATTTCTGGAAAAGTTAACGAAGGCGACTAAAAATTAAGAAAACATCCAATGCGCGTGATGGGCAAAAAATCCCACATGATTTTTTGGTAATGTGCGGCCTTAATCTAGTGCATGTGCTCATCTAAACAGAGATAAAAACACAGTTGCCTAATGGGACGATAGCTAGCAATCACTGAGATAATGTGAGGTACCAAGCAGGTAAAAATATAAATGGATGGCTATGTAGTAAAACAATTATTTGTCACAGAGTGATATTTGCTATATTATATTGTCATTTTGAAAATATACTCCTTATCTGAACCAGGAAAATAGAATACTCTGATTCTATTTTCATTGATCTGAAGTATCATAGTACTGCCACAGTGAACAGTGTTTATCTGTATAGTCAAATTTAGTATACAGGGAAAACTAAGCTGTTATGGTGGTTATGATTCCATGAGCTCCAAAACCAGAAAATGAGATCCAAAATGAAATGTTTTTGAACGTGCGACAAAAGATGAAATGAAAAAGCTTATTTTGAGCTCATCGTCAAAATCATGTGATCTGGACCCCATTCCTTCAAGCGTGTTGAAAAATCGTCTTGAGATATTAATAACTCCCACCACTTACATAATTAACATTTATATAGAAACTAGTACATTTCCTCGAAATTTCAAAGAAGCTCATGTTAGACCACTACTTAAAAACCCATCTGTTCCTAAAAACGAACTGAAAAAAATTACAGGCCTGTATCCAACTTTAGTTTCATTTCCAAAATCTTGAAAGGTAGTAGCCAATCGGTTGGGAAGCTCATATAAAAAATAACCATCTATCTAAGCCATTACAATCAGCCTACAGAAAAATCCTTCTACAAAATCGGCTATACTGAAAGTACATAATGATATCATTATTAGTATGAACCAGGGTGAGGTTACGGCTCTGACCTTGCTTGACCTGTTGACTTGTCGGCCGCTTTTGACACCATTGACCATGCTACAATAACAAAATTATAGCCTTTCAGATTGGTATAGAATATATGGATATGCTCAAATTTTGTTTTCTTCTTATTTGAAAAATATGCACCAATCCGTAAAATTGAAGACACTCTGTCAGATGAAGCAATGCTCTCATATGGATTTCCAGATGTGGCCACATGGCTCTGTGCTGGTACAAATGCTTTTTACCTTATATACACCACACCACTCAGCGCTATTATCTCCAGTTTTGGCGTAAACCACCATCTTTATGCCGATGATACTCAAATTAACATGTCTCTATCCATAGACATTCCAGAGATTACTGGAATATCATTTTCAATTTAATTTCTCCTTATTGGGATCAAACTTCAGCGAGCAAAAATCTTACATGATTGCCCATGCTTAAAGGTGTGGTCAACTGTCAAAATTCGCGGGACAAGGGTCCCCCAGAAGGCAATAGTGCCCGTGGGTAGGCCAAGGCCCTATTCCATAATAACACTAAATATGCGTTTCATATCCAAAGCCTCATTAAGAGCAAGTTCTCAAATCACAGCAAGTTCATATATACTTGAGCGACATCTATGAGTTAATAATTCAAAGCCCTTTGCCCTTGCCCCTACTTGGTCGCTGGCTTGCAAACAAACTGACTGTATTACTGCGGGGATTTGGAAAATGCTTGACCCCAAAAGCTTATATTGACACTCAGTAAACACAAAACATTTGTATGACTTCATGCAATGTTGGACCAACGTCGAAAACGTTGGGCCGACGTTGTATAAATGTTATACAAATGTCTTGTGTTTGCTGGGCTGCAGGAGGCCTTTCTCTCAAACATTGTACATTTATTCGATGTTGGTTCAATGTCGGGCCAGCGTCGCAGACGTTGGCTTAGCATTAAAACAGCATTGGATTTATGTCTCGTTAAGTAGTATCTTGTTATCAGTTCAGTGGCTATATTAATGTCGTCAATCTGTACTCAATAGGCAACTGTTGGCCTACACTTGACCGTCCCAGGCATGCGCATTTTGCAGGTGAACACTAGTTTATTAAGTCTAGGTCAAGACACAAATCCATCTGTATCAGCCAAAAATATCGGTGTAGTATTCGACAGTAGCCTGCATTTCCGAAAATACATTTTCCAAACATGTAGGGCATGCTTCTATCATTTCCCTGACGTGCGTCGAATTTGAAAAAGTATGTCCTTAGATTTACCAAGTACATAGCACTGGTCATAGTCGGGTGTATATATATGACAAAAACACCTTATCATGAAAAAATTGCCACAGAAGGTTTCTCAACGGTTTATTGTAGTATCAGGTGTGCTTAATAACATATCAAAAGTTTACTAAAATATGACCATGCAAAAAGTATCATTTTCAAGATGGCGCCCGAGATGGCTGCCAAATCCTTTAAAGTCCAATTATTTGCCAATCAATCATCCGAAATGACTCATTTTGATGCATTGTGATTTGTTTTGGGTCCAATATGGTACATAGTGTACTTCACACACACCAATCACAATATGAGTTTTGAAATCTAAGATGGCGCACCAAAATGGCCGCCAAACTGCGATTATTAAAAGTATAAATAAGAATCATTTTGCCTTCATTGATTTATGGGACATTGGAAATTGCTTTCATTTGAGCATAATATGTTAATTAAATAATGATAAAAAATGGTCATATAGGCCTTAACTGCTAAGACATGAATGCATTTGAAAGAACAGTGTTTGGCCATGATTCCCAGTTATATATATATGTCCCGCTGACTCCAAAATGACCGGCGGTGACTATCCTGGATACATGTGACCTCGGCTCACGGTGATCCCGGCGCAGTGACCTCGGCATACTTTTGTGATCTCGGCCCGGTAATATGGGCCCACTTTTTTCTCTCTCGGTCCAGCCTTACAACAGTTGATTCTCCACTCAATTCCTCAAGTTCACTCCACTCATACCAAATAAAAAATGGTGAGCTAGGCCCACTTTGGTGACTTCGGCCCAGTGACCTCGGCCCATGTATATACATTAAATCCTTCTCAGTCACAGCGGGATTGATTTATCCTATAAAAATTTCACAGTATTGAAACGATGATAGATATTAAATTTGATGGCAAACATGTAGATTTTTACAGCTGTCATACATTTTACGATTACCAGTATTATGTTGTTGGATATTTACTGGCAGACCACTTTTTTGTGATGCCAACAGACGAGGAAACATGTATCTGCTGTAATCTTATTTCATTTGCTTATAGAATAAGATTTTTTAAGATTGGTCTTCAAAGGGTGTGACACTGGTGTTGAATTTATTAGCGTGTTCACATGTAAGCCGAACATTATTTAAATGACACCAGAAATCAGCCCGGATAACGTTTAAGCGATATGCTTCGTCAACACCAGTAATTCTACCTTGCATTTGCCTTCACTGCAGGAATCACATGAGATTGTCGTGTGGTAATACGAGCGTCAGTGTCAGTTTGGTCGTCGAGCTGTCAAGACGTGTTTTCACACACCAGCTGCAGTCAGTCAGCTACTTGGATACCGCTATCGGATATTTTGGATACGTTTATATGTTATAGCTGTTTTACCCGTGGTAAAGCGGCTCTGTATTTGTTACAAATACCATGTATTTGTAAATTTTGTAAATACCATGTATTTACTTTAAATAGCACCGTGTGCTGTGGACGCTCACAGTGTCCAGCTGGTCAGTGTGTCCATGACACATATATATAGTTTTTTACTGCTTTTATTGACCTGATATAATTATTGTACAATTGCGATAATTGTTTTTGCAAATACCATGTATTTGCGTTAGCCAGCACATTGCTGTGGATGCTCACAGTGTTCAACTGGTCATTGTGTCCATGACACATATCATATAGCCAATTTGTGCTTGTTTTGACCTTGATATTGTATAATTTATTCACCATGTCTGAGCTGGAACAGCTCGATTATGACGATGAGCATGTATTGGCTGGTGAAACTAGCAGCAGTCATACTGCCTACATCAAAGATAGTGTTGACAGAGATCAAAATGATCAAGCGCCAGTTTACTAAACTTGTTACTGCGGTGCAAAATCTGTCGAATAAGGTTAAAAAACCAAAACGCTCAAAGCGCAAAGTTCGCTATAGCAATCACCATGCTCACATGCATGACAAACGTCAAAAGTCAGGTAAGATGTCTGATAGTGACAAAGATGATATGTCAATTAGTTCTGAAGATGACCCTGTGGATGATTTTTATGGCTCAGATCAATCCGAATTTAATAAGGGTGATGATATCTCAGAAGCTGAAAATCCTGATGCAAGTTTAGAAAAACTCTCAAGCGAGTATGATCAGGGTGATACGACAGGGGAGAAATTAGCCAGCGCATCACTAGCTAAATTGGTGGATGAAATTATGTATACTCCCCTAGATGACAAAAAAGTAAAAGAAAATATGGAGAGGCACAGCCGTCCATCTAATTGTGCCAATATGAAGGCAACCTAAGTAAACCAAGGTGTTTACAGTTTACAAATTGAAAGAATATACTAGAAAAAGGGATGTGCATTTTTATAAACTACAACAATCCCTACTGAGTGGCATTACTGCTATCACAAGAATAGCAGACATGACCACAAAATCTAAGACACTAGACAAAAGTCAAACAGAGCAGACCAGACAACTGGCGTTGGATGCACTCTCACTATGTGCAATTACCAACTTTATTCTGAATGTGCAACGGAAATTTTTTATGAAGCCAGATATCGGCAAAATTATGCTGCTTTGTGTACTTCAGATCAGCCATAGACTGAGTTGCTATTTGGGGATGACCTCTCAAAATCCCTAAAGGAGATAGGAGATGTCAACAGAATCGGCAAGACCTTGGTTCCAAAGCATACTGGGAACTACACCGCTTATCCTGGCCGATCGTCTTATTGAAGAGCCAATCATTATTCATATGGAAGAGGCAATTTCCACAAGGCCCGTGGCTATTACAACAAGTCAAAAAACTACCGTCAGAAAGGGGGTTACGACAGAAACAACAAACGTCACAGCTCCCCGAATTAAACCATGCACCTGTGTCTGACCAGGTAAGAACAATCCAGTTATCTGTAGATACAAACTGTCATTTGCCTGCATCACGCCAATTGGCTGCGCAGATAAATAAGTTTACAGCTGGTCAAATTTCTACACATATTGATGCATGACGTCAAATTACATCAGATAAAGCTATTCTGGATATAGTACGTGGCTGTCAGATTGAATTTGTGACGCAGCCTATTCAATACAGGGTTCCTAATGAGCCAACATTTTCTCAGACAGAACTAAAATTTATTTATGATGAGATAGCTAGATTAGAATCATTGTGTATTGTAGAAAAAACAATTCCGTGTGAAGTGGAATTTATATCTACTATCTTCACAACACCAAAGAAAGACGGTTCTCGCAGGCTAATTTTAAATCTAAAAAAGTTGAACAAATTTATTGCATATAAAAAATTCAAAATGGAAGCGCTTAAATGCGCAATGTCCTTGCTTAAAAAGAATGCATGGATGACAGTTTTGGATTTTAAGGATGCGTATTATTCTGTACCAATCACTCTTGAGCACAGAAAATATTTAAAATTCTATTTTCAAGGACAACTTTATTGTTTCACTTGTTTGCCAAATGGCTTATCCTGTGCACCCAGGATATTTACAAAATTACTGAAGCCTGTATTCGCTACACTGAGAAGTCAAGGTCACTTGTCTGTGAGTTACATTGACGATGTGTTTTTGCAAGCTGATACCCTGGCAAAGTTAGGCACTAATATACGTCACTACAAAGCTGCTGCTAAACTTAGGCTTTGTTATTCATGTCGTTAAGTCAACATTCAGTGGGACAAGAACACAGCCTTTCGTGAGATATATATTAGACACAGACCTTATGGTAGTGAGGTTGACTGACGAAAAGATCAACAAACGTGTTAATGCCTGTAACACAATGATAACATCACAGCTGGTTTCTATTCGAGATGTGTCACACTTGCTGGGTTTGATTGTTTCAGCATTTCCAGCAGCAGAATTTGGCCCTTTGTATTATAGGTCCATAGAGATTGAGAGAAATAGAGCATTGCAAATATCAGAGGGTGACTATGATTCAAAATGTTTTTATCTGCAGAAGCCAAAAGTGACATAATTTGTTCGCGTGATAACGTAGCCACCTGCCAAGCAGCTGTATTCCGCAGTGAACCCTGCTTTCTACTTAGAACTGATAGTTCTAAAGAAGGGTGGGGGGCGGTATACTGGGCTCTAGGGTCTGACTCAAGTGAGACCACAGGGGGGAGATGAAACCCTCTGGAAGCTAAAGAGCATATAAATTACCTTGAATTGAAGGCAATACAATTTGCGCTGCAGTCATTTTTTTATAACGAAAAATGTGTACATATAAAAATTGAGTGCGATAATGTGACAGCTGTGTCATATTTACGTAAAATGGGTGGTGCTCGTTCTGCTCTTTGTAATGCTTTATCTAGAGAAGTATGGTTCTGGTGTATTACAAGACAAATATGGCTAACAATTACACACCTACCAGGCAGCGAGAATATAGAAGCAGACAGTGCAAGCAGAAAATTCAATGATGACGGAGAATGGTGCTTACAAAATCGTTATTTTACAGCACTTACAAGCTTATGGGGCAGACCGTCTGTTGATCTTTTCGCGTCAAGATTAAATAATAAAGTAGATCAGTATGTATCATGGTGCCCATTTGCCGGAACAAGGGAATTACATCCCACCCTATACCCACCCAAATAGTGGTTATGAAATTATTAACAGTCGTTCTCACAACAGAGCTGAAGTCTGACGCTCGTATTACCACACGACAATCTCATGTAATTCCCTTGTTCCGGCAAATGCTACGGTAGAATCTCCATCAAACTTCAACTTACAGGTAAGTTTCGTTTAATTGTTCAATTTACCTTGCGTAACGGTATGGCACGTAGCCAAAGTTGTATTCAATGTCTGCGATGCTGGCCCAACATTAAAAAATCACTGGGTCAACTCCTTGTGTTTATTGGGTATACTACTAGGCTCAATGTTTCACTGGTGCGGTATCTTAGTAGTACAGCAGCAGACACCAAAAAAGGGCCATATTTAAGGAGTTACCTAAACCGGCGGTACAACATTTGTCCACATGTCTAGAGTTGTTCTCAGGGGTCTCTAGATACAGAATCTGGTTGATGACATTGCCAGAAATGGGGGCGGGCTGAGAATTTGACACTTTTGTACACCTACCCGATTTTTAGAGAAAATATTCGCTAAAATATGATTTTCGCGTCATTCCCACTCTATTATAATGTTGGACCATTTAAATGAAACATTGTTGGATTTAGTTTCTTCTATTGATCAGGTCATATATCTATGGAGATAAAACAGTAAAAAATAATATAATTTTGCTCTAGCATCCTACCTCTAAGAGCTATTTTGGATGTTGTAAATATGTCGCAAAATGCAATTAAAAAAAATAATCATTTTTTTGCATATAGTTTATGACAACAGGCTCGTTTCTGCACGAAAGTCTCCATGAGCGGTACCATTTCACCATTTCACATTTTCTTGCAAATATTTTAGAAGCATGTTTTATCATGTAAGGAAACCCCCACGATCGGTGTCATTCGGTTCAGTGACAACCCGTGAGTAAAAATCATGTGATCAGTGCTTGATTTGTAGAGTAATGAATCAATATGGCCGATTTTAAAATGGCCACCGTAAAATCAATGCGTAATCTTCAAATGCATAATTCAACATGGTTTGCTTAATTTTTTATCTCAGAAACACAGTTTTTGTGTCTATTTTTATATTTTAATGCTGAATAAATCCACTGGATATATCTATGTATATTTTAAGTGCTAGAATATATTATTTAAGAACTAATCCAAGACGGCCGCCGTAAAAATGGCAAATAATATTTTCGAAACTTTTGAAAATAGTTCATGAGCACACGTTCTGATCTGTACGAAAAACTCAGTGAGCGGTATTATTTGGTTCAGAGGCATATATTAAGTCAAAATCAGGTGATTAATTCTTGATTTGTCAAGTAATGTATCTTTCAAAATGGATTTCAAAATGGCCGCCGTTAAAGAAATGCATTATTGAACATCGCTGACCTAATAGTCATATCATAAACACGATTTTGATGTAATATCTTAATGTGACACAATCAGGCTAAAATCATCAAAAAATCGGTAATTTTCTTTTGGCTTCTTAATATGACCATATAATGTAAACATGTCTATAGATTAGAACTGCAAATTTTTTTTTTTAATTTTTGTGCTGCTTATTTACCAGTTAAGCGAGATATAAAGATAAATTCCCGTATTTCTTATTTTGAACATGCAAGTCCGAAATATGAAATCGGAAATTTCGATCTGGTGCTAAAAACATACTACAGAATTTACTTTTTTAGTGGCTTACATAATTTTCAAGGTGGCTGTTATCACTTCTTCACTGGCCAAGATCACTTTTGTAGTTGCTGAGATAACTTTTGAAGTCGCTGTGATCACTTCTTCATTGGTCAAGATCACGGTGGCTCAGATAACTTTTAAAGTGGTTCTAATCACTTCTTCGGTGGCAAAGATCACTTTTGTAATGGCTGAGAAAACTTTAAGAATGGTTGTAATCACTTTATCAGTGGTCAAGATCATTTTTTTGTAGTGGATTAGATAATTTTTAAAGTGGCTGTGATCACTTATTCAGTGGCCAAGATCACTTTGTGGCTGACATAATTTGCAAAGTGGCTGTTATCACTTCTTCACTGGCCAAGATAACTTTTGTGGTGGCTGTGATCTCTTCTTCAGTGGTCAAGATTACTTTTGTAGTGGCTGAGATAACCAGGATTTGAAAAAGGAGGGGGTGCAGGTGGCTCGGGAGCGAGTTTTTAGGCATATTTAGGCCAATTTATGGGACTTTTTAAAGAATTTGGCACAAAAATGGGTAGGCGTGCGCCCCCTGCGCCCCCCCCCCTCTGGATCCGCGCCTGGATACCGCTCATTTAGTTTATCGTACACAGATAACTGTGTAACAAACATGTTCAATAATGCATTTTAAGAGAATTACCGGTCATAATTATAAATTATTCAACACATCAAGCATTAATCACTTGCTTTTTGTTCATGGGTACGTGTCTCTCAATGAAATGATACCGCTCATGGAGTTTATCGTACACCATTAGAGCCTGTGCTCATAAACTATTTGCAAAAAAAGTTTGAGCATTTTCTTCACAATTTTCTGGCGGCCATCTTGGATTCGGTGGTAAATATCACATTACAGCATTTTTAAATACTTAAGTGAGCATTAAAATGTAAGATTAGATACCAAAACTGTGATTGTGATGTGAAATTTAAGAAAACCATGTTTGATAATACATTTCAGCAGAAATCATGTATTTTACGGCGGCCATTTTGAAATTGACCATAATGATCAATTACTCGAAAAATCTAGCACTGGTAACCTAATTCTGACTTAAGGGATGTATCTGAACCAAATGGTACCGCTCATGGAGAATTTCGAGCAAAAACGAACCTGTTGTCAATTTTTTTGCATATAGTTTATGACAACTTGTCATAAACTATATGCAAAAAAATGGAAAAAATTGACGATTTTAAAAAATTGCATTTTGCGACATATCTACAATATCCAAAATAGCTCTTTGAGGTGGGATGCTACTGCAGATTTTTTATTATTATTATTTTATCTCCACAGATATATGACCTGATGGATAGAAAAAAAATATACAACAATATCTGATTTAACTGGCCCAACATTGTGTTAGAGTTAGAATGACGCGAAAATCATATTTAAACAAATATTTTTTCTAAAAATTGAGTAAGTGTACAAAAGTGTCAAATTCTCATCCCGCCCCCATTTCCGGCAATGTCATCAACCAGATTTTGTATCTAGAGATCCCTGAGAACAATTCTAGACATGTGGACAAATGTTGTACAACCGGTTCAGTTACCTCGAAAATTTGGTCCCTCTGCTGCTGTACTATAGTCATCATTTTGAAGAAGATACTCAGGGTAGCAGGGTAGCTGTTTAATATTCACCACACAATTAATTTTCTTAGATGAATTTTAGGACGATTGTGCATTTACAGGTTAAAGGTGAGAATCTCCAAGCTCAGTTGTCTTTCTTTAGTTAGATGATATGTTGCTTTTATAAATCATAATATAATTATTATCTCAACATAAATCTCACTGTGTTTCGACCAGAATGTCCAGTTGATACAAACATTGTTCATTACTCACGGAAATGGGAAATTGTAGTTAGTGGCGGATTCAGTACCTGAAGAAAATGAAAATGAAATGAATCGGGCTTTAGGCCACCTTTGTGCACATATAGGCTAAACTGGGCCAGGAGAACCTCCTGAGGATGGTGAGATGATTAAGATGACACTGTCCTCCAGACACAGGATTCGAAATTCGAGCCTTGGCGGTCTGAGGCCGAGCACGCTACCTATCGGTCACGGAGGCTCCCCACAATACTGACTTTCACACGTGGATGGGGAAGAAACATTTTTTGTTTCTTTCAAATCGCCGAGACCGGGAACCGAGCCCCTAACTCTGGCGTGAAAGGCAGCGGTGCTAACCACTACCCTAGGGCCCCCGCCCTAGGACCTGAAGAAAAGGGGTGCCAGGGATTTGACTTGCTTCAATTTCCATTGTAATATAAGTTTAGACGTTTAAATGTATTTGGTGAAGAATATGGGGTGTTTTATGTCACATCACGTGATATAAATAAAAAAATACTTGTTATATATTCCTAATTAAACTGTATATTTGGTAATTTTTATAATTAAAATATTTTAAAAAATCAGTTTTGGCTGTTAAAAATATGCCCCCCCCCCCCATTATATTTTTGTAGACTTTTTATATGTTATGTAGATACCCATGAGAGTCACTTGCCATCAAAATAAATTCTGTTGCAATTTGTACTAAGTCAAAGTTCAATTTGACTGGACTATACCGCATGGCTATATATACAAATGAAATAATTATCTTTGATTTGATTTATTTCATTAAAACAGTACATACATGCATGATTATAAATCATACTGGTCACCAGGATAAATAAAACACTGGTAGGTTTGGTTAATCTTATTTCCATAGTGGGCCCTAACATGTTGACCAGATGGCGACAGGAAAGGTTTTATAGAAAATTACATTGCAAAGTTTATATAAAATAAATTATAAATAAGAAACATTCTTCAAGACTACAACATACACTTTTAGTCATACGATTATCATATAATGACTAGACTGGTTTTAATATATACATTATTGTAAATTTAAATACAACTAAGGCAATCTAGTAATATATAGAATTCACTGGTTTGTCTATAAGCTGACGTTTTATTTTCAAAGGCAGTTTATTCCGCGACTTAATGCCATTAAATTTAAAAGCTTAGATCCGTTTCTCTCAGTGGATGGCAGGGAGACAGACAACGTTCTATTTCTTGTCTCAACATCACCTGACTAACCATTCCAAAAATCTCGGTAAGATATTATGAAGCTCCTCCATGGACAATCATGTGGGCCCTATCAAATTAAACTTTGGCCTAGTATAAATTGCAACATAAGTTATTTTTATGGCATGTGACCCTACATGGGTATCTACGTAACATATAAAAAATGACAAAAATATAATGGGGGGAACATATTTTTAAAAGCCAAAACTGTTTTTTTTTATTAAAAAAAAATATTTTAATTATAAAAAATACCAAATATATTAAAATGTACTGAATGACCAGAAAATAAAGCAGCAAACAGTTCAGAATCAATAAAAGAAAAACATATTAAAAATCCTCTAAAATCCAATTAGTGGAAAGACACCAATTTTCCATAAATCCAAGATGGCCGCCTCCATATGAGTTTTATATATTGCTTTCCAACAAATAAACCTGGAAAAAGTGTAATACCCCTTTTTGGTCAATCAATCAATCAATCAATCAAGAATTTGGGAATATAAAAAATCCCTCCTATCACAACATGAAAAAGTAAAACGCACTGTTTTTATTAGCGTTATTATTATCATTTGCCCATCTACATTTATTTCTCAGTCCAATATATATGAACAGTTGGTCACGTTATCTCACTCAAAAACTAAACTGTATAATAGCGTGCATTTTATAGATATTGAACGATCAATCAACCAATCACCATTAAAATGCATAGGTCTACCATAGATAGATTTTAGTGCTGTCAAAATAGCTATACAGTGTCATACCTGAAAAAAGTAAAGTAGAACATAAAACACTCTGACTGATAAAAAGTTAGTCGAACAATAAAAATTAAAAAAAAAAATATCCATCAGTGTTCGACAGATAAATAGATCAACAAATTTATTTCAATGACACTGTGTCTGTCAGTCTGGTCGTGATAGTGGGTTTTGTTAAAAATGAAACCGTTGCCAGCGTCATCAACGTTAGAAATTATTAGGTATATATAGTCAAATTGAGGTTGACACAAATGACATGGACGATTTATCAGTTGATTTAGTCTATATACTTCTAATAAGGAAATAAAGTGCCAATAGAATCCACCATTAAAATCTCAAACGGTCGCTAAGATAGTCAGTGATCATAAAAAACATTGTTTAGTTTATATATAACATCTATTTCACTGCTGATTTAAGATTTAGAATAGATCTGTACTGAATTAATGTAAGGCTTATCCTTAGTGATTCAATGGAAATGAGACCGTATCAACGTTGATACAATGCGATGTATGTCACACTGCAGAATCAAAAAGACGCCTATTGGCGAAGTGCAACGCTTCTCGGCGCCAAATTGTCAACTTTTTCAGAAATTTTTCAAAATGCTTACATCATATGGTCATATCAGGAAGCCAAAATAAAATCACCGATTTTTTGATGATTTTAGTCTGGGCCAGTCCCTTTAACGACAGTTATTAATCTTACTACATTATGTCTACTGGTCCTATCACTGTTCTGCCATTGATCTGTTGATAGGTAGGCCTATAGGTCTACACGAGGCATGGCGGTCTGCTATTAATCCAGACCTGCGATTTACTACACCGTAAAGGCGTGGAGCATGGATTGTTGTGCTCTTTTTATCCAAGAGAATGAAAGTTTTTTAACATATGGTGGTGACTGAGAGCGATCTCGACTTCAACTGAAGATACAGTAGGCCTACATAACTTTTAATGATGTTTATAACATATGAGCTTAGCATGGGTTGTATAGGGCCTAGCTGCAATGTCACTGATACTAACAAACCAGTCCTATTATCGACCTGATTAATCGAGGCCAATTTTAGTATTTCATAATTATGAAGGCAAAATGGAAAGTAGGTTAACACATCTTTTATTGGAAGCCATCTGTGGCTGAAATCTTCAATTTCAAGGGTTTTTTCAGCCACGATTGGACTATACTTACCCCCTGCTTTTTGTGTCACCCAAGTGTACTATAGGGTCTACAGGGTCACATGAGTGCACATGTAGTTCACATATATGCATTGGGAGATGGGGATACAAGGATGAGGTTAATATGTAGTCCCCACAAGGCTATACATTTGGTCTAAATCTTTTCATTACGCATAGGCATTATGACCTAAACACTTTTACTACCCAGCGAACTTGAGACGTTGGCCAAACGTTGGTTTACCGTTAGCCTATCGTCTACGACGTTGGCTCAACAGTAAACCTGGCTAGTTAGCACAAACCATTGTAGGCTTAGGCCTTGTTAGTTAGGGGCGGATATAGCTTCTCACTGACGGGGGGGTTAAAACTGCAGCGCGGGGTCGGCTTTCTCCTGCAATCTAAGGCATATTGGGTACTGATTGTCCCTCAGTGAGTGTGGAACCAGTTCATAAGGAAACCCCTAAATAAGATTATTTTTTTCGACCACCCCCCCCCCCCCCCGGATCCGCCCCTAACAAGCTAGGCTGGGGGTAGATGTTAGGCCTCCCCCCTTATGCATCACTCCTGACGTGACGCAACATGAACTTCCCTTGGCCTAAATAGCTATATTTAGGCTTGATTTTATTTTATATAGCTGACATCTGATAATCCCCATCGTACCTTATTACCATGCTGGTTATAGTGATAAATATTATTTCTATTACAAATAATTGTATATACAAGACTTCCTCCAACTTATTTTTTTTAAGTAAATGTTTCTAATAGAAAGTGTGGGCTGTGGGGATTTGATAATTAACATAGGCCTAATCATCTAAATGTGTTGGTAGACGTATGACTAGTCTTGGCAAGATAACTTTGAATAGGCCTACTACATTTATCGATACTACGTGATAAAAAACAGTGTAGGCAATATAACAAAAACATGTTGGGGGTGGGGAAACCCCCTGCGTCCCCCTCTTTATCCAGAACGTGGATCTGCCACTGAAAAATGTTTGAAAATGACATGCTTTTCTATTTCGGTAAATTTTATATGCACCTCGATTATATTATGACGTTCATATAGCTACACACCAGCGAAAATGGGTTTGAAAAG
Organism: Flabesymbios commensalis; assembly: GCA_964017125.1. Classification (NCBI taxonomy): domain Eukaryota; kingdom Metazoa; phylum Annelida; class Polychaeta; order Terebellida; family Flabelligeridae; genus Flabesymbios; species Flabesymbios commensalis. The sequence continues at coordinate 31,446,147 of OZ024905.1, read as the reverse complement.
GACTATACATGTAGGTCCGGAATATCAGGATGGGTAGCCAACTGTTTTCATTCGTCTGAACAAACTACAGTCGCTATACAAGTAAAATAAACACCAGCGTTGTCCTTATACAATCTAGTGTTCCGTGGATGGGATCATTACACTAAGTAATTGAACTTTATGTCTTTTTTAACACTTTTTGTGAGCCGTCAGTGCTCTAAATTGACATTTTGCGCCGAGAAGCGTTCATCCTCCGCCGAGAAGCGTTGACTTTGCGCCAATAGACGTCTTTTTTATTCTGCAGTGTGGATGTATCCAATGGAATTATTAAAATGAGATAGATCTGTGTTAGTGGATGCAGTGATAGGAATCACGCGCATCAATCAAACTATTATAACACAGACAGACAGACAGACAGATATTTTATTGACAGAAAGGAAGTCATTACAGACTTATTTGTCATAGAAATGAGAGATATATGTACATATATACAAGATTGTTAACTTGTTAAAAAATCATGTGACAATATACATGGTATGACATACATAACTAAAATCATGTTAAGTGACATTGCCATAATAAACACTGAATATTTCAATAATACAAATGACAAATTACTACTTAAAATAAAAATAAAAGGCATTGTCAAGATAACATTGGGGTCTATCATATTGTTTCCCACACCGAAACCAGAGGTACAATAGCTATTATGTATAACATGTTAATTATTATAGCAGACCTGGGTTCAATTCCGGAATTGATCTGGAATTAGACCTAATTCCAAGTTTAATTTCAGGAATTGGAATGTGAATGGGAATTAACTTTTAAGGAATTGGAATTGAATTGGAATTATTAGAAAGTAGGTGGAATTCAAAAAGGAATTGACTTTTTATTTTTTTCAAAAAATCTCAACACAAATGCCAGAACGTCACATAATTGTAGTGGAGGGGGGAATCAGTTATTATGAAGGTTGCACAGGCCTGTCACAGAGGGGTGTTAAAAACACCAGACCGGTCGTTGTTCTCTGAAAGCGACAACGCACTCCCTGTAAAATTGATACATTCTTGCGATGTTGTCAGCGTCTGCAACGTTGGCCCAGTATTGAGCCAGCATTGGTGAATGTTCCATGCTCACCAGGGGTGGTTATGCTTCTATGGAGCACTTTAAGTCCCACAGTCAAATATTTCCATAAATGTACGCGTAGATATTATTTATTTGCGGGTATTGAACAGCTCCACTATTTGAAATTCGAAAAAAATGATATCCTAATATAAATATAATGTTTACGTGTAAAGGGAATCGTTTAATTTAAAATCTCAGTTATTGACACAGGAGCTATTGAAACTTTAGTAATAATATACACAGTACATACCCCATATTAATTAGCGGTCATAATACTTATCAACTCTATAGGTTAATGATATTATATGACGATATATACCCAATACACAAAGCGTTTTGATATGTCTTATTGATTTAATTTGGCAAAATAATACAACAAAATATGTACATTATATACGGAATACAGTGTTGTCCCATCAGTGTCGGCTCGATCACTGAAGTTAAGCAACGTCGCGCCCGGTTCATAATTGGATGGGTGACCGCTTGGGACTGCCGTATACACTTGTAGACCATGGGCTGAAAGTCGAAACCCTACCACCTCCTGCGTATTTTTGTAGACCATATTTTTTTAACCTTACTATGTGCCAAGTTTCTTTCAGCTGGTCTGCAGATTTTCTATGCATGGACAAGGTCACCAGAGGTCATCGAAGTATGGTACCCTTTACGCTTAGGGTTGTATAAGAATGTGTCATATAACTAGGTCGAAAATCAAGCCAAGTACACATGGTGACATTGGTTGGTCGTGGGTTATATAGGAGAGTTATCCCAATGTCTTGGTAAGTTCATCTCAAAGTCATGGCAAGGTCAAATCAGCTCAAAACGGTTGAGAATAGATTGTTGGACGAGCACTTCATATAACTCGTTCAAAACCAAACTAAGTACACATGGTGAAATCGGTTGGTGTTTGGTACCATAGGGGAGATATCCCAAGGTCATGGTAAGGTCATTTCAAGGTCACAGCGAGGTCAAATCAGCTTAAAACGGTTGGAAATAGCTTATTTTTGTTTTGTTTTGCTACATTTTGTTCACTTGAAATGTATATGATGGCTGGAAACATACGTAGATCCGAACACAGACCTACACCAAATTACCCCCGAGAGGTTACAGGGATTACATAAGGGTTGGAGGGTTTTTCCTTCCCCCCCCCCTTCTTTCATTTGTGTGTCAATACTGTCTGATATGGAAGAAATGGTCCAAATAACACCCTGATGTTATATTTTGACCAATGGCCAATAAACATTGATTACATCTGATAAGGCCCAACCTAAGTAAACATGTTGGAATGGGGTTGTATTTCACAGGGTTGTTACCCAAAAGTCATTGCAAGGTATATATATATACTCAGTATTTTTAAACCTTAATTTGTTTAAAACAATCGTAGATACATTTCGCCAGTGACTTCACCACTGTTATGTCTCTAGATGTCATAATTCGTAGAAACATATCATTTTGTCGGTTGCATATTGATAATTGCGGCTACAGAATTAGCAAGATTTTGCGTTCATTGTTCATAGCATTACAGTGGAGATTATTTCGTCGACAATTTCGTTTGATTCACACCTTGTGAATATTCGTTGGTTTATTGGAGGTATTGGATTATTGTATCGTCCTCGTTCTATATTTAGATCATGTGAGCTCATGCGATATCTCGCCATTGCTGTTATGAGGTGGTTCCCCCTTATGTGTAAGATATATGGTTCAACACATACATATTTTTTTTACTAATGCATATGTGCGCAGCTTACTCGAACTGTCAATAAATTTTCTCCACGGCTGTGTAAATATTCTAACAATTTATTTGTATCCCCAATATTCTGCGATTCCCAAGTTTGATCAAGCCCGGTTTGTTCGAGGACAGAGCGAATACGGGAACATCAATTCTTGAAGCCAATGTCATCTAGCTCAAGAAGCATATTGTAGGCATTTTTAATGGATGTCTATGAGATAGTTTTAGAATTCTACTCCAATATTTTACAGCTTTTATATATTTCCGGATGATCAGTGGAAATCGTCCTGTGTCCCCATATATTGCAGGTGTAGATTTAATAAATTTTAGATGATTTTTTTCCCAGAGCGTTAACATCATTGCCTGTATACCATATATCACTTCCACATTCTAGTATGGGTAATATTTGAAATCGAATACCTTCAACGCAGTAGTGGTTGACAATTTACCGACCACAGGACAGGACGTAGAGAAAAAATTGCTTTCCCAGCTTGGGAAGCAAGATGATAAAAAAATATTTTAACACGGTATTAGCGGACTTGGTGCTATACACCACACCCAGGTATTGACATTGTTCAGCCTTTTCTATAATGTTATCACCATAGTGGAAGCTTCTGCGTACTTTTGTGTAACGTTCATTATAGATTAGAACTGTTGTTTTAGGAATGCTTACTATGATATGCCATAGGGAAACATATGAATACATGGCAGTTAGCTGTTTTGGTAATCCCTCAGCAGATTTTGAAAAAAGGACAAGGTCATGTGCAAATAACAGATATACCAATAGTATGGTGTCCACAGGGATACCTTGATCTTGGTTAAATGATGCGGATATGTCTTGTACAAATTCCGTGAATAGTTTGGGACTGAGCATACCGCATTGTAGAACCCCAAATTCGCTTTTTAAGATGTCGCTGATACACGAGTCTCATTTTACACGGCACTCTGCTTTAGAAAACATGCTTTTTATTACGTTTAGCGAATTGCCTTCTATTCCCCTGTTCAATAATTTATAGTATAATGCTGTTCTATTAATTTAGTCAAATGCTTTTGTGAAATCGACAAAGCATGTATACAGGGGTTTAGAAAGATACTTTGTTTATCTATGATAGCACATAATATGAATATATTGTCCGTAGTTCGCGAATTGCTTTTAAATCCAGCTTGATAGGGATCATTATCATTACATGCTTCGTTTTTAAATGAGAGTCTGTTATTAAGTTTAGATTCAAATAGTTCTCCAATACATGACATGACTGTGATTTTCCTGTAATTATCTGGAACACCATGGTCCCCTTTTTTTGTAGACAGGTGGATTATACCGGTAGCCCATCTAGATGGATATTCCCCATTGGTAAGAATGGTATTGAACAGCAATTCTAATGCTGGCAATAGTTCATTACATCTATATTTGTAAAATTCTGGGCTGCTTTGTTGCATTACAACTTTTGAATCGCCTTTTTAATTTCTTCTGCAGTTATGCGACTGCTTAGGAACCACTGGAAACTGTGTCATATTTGATTTATTGTGCTCTACATTTTGTTTGAATGACGTGACTTGCTTTATAGTATTATTCATGTGCTCATAATCAAAATAATCCCACATGCGGTGGGTAAACTTGTTGTTTAAAATAGTTCACAAAGTCTGTCAAGGTAGGCCCTGCAGTTGCATTTCTAGGATTTAAATATTTTTTTTGGATTAATTGCTAATATTGTCGTAACAGAAAATTATATTCGCCATGCCGTGCGTTAAAGTATCTGTGCTTAGCGATATTATTAACAACATCCTTCAAGGATTTACATTCTTTATCATACCAAGGGTTAGAGGGGAAATTAATTTGTGTGTACTTCCTTTCCTTCGAAATATGTTTCCTCACTGGAAATAATGGCGAAATTACATTTTCTAGCATACCATTGAACATGTCACATATAGTGTCACTATTACACCCATCGGTGAGGGCACACAACATTTCCTCAAATGCATGACACGTTTGCTCATTTCGTAAATCAAGTTGATATTCTTCCTTTTTCTCGTCTTACCATATAAAAACATTAGAGCAAGAAGCTTTGTCATTTACAGAGGTATCTATTTTTAATGGGTTGTAATTATCATGATCATCGAGTTTAGTATTTGGAATATTGAACTGTATGGGACAATGATCTGATTCCACCAATTTCGGTAAAGCTTCAAATTTGCTGATTATGTTATCTTCATTTAATAGCAGATAGTCTATTGTGCTTTAACCTTTGGGAGAGTAGTACATGTATGTGGAGCGACCGATTCCATTATCATTAAACATTAGACCAGGATCCGCATATTCAAAAGCTCAATAAAAATGGTCGGACCGAACACGGCTTCCTATACTTTTTTAATGCTATTTTTCTGTTAGCTTGAACCCTTGGGAGGTAAGTTTGACTTGTCCGCGAAAAAATTTTATTGACGCTTTCGTACGCGAGCCGTACAAATTTTGTCCGAAAAATCTCTTTTCCCATTTTTTTCACAGAAATAATGTTTAGAAAATCTCCATATCAAGGGATTTATAGCAGACCTACATAACATATGTAAATTCATACTCAGAGCCATAAATCCACAAAATTGAATGGGATTAATTAAAAAATCTTCATTTTTAGGCAAATTTTGGTGGTTTTTTCACGTGTTTTTTTGCAATATGTATATTAGTTCAAGTTTTTCAATACAAAAACTAAATTTGTTTGACATTTAGGTATATAGCCATCTTCTGTGGTTATCATAGTTGGGATTTAGTGAAAGAAATGTGATTTTGTCATAAATATTAAATGTTTTATTGCCAGTTTTCACCCATGAACCCCCTGAGTTGAAAAATTTAGGGTGCGGATGGAAAAAGTAAATACACCATGTTTGGGACACTACTACTTACAAAATAATTACCGGATTTGCATGAAACTTTTACCACAGACGTGTCTCAGATCATGGGATAGGCTATTAAATTTTGTGGATGATCTTGAATACGATCCGGATTCAGGATCCGGATTACCTTTTGGATCGATCGGCGGCGGTTTGCATTTTTGAGCAGTTTTAGATGTAATTGTTCACGTTTTTTTTGAAGATTTATAATTTTTTTATATTTAACTATATAAACATATTCTGGAATTTAGTGAAAAAAGTATAATTTTATCATAAATATTAATTGTATTATTACCACTTTTCACCCATAACCTCCTAAGTAGGAAAATTTAGCGTGTGAATGGAAAAAGTTCATACATCATGTTTGGGACAAAGTAATTACCGGATTTGTATGAAATTTTTACCAGAGGCATATCTCTGGTCGAGAAACAGGCTGTTAAATGTTGGGGATGATTCAGGATCGGGAACGCTTGGCAGAAGTTTGCATTTGTCACCAGTTTTGGGTGTAATTTTTTTTTTATAATAGGTATTTTTGTTTCAATGGAAAACTGAATTGATTTCAAAGTTGAAGATATATAGGCTAGTCAACATCTACGGACATACTGTTTCAGATACAGTGAAAGAAGTGTGATTTTATAATAAATTTACCCTACCCCTATAAGTAGGAAAATTCAGCACAGAGATTGAAAAAGTTAATATACCATGTTTTGAACACTACGGTGGGAGCACCTGCATAATAATGTGTAGACGACACATGCACCAAACATAAATACAGGAAATTACAACAATCACCAGTTTAAAGTGCAATTTTTCTCCAAACCATTTAGCTGGCTTTATGGCTATATAATTTACTTTTCTCCAGAATAAAACAAAAACATCACAAGTGCGGAAAGATCGGCTACAAAAATGAGAAAAGTCACAAATCAAACATAACACAAAAAGTTTTTTCTCAATTTGATTAACTCTCACCCAATCAATGTAGCCACAATGTAGCATGATTAGCAGTCATGCATTTATATTCATTATAAAATAAAGCTTGAGACATGTACTGAAATAAATGTAATTGGATACCACAACATCAAAAATTGAAAAACAACCAATGCTAAGTAACACTTAGATTATCTCCAAATCGTACCTGCTATCAAAATATGATACAGTATTTAACCACTGGGATGTGGTATGATTACATGGCTGATATTTCTATTGAGAAGATAATAAATAAATAATATAAATAAATAAAATAGATATTTAGGTGATTGAAAATATTTTTACATGGACTAACTGATCATTGAAATGCAGTAGGCCCGATTAGAAATTAGAGAAAACATAATTGAGCGGTTCACAGCTTTCAAGTCTACACTGTTGTAATAATATACATGAACAATTGTTTACAGTGTTTATCAGTGTACCAATCAGTGTACCATGTTTATAATTGCCTGAGCACACTTCACTCAACATCGGAGACTTTAAGCTGCATATAAGCCACTAAAACATACATATTGTCTGCTATGCGACAAAAAGGTCCATATTTGGAACATCATATTGACGAAAAGTGTCACAGTGCATACAGTATATCAGGTTTGATAACATTTCTATCACATAAAAATGCAACTGATTAGATAGTTTTCTGACAAAACAACCGTCAAGCTGAACTAAATGACAAACAAATCCACCAGTAGCTGGTAAAATAAGCCAACATCGGTGTGTAGGCTGTAGAGCTCTGCACGCGCAGGCAATATGCCATACCAAATATGGTCATGCTCTCAGAGTAACCCAAGTGACGTGAGGATGTTTAATACAGTTTTGAAGACGCGACATTACTCCATTCGGCCAATTACTACATCTCTAAATAGGTTATGTGTAATTATGTTAGCCCGTATTAGGATTTTTGCCGACAATATTATGATGACAACATCATTTGACCTCTAAATCGCTTGGATTACCATATATTAATGCCAGAGAAACACCAAACCTGCGCGAACAATACAGGAACATCTTCAAATATACTTTCTTTGTTGCAGTTTCGGTGTTTTGCTTTGCTTCAAATGACTTGGTTATTGTGGCTTGGTCATCATGGTTTCTATCTGTTTGTCTAGCCCTGGCTGTAAGACTATGTAGAGCATGGAGGCAAAATGCATTTTCTTTGGCTGGAAGTCTCCCTTGGTGTTGGTGTAAAGGTGATGAAAGCAATGCATCAAGTGTATCACTGAAGTCTTCATGATTGTACAAACAAAAGAAGAGGCGCCCGGATGCGTCTATACCATCGTCTGTAACATTTATAATTTATCCAGGCTTTCCATATTCTGCAAGGGGCAGCATGCGGTTAGAGATGTTGGTGGCAGTCGTTAAACATGTTAAGGCCTTTAAGTGTTTCGTGTGTTCGCCTAAGATATGTCGGAGTTTTGTTAGTGGTAGATCATCCGTACTTTGAGTCATCCGTACTTTGTATCCAAAGCTCATTCAGTCCATCCAAGAGAGTGATATAATACATAACATGATGACATCCGCATCACTGGCCATCACAGCCTGTTTGTAGTATAGACACTTTAAACAGGGGGCAGTATATTATGTATTCTTCTTGCAGCTCACAGGTTATTTCATGAACCTCTGTCACATATTCTTTGAGATCATGCGCAGATAAAGGTCATTACATCAACAACAGAGCGAAGGTGATCTGCGAGGTAGGAGTTAGATCGTGATAGAAGATTTCATTACGGGCAATATCTCACCACACCACGAGGAGGAGAAACACGTCTGACTACATAGTCACATCCAGGGCATGTATTGGTGACACACAAGATTTTCCTGTATCAAATGAGACTGTCCTCCATTTGCTGCTACGATGACCGTTATCTAACGCAACCAATCGATTGGAGTCATTCCATTCCATTACCTTCAGGAGAAATACCTAAATAAAGCTCATAATATGAAAGCTCAAAAGGGACATTATCTCCTTCTTGTGTGATTTAGATGTACGCCCTCGCCACACAGTCGTTCGTCCTCGCCACACCGTCGTTCGTCCTCGCCACACCGTCGTTCGCCCTCGCCACACAGTCGTTCGTCCTCGCCACACGGTCGTTCGTCCTCGCCACACCGTCATTCGTCCTCGCCACACCACCGTTCGTCCTCGCCAGAGTAATGTTCTCCCCTGCCTGGTCCAATGTTCTCCCCTGCCTGAGTCATGTTCTCCCCTGCCCCTGCCAGGCCAAATGTTTGTCACAGCCAGGCGCTGTTGATATCTTATAGCGGGGGCGAGCGACGTCCAGCGGGGGCGAACGAGAAGGGCGATGATGAAGGTACATGTAGGTTCGCGGTCAAATTATCTCTCATTTTTAGACCGCGTTCAATAAACACATGTGCTGCAGATTATCTTTATTATTATCAACAGAGTCCGCTGATTTATTACTTTCATTCTACGGTCTAACTGACATTAGGCCTAAGCTTGGCCTCGGTGAGTATAAAATGTGTCATTGTTATGATATTATGAGTAGGAGTTATTAATTAATTATATATAGGCCTATATTTTTTATTTAAAAAAAGCACTTAGAGCTGTGATAAGCTGCCTACTCACACTGATCAAGCGGATTGAATGGCTAAATAACCTGTAGTTTTATACTTGATCTCGATTTAAGTACCAGTAAAATAGGTTTAACATCACTTTTAGGCACAAATGGGCATTTAAGTGGCTTTACGAAAACAGTGATGAAATCAATGATGTACAGATGATGACGAGAGGGTGGGGTGATCTGGTCATTATGGGTTCTCATGAATTTTGAATATTTTCTGATTATAAGTCTTATTCCGATATACAATAGGATAGTCAATGTAGTCAATGTTGGTTTATTGCTGGCACACCGTCTACGATGCAGTACCAGCATTTAGTAAACGATGTTAAATTGACTTATGTGTGTGGGGGAGGCCACTTTGATGACGTAACGCTGCTAAACTGTGCGCGCTTTGACGCTCACAACTTAATTGATTGATATAGATAGATAATATCGTGAAATAATGCTATGCGTTTAAGAAGTTTTATAAATTCATGTTGGTATCAAGATGTAGGTGCATATTAACAATGATGTTAAAAGCACTTCACACCATTCCGTTCTTATGAGTCACGAAATTTGTGATCCCATATTTCTTAGCAATAACTAGGCTATTTACTCTATTAAACGTCTATGCTCGAATAATTATGAAATGTAGGCGTCTTTTTTCAGAAAAATCGTCAATATAAAAAAGTTATATTATATTTTAGTCTGTAATTGCTAGGAGATTAGCGGCACGAATGCTCAGACTGAAGCAAATAACGTAGGCCTATTTTTTAGTTGAAATTAAAAATGTACATTTTATGGTAGGGCTAGATCTTCGCGTAATTTATGTGTAGGCCTATGGTCTTTGTTATAAATTTAAGCGCTGTAAAAAACATGGTATAGGCCCAGAGTCTAGGCCAATAGGGCCTACAGACAATAGGTAGGCTGGTAGGCCCCTATCATGCCTATGGTATTCATGGTTATTCATGGTTACTCATGGTTATTCTGAGACGAGGAAAACGCAAACAATTTATATATATATATATAGGCCTATATATAATTAATTAATAACTCCTACTCATATTATCATAACAATGACACTTTTTATACTCACCGAGGCCAAGCTTAGGCCTAATGTCAGTTAGAAGAAGAAGAAACTTTATTTCACCATAATTATATACAACATTTTTTTAGTAATTTATAAAAGGAATAGGTTCAGGAGACCTCCATTAAGACATTAAGCCGCTAGCATGGAGGCCACCTTGTAATATAAAATAATAAAAAAAAAACTGTGCACCAAACATTTCACATAATAAAAATACAAACAAATAAACATACATACAGTAAAAACACCATATACATAAAGCAAATTAATGTAAATAAACTCTCATAAACATACCAAAAAAAAGAAATGATCCAAATGATGAAAACATTGACAATTTATACACCTTTGATATTTTCAAATACATTAAGAGGTTAGAGTTAATTATTTATTGGGCAGCCAAACGATGGCAGACATAGCAATTTTCAACCATACAATTCTCTGTGTAATTTTCAAGGAGACTCAATTTAATGTATCTACTAAAACTATCGAAGGAATGCGTGAAAATTTTATTTATAATATTAGTGGAAGTAGTGTTGATAATTTTTGGTAGATTATAACGGAGACATCTTTTACAAAACTCCCGTTTGGGTCGAAAAGGGCGAAGATTTTGACAATGGCGAGTGTTGTAATTGTGATAAGTACAGTTTCTGGGCATGTTAAAGGAGTCAAAGTATTCTGGTAATTGATTATTTATTAATTTATTGTAAAATTTGAGCTGATTTAAATGAAGAATGTCATGAATTTTCAATATTTTCAATTTTTTGAATAATGGATCAGTATGTCAAAACTTAGGACTTTTATCAATAATTCTAATGGCCCGTTTTTGAAGTTTATATAAATGTTTTGACTCATAGCCCCAGCCAAGTAAACAGTAATTAAGTTGAGATAATATAAGTGAATTATAAATAGTAAGTAAAATATTTTGTGGCAGCTGAAATTTTAATTTGTTCATAATCCCAATGATTTTACATATTTTATTTGAAAGTTTATTGACATGATCGGCCCAACCCAGATGTTTATTAAAAGTTAATCCCAAAAAATTAAAATTATCGATACATCGTAAATCAGTATTATTAAACTTAATGTTAGGTATTGTTACTCTTTTTTGACGCTGATAAAAAAGCATAAATTTGGATTTACTGGTGTTAAGTGACAGCCTATTAACTTTCAGCCAAACACAATTTTTTTCTAATTCTCTATTTAACAAAACATTAATATTTTCCTTATTATCACGATTATTGAAGTCACTTAGTTTGGCTAAAAGTGTACTGTCATCGGCATACGATATGATTTTAAATATATCACTTGCATTTGTAAAATCATTTAGATATATGATGAATAAAAGTGGGCCAAGAATAGATCCTTGTGGAACACCTGTTTTAACTGGAAGAAGACTAGATTTGATGTTGTTTATTTGTACGAATTGTTGCCTATCCGACAAGTAACTATTTAAAAGGTTTAATGCGCAGTCCTTAATACCGTAGTGTTTTAATTTGTCTAATAATATGGAGTGATTCAATGTATCAAAAGCTTTACTTAGGTCGAGAAAAATGGTTATAGGGATGTCTCCATTATTCATATACGTTGTTAGTCTGTCAATTAATTCAAGGGCAGCTAATTCAGTGGAATGATTCTTACGGAAGCCATATTGACTAATATTAAATAATTTATTTTCTGTAAAATATTTATTTATTTGCTGGAAAATAACTTTTTCAAAAATTTTTGATATAACTGTAAGAAGAGAAATAGGTCTATAATTTTCAATGATTGTTGCATCTGAATTTTTAAATAAGGGAGAAACTTTGGCTATTTTTAATTTTTGTGGAAATATGCCCGTCGTCAGAGATTGGTTAACAGTAATTGTCAAAGGTCTAATAAGGTGATCTTTAATAAGCTTTATTAACGAATTGGAAATCTCATCATGTCCAGAACTATTCTTTGGAGCAAAATCATCAATTATTTTAGAAATACAAGATTGATCAACCGTAGTGAAACTAAATTTTAACAGAGACGGATTTCGGAGATAATTTTTATGTGAGTTACCATGACAATTTTTAATTTTTGCTGCTAAGTTCGGGCCAATATTTGCAAAATATTCGTTAAAATTATTAACAATTGATTCCGGTTCTTTTATGACTAGTCCATTTTTAATGATATATTCAGGAGTGATTTTCCTCCCCTTTTTATGTAATATAGTGCTAATTGTTGACCAGGTCTTTTTAATATCACGCTTATACTTATCAAACAAATTGTGATAGTGATTTTTTTTCGCCAAGTAGATATTTCTGTTTAGTATAACATTATAGGTACGTAAATTAATTTTTCTTGCTTCAAATTCCACAGAGTTTATGTCGGTGTTCTTTAGCTTTTTGTATAATTTATCTCGAAAATTAATTGAATTCACTATTCCTGTGGTAATCCACTCGGAAAATTTATGTTTTCTTTTATTGAATTTAATTTTTTTGCATGGTAAATATTTTTGTTTTAATGTTACAAGAGTGTTATGAATTATATCGTAATTGTAATTTGGATTCTCATTTATATCACTATTCATTTTTTCTAGAATCTCAGCGGCAGCAACTGCCCCTTTAAATTTATTAAACGAATCACTTGAATGTCTATTTGTGTACATAAATTTATCATGTATTTCACGATTTTTGCATAAGTTTATTGAAAGAAAATATGGGAGGTGATCAGAAAGACCACTTATTAAAATTCCTGAAGAGCTGTTGATAGATTTTGATGAAAGCTTACAATAAATATTGTCAATAAGGGTCCCTCTGTTATTTGAAAGTCTGGTGGGTAAGGTGATTTTAGGGTAAAAGCTATGAGAAATCATAACGTCAAAAAATTCACTAAAAATAGGTTTTTTCTTGATTTTTAACAAATCAATATTGAAATCGCCAGTTAAAAATACCTCACAATTTCTCGATTCAAGACCAGATAAGATTGGCGTTAGTTCATTTATAAAAGTTTGGTAGTTTTCATTGCGATCACGCGGAGGTCTGTATATGTTACCAATTATAATATTTTTATTAAGGGTATGTCCTGAAATTTCAATAAATAAACCTTCCCAGACCTCGGACTGTACATAAATGGGTAGATTTTTAAACATATATTTTTTGTGCAAATAAAAAGCCAGACCACCATGCGCGCTGCAAAGAGAACTTTGTGGTATAAAATTGTAATCCTCGATATCAAGTAATGAAAAACAACTCGTTTCATTTAACCAGGTTTCCTGTAAACATAAGACATCAAATTGAAATGATTTTTCATTCATTTTTTTAAGAAATATTTGAAGCTGGTCAAATTTGGCATTTATAGACCGTAGAATGAAAGTAATAAATCAGCGGACTCTGTTGATATTAATAAAGATAATCTGCAGCACGTGTGTTTATTGAACGCGGTCTAAAAATGAGAGATAATTTGACCGCGAACCTACCTTCATCATCGCCCTTCTCGTTCGCCCCCGCTGGACGTCGCTCGACCCCGCTATAAGATATCAACAGCGCCTGGCTGTGACAAACATTTGGCCTGGCAGGGGCAGGGGAGAACATGACTCAGGCAGGGGAGAACATTGGACCAGGCAGGGGAAAACATTACTCTGGCAAGGACGAACGTTGGCCCTGGCGGGGGAAAACATTGGGCCAGGTAGGGGAGAACATTACTCTGGCGAGGACGAACGGTGGTGTGGCGAGGACGAATGACGGTGTGGCGAGGAGGAACGACCGTGTGGCGAGGACGAGCGACTGTGTGGCGAGGGCGAACGACGGTGTGGCGGGGACGAACGACGGTGTGGCGAAGACGAACGACCGTGTGGCGAGGACGAACGACTGTGTGGCGAGGACAAACGACCGTGTGGCGAGGACGAACGACCGTGTGGCGAGGACGAACGACTGTGTGGCGAGGGCGAACGACGGTGTGGCGAGGACGAATGACGGTGTGGCGAGGACGAGCGACTGTGTGGCGAGGGTGAACGACCGTGTGGCGAGGACGAACGACCGTGTGGCGAGGACGAACGACTGTGTGGCGACGGCGAACGACAGTGTGGCGAGGACGAATGACGGCGTGGCGAGGACGAACGACTGTGTGGCGAGGGCGAACGACCGTGTGGCGAGGACGAACGACCGTGTGGCGAGGACGAACGACTGTGTGGCGACGGCGAACGACGGTGTGGCGAGGACGAACGACGGTGTGGCGAGGACGAACGACCGTGTGGCGGGGACGAACGACTGTGTGGCGAGGGCGTACATCTAAATCACACAAGAAGGAGATAATGTCCCTTTTGAGCTTTCATATCATAACCATAAAACCACCGAATATCTAATGCCTTATCCTCCTGACTGGGTGTGACACAGTGAGTAGAAACCAGTACCCATTTTGTACAGAAGTGAAACATATTTCCAAGGCTACCACCGACATATTCAAAAAGCACCTGATACCCCGTGTTGAATATGGACAGCCTGGAGAAAATAGAAAAACTGCAGATGATGTCATTGATCAATGCATCCAGGCGATTCATCTTGTACTTGTACAATCGTGAGGACTTCAGCGGCACACTTGATGGACTGCGTGTTCACCTTTTTCGCCAATGCCAATTAGGAAGATTTGCATTGTGTCTTCCACTGAAAGAGGATGCATTTCACCCCCCGTGTTCTCTTTAGTCTGCACCAACTGTTTGTCTGAAAGTAGGATCACTTGTCTAAACCGTCATACCCAGAAGCCAAAGATAAAGCATGTACGTAGATAATTTGGTAAACTGATAGCCACCATGATGTTGAAGTCACCAAAGCCATGTGATTTTAAACATGCAAAACACCACAGCAGCAACGAAAGCAAGAATAGTCGAGAATGCTGCTTTGCTCAGGCAATGTAAGATATGTCACTGCCCGTTTCCTATTTAGGGGGGAAGGGGGGGGGGGGGCAAATGGGTGAAAACTGGCAATTAAAACATTTCATATTCATGATCAGTTATATTTTTTTAACTACATCCAAACTATTATAACCACAGAATAGGTGGATATAAAATTATTATAAATTTTGCAAAAATCGTGAACAATTACACTCGAAACTTTTCAAAAATGCAAACCTCCGCCGAGCGATCCAGATTGTAATCCGGATTCTGAATCTGGATCTTCCCCAAAATGTAATGTCTTTAGGCCCAAGACACATCTCTGGTAAAAAAGTCATGCAAACGCGTTAATTACTTTGTGAGTAGTAGTGTTCCTAACATGGTGTATAAACTTTTCCCATTCACTCGCTAAATTTTCTAACTTACATAAAACACTTAATATTTGTTATAAAATCATATTTCTTTCACTAAATCCCATCTATTGTAACCACAGAAAATGGATAGACCCCTATATATTAGACATAAAGTTATTATAAATCTTGCAAAACTGATCAAAAATGCAAACCCTCGCTGAGCGATCCGGATAGTAATCCCGATCCTGAATCCGGATCGTAATTTGGATCATCCCCGAAATATAATAGCCTGTCCCTTGACCTGAGATACGCCTCTGGTAAAAGTTCCATACAAATCCGGTAATTACTTTGTGAGAATTAGTGTCCCAAACATGCTGTATGAACTTTTTCCATCCGCACGCTAATTTTTCATAGCGTTGTGGTTGAAAACTGGCAATAATACAATTAATATTTGTCATAAAATTACACTTCTCTCACTAAATTTTAACTATCATAACCAGGTAAATATATATAATATATATATTTATATGATATGTGAAACAAAAAATATTATAAATCTTCTGAAAACGTGAACAATTGCACCTAGAACTGTTGAAAAATGCAAACCTCCGCCGAGCGATCTAGATAGTAATCCGGATCCTGAATCCGGTTCTTAAAAACGGATCATTCCCAAAATTCAATGGCATATCCCATGATCTGAGGCACGTCTCTTGTAAAAGTTTTATGCAAATCCGGTAATTACTTTGTAAGTAGTAGTGTCCCAAACATGGTGTATTATTTTTTTCCATCCACACGCTAAATTTTCCAACTTAGGGGACTATGGCAGAAAACTGGTAATAATACCATTAATATTTATGATAAAATAACACTTCTTTCACTAAATTCATTCTATTATAACCAAAGAAGGTGGTTCTATAGGTAAATATAAAAAAATATTATAAATCTTCTGAAAAACGAACAATTACACCTAAAATTGCTAAAAAATGCAAACCTCCGGCGAGCGATCCGGATCCTGAATCCGGATTTCAATCTGGATCTTCCACAAAATTCAATGGTCTATCCCATGATCTGTGATACGTCTCTGGCAAAAGTTTTATTCAAATCCGGTATTAAGTATTAGTGTCCCAAACGTGGTGTATTAACTTTTTCCATCCAACTCAGAAGGGTTTTGGGTAAAAACGGGTAACAAAACATATAATATTTATGACAAAATCACATTTCTTTCACTAAATCCCAACTATGATAACCACAGAAGATGGCTATATACTTAAATTTCGAATAAATTCAGTTTTTCTATTGAAAAACTTGAATTAACTCATTCCAGACGGAGCCCGTGATATCTCGGGCAAGCTACTTCGACGGTACAGGACGGAGCCCGAGATAACTCGTGTTATGTGACGTCATAAAAAGTACATTTAAAAAAATGTCCCGTCCACAGAAACATGTATGCACTGAGAGTGCCGTCTTGAATGAGCTCATATACATATTGCAAAAAAACGTGAAAAAAAACACCCAAAATTGCTAAAAAATGAAGATTTTTTCCATTAATCCCATTTAATTTTGTGGATTTATGGCTCTGAGTATGTATTCACATATGTTATGTAGGTCTGCTATAAATCCCTTGATATGGATATTTTCCAAAAAATATTTCTGTGAAAAAAATGGGAAAATAGATTTTTCGGACAAAATTTGTACGGCTCGCGTACAAAAGCGTCAATAATTTTTTTTCGCGGGATATTTTGCAGAGCAGACAAGTCAAACTTACCTCCCAATGGTCCAAGCTAACAGAAAAATAGCATTAAAAAAGTACAAGAAGCCGTGTCCACCCCTTCAAAATTTTGAGTCACTGGATCCTGGACTACATCCGCCCATTGACTATTTTTAAACCTGTGTTTATACAAAAATTTAGTAAAAGTGGACCATATTTGTTACTTACTTTATCTTCATTAGAACTTTGCTTTGGAACATTTACACTAGTATCTATTATCTCATAGTCCGGGGCCTGACCAGTTCGGCTATTAAAGTCACCACATAATAGGAGGTGATGCTTTTCTATATACATATCCACTTCCTCTTCTAGCATAGTGAACAATCATTTCTTACACCGACATATGTTTTCCGGTGCTATATAGGAACAGCCAATTTTAATGTTTTTCTGACAACAGTCTGTAGCTGATGTTAACCATACCAAGTGGTCATAGTTGTGGTCTATCCTAGTTGAATTTGCACATTTATTTGAAATCAACTTGTATACCAATACCACTGAAAGCTCTAAGGCATTTTTATGTTTAAGTTTTCTTCTTATATGATGGAATTTATAACCAGCTATTGACAATGTGAAATCATTCCCTTTCATTGTTTCTATGAAAAATATTATATCGTATAGTTGCGGATAAATGTAAATAGATCAGGGTCTGTCATTTTGCTACCTAAACCATTATTGTTCCATGACAGCACGCGTATTTTACTGTCCTGATCATTGTTAATTACTCTATTCACATCTGTTATGTCCGAGTGATGATTGTACTTATGTGAAAACACTGACCATTAATGGAGAGATCGTTGAGGACTTCCGCCATGGCAGAAGTCAGTATTTGCTGTTTCACTGGAGTGTCAGATAGTCAGCGTTGGACAATTTTGCACCTATTTCACGTATGTGGCAATTTATGTGGTGGGTGTGGGCATTATGATTGTTCTGGCTTCTGGGGAGAGGAGGGGGGGGGGGGGTTCAGCCACGTAGAAATGTGTATTTTGGAATCCCTTTATTTTATCAGCCAGTCGGTTAATATCCTCCTTTACCTTGTTTACTGATCCACTAATATCGTTCGTACCAAGAGGAGGACAACAGCATCGGTGTCCTTACATATATATCATTTTAATCGAGGAATCAAGTGTTCTATTCTCATTCCAGATGTTTTATATACACATACGGCATCTGGGTTGTCAAGTTTTGGTTTCAATTGTTTGGATAGTCCGCGCATATTAGAGTCACCAATGATACACTTTTTTATTTGATTTGACGACGGGGATGTGTCTGGTCACGTTTGCATTATCGTTATTGACGGATAGTTCATTAGTGGTTTGTGTTACATCACTGCTGTTACGGCTGCTAGTCATGCTGCTACATTCTGTAAAACTAATGAGCCTATTATTTTGCTCATCGTTTTTGACGTTTTGTTTGTCTACATCCTTTTTATTTGGTTGTCTTTTATTCAATTTGGTGCTTTTTAACTGTTCTTTTCTGTCTGGTTTGTTTTTCCTGTTTTTTTTATTTTCTAGCACTTTTTGGCCTTTCGTCGATGTAGCTTTAGTAAAAGTGACTACTGCTGTCCGTGTTTTAATGCTATTTTTCGATTTTGTGGCACCCACAGTTTCCCATGCATTACCGTTATCATCGATTTTATTTTTTATGAAGCCTATTCTGATTGGCTTTCTCAAGCTTTTGTTCACTAACAGCATCTTTGAGAGCGATAGGCTGTTTAGTGACCCAACACAAATGCCAGCAGCCAGACATTACACCAGCAGCGCGAGGCACCAGCGATACAATTAGCCTATCAACAGATCAAGACCAAGCTAATCATGCAGTTCGCAGTCATAATACCATGGCGCTCAATATATTTCTTTTCAAAAGCATAATATGTACTTGAGCATGGTTTAATTGGCAAAGGCAATTATGGTATTTTACAAATCATTATTATCTAAAACGCTTTGCCTGAACTATTTTCCGAACTACTAGAATGTAGGCTTATAGGGTATTCTCTACTTAAGACTAAAAACTAACAGGCTCCAAACAATGAATCACAGATAAACCGAAACGTATAGTAGGCCTATCAGTGTTCAAGGGACGTGTTCTGAGACTATCCCAATAGTTAAGATTATAGCGTCCCCTTGGAATTAGAAGGTGCCGAGCTGCCACTTTACAAAGTAGCAGTTTAGCACCTTCTAAGTCCGATAGTTAAGTCCATTTAAACCAGTACATTCATGTATCGAAAAAACTCCTTTGCTGATACTTGTACTTTTAATATGGCCTCAGAAAACAACCCCTTTGTTGTCGCCGCATGTCTAATGACCAAATACCCTATTATTGTCTTAAATATTGAGCGATATATTAATACATTCAAATTTTTCGATAATTGCCGCTATTTTTGGCGTCCTGCCAATATCCAGCAGTCGTTTTATAAGGTTGTGATCCTAGATATATGTAGATACCATTTCAGGTGCCCAACCTTTTACAACACGCCGTGTCAGCAAATCTGCTCTTGGCCCCTGTGTACATCGATTTTCTAGTCTTAGTACATAGTCAGAGAGTATATTTTGAAATCACTTTATCAAGCAATTAGATAAGCAACCAAATGTCAATCAAAGTACTTTGCTCAATACATGTCAATCTGAATACTTCTCCTCAGGGGCGGACACATAATTGGCACCTGTTCACTATCTTTATCAACCCTTGTCCTGTAGGGCATATGTTAATATTTTTCATTCATGTGAATGCAGTATTGTTCTACACAATTTAACCATTTGAGCGCTAAGCACGACTATAGTCGTTTTTAACCCTTAAAGCGCTGAATATTTTTTATATAAACCATAGAGAGAAAAGGGTTTTATTTAATTCGAAATCAACATACATGTCTTAGTTAGCTATTTCCGATCATTTGAATATATATGTTATGGGTCTACGGTCATTAGAAATATATTTTACTCTTGCAGCGTGGGGATATACTTTAGTCGTCAGAATCTGACGTCTACGGACGTCAGATTCGGACGACTAAAGTCGATCCCCGCACTGTAAGGGAAATCCGCTTTATTAGCCGATTAAATCACAGCTATTACAAACGAAATGTGTGTTTAAACATCAAGATCAAAAAATGTTTGGCCTCATATTAAACAAATATGAGTATTTTTTACACACTAGAAGTTGTGGATCGTGGCAACGAGGCATAAGATTTTGGAATGTAAAAAATACAATTTTATAATGTAATGAGGGTTTATCACCCAGACTCATCACGTGAGGCGAATGGAGACTTCGGTTACGACAGTGCTAAATCGACAAACCGTTACGTGGCATCTTTCTTATGTTTGGACATGCGCTGACCAGCTATATGCTTTATCATTTGAACCATGAAACAACGTATATATTACCATATCCATTTGCTGAAACGTAAACTCAATCTCCACTGTATATGACATCACCAAGCTCCACACATTGGCGGTAGTGATAGTCACCCAGTCTGTCCTTTTTGTGATCAGCACGGGGTCTGTCCGTCGTCTGTCAGCCCGCATTCTTGTTTTCGGAGTATACCTTTGAAAACCCTGGTGGAAATTCCTTGATAATACTAATACTAATACTAATAGGCCTACTAATAATATTAATACTAATACTAATACTAATATTGATTTTAACAATAATAATAATGATAATAATAATAATAATGATAATAATAATAATAATATTATTAATACTACTACTACTACTACTACTACTACTACTACTACTACTACTACTACTACTACTACTACTACTACTACTACTACTACTACTACTACTACTAATACTACTAATACTACTAATACTACTAATACTAATACTAATACTAATACTAATACTAATACTAATACTAATAATATTAATAATAATAATAATAATAATAATAATAATAATAATAATAATAATAATAATACTTCTACTACTACTACCACTACTACTACTACTACTACTAATAATAATAATAATAATACTAATAATAATAATAATACTAATAATAATAATAATAATAATAATAATAATACTAATAATAATAATAATAATAATAATAATAATAATAATAATAATAATAATAATAATAATAATAATAATAATAATAATAATAATAATAATAATAATAATAATAATAATAATAATAATAATAATAATAATAATAATAATAATAATAATAATAATAATAATAATAATAATAATAATAATAATAATAATAATAATAATAATAATAATAATAATAATAATAATAATAATAATAATAATAATAATAATAATAATAATAATAATAATAATAATAATAATAATAATAATAATAATAATAATAATAATAATAATAATAATAATAATAATAATAATAATAATAATAATAATAATAATAATAATAGTAACAATAACAATAACAATAACAATAACAATAATAATAAAAATAATAATAATAATAATAATAATAATATAGCATTTGTAAAGCGCCTAAATCCGGCCTCGGGACGTTCATGGGCGCGTAACAGTGATATTTAAACATTTACATAACTAGCTAAAATTATAGTATTATAATTCTGTTGAATTAACAAAAATAAGAAACACAGGGGAAAATCAGTTCATTTAGGGATGTGTGTGTGTGTATGTTTTGTCATAGTTCAAGGTCTAACATTAAAAGCCTCGCAGAAGAGATGTGTTTTCAGTTGGGACTTGAACTATGATGATGTTTCAGCACACTTGATAGCATGAGGCATTTCATTCCACAAGGCCGAACCAGCCACCGAAAATGCACGAGTCCGTGATGGTTGATGACTGCGCAGTAGATATGACAGGTATTAAGGTGCAGTGCCTCGTATGGAGCGATACGTTAGAACTAATAGTTTGAAAATAATTCGCTTATGCATTCGCTTATGCACAGGCAACCAGTGCAACTCTTTCAGAACAGGCGTGATAGAATTAAATTTCCGGGTACGTGTGATAATTCTTGCAGCTGCTTGTTGAACCATCTGCAACTTGTGGATCACGGATGACGGCATGCCATACATGTATAGTAGAGAATTTACATTGTCCAATATGGATGTCACGAACGCGTGGACAAGCTGTTGGCTGCATCAGCTGTGATTTACTTGCGTTTGTCACTTATCCACTTGAGATGTTGGAAACAAGAGCATCGATCAATCAATCAATTAATCAATCAATCAATCAATCAATCAATCAATCAATCAATCAATCAATCAATCAATCAATCAATCAATCAATCAATCAATCAATCAATCAATCAATCAATCAATCAATCAATCAATCAATCAATCAATCAATCAATCAATCAATCAATCAATCAATCAATCAATCGATCGATCGATCGATCGATCGATCGATCGATCGATCGATCAGTCAATCAATCAATCAATCAAGAATTTCGGGATATAAATATTCCCTCCCATAGAAACATTAATAAGTAAAAACACTGTTTATTTTATCGTTATTATTACCATTTGCCCGTCTACATTTATTCATCAGTCATAATATATAGGCTATGTATAAATTGGTTACGTAATCTCACTCAAATACTAAACTGTATAATAGCATGCATTTTAAAGATATTGAGCGAACGTTTTGAAATACATTTTATTTTATTGCCGATTTGATATCATAAGAGTAAATACAGTTATGACTTCACTTGGGTAATGGATATCCAAAAGACATAAAATCAATACCATATGTTTTTGCAAAGATTACTCTGGAATTTTTAGTAAGGGTCGATATTGCACTAGATTTCTGTTTGTATTCTGTTGTGTGGTACTGTGGTAATCTTAAATTGCTCTTGAATAACAAAGGTACTAAAATATCAGTATCTTTGTCCACAGTATCCATCTTAATAATATAATCATAATTAATCAGACATGGTTTACAGAGGGTGTGATAATTAGCAAAGTGTACATCAAGGTCTTTTTGTTCAGTATTATCAATATATTTGATTAGTTCCTCTACTGTAGCATATCGTCCTGATACTAGCTCCTCTTCTGTTGCCCCTGGCCTGTATTTACTGATTATTTCTTGCCCGACCCCATGACACATTTCACACTCTGTTCCCCCGTCTGTTCTATTTCGCAGGAGCAATTTATCTCTGTGGGCTGAAATCAAGCGCTCTAATGGGTCCCTAACAGCCATCACCTTTGTGTAGTTATGTACCCGCTCTTTAATTTCTTGCTCTCCGTACAAGTTCAAAGACCTTATTCCATTTGTCTCCAGTATACCTCTGTTATGTATCAACGGATGCATGTTGACTGGAAAAGAAGCGACCATAGATTTACGCCCTTGTTGTATTGCCGTTAGTAACGATTTCCAACTTGTACACGCAACCTTTGGCAAGTAGCAGAATATAACTTTATGCTTGTCATCAACGAGCATAAATGGTGTCGTATCTTGTTTGTAATCTTGAAATGTCCTTGCTTCATTATAAGCATCGCATGCCAGGTCAACACGTTGTCGTCTATTTTCATGCACTGCTGTCCATTGATCGTCAATATCTGAAAAATATGAATACAAATAAGAGACAAGCATAACATTTGCATCCTGACAGAGTATATTATAATTTTGGAAGTGTATACCTGCCCTGTCCGAGATGCATTTAAATGTCAAGGTGTTGGTCTTTTAATATGCGAAAAATAATATATTTGTGTATTCTTGCAGTACAGAGTGAACACAAAATTACACATTGTAATTCGACAAAGTATTTTAGGTACATGTCGTTAAATCACTGAATCACTAAATCACTAAATCTATCAATTATTCACTAAATCATTAGGCTACATCGCTAAGTCAATCACTAAATCACTAAATCAATCATCAATCATTTAACGAATCACTTATTGAATGATTGAATGAATGAATGAATGAATGAATGAATGAATGAATGAATGAATGAATGAATAAATGAATGAATGAATGAATGAATGAATGAATGAATGAATGAATGAATTAATTAATTAATTAATTTATTAATCAATCAATCAATCAATCAATCAATCAATCAATCAATCAATCAATCAATCAATCAATCAATCAATCAATCAATCAATCAATCGATCGATCGATCGATCGATCGATCGATCGATCGATCGATCGATCAATCAATCAATCAATCAATCAATCAATCAATCAATCAATCAATCAATCAATCAATCAATCAATCAATCAATCAATCAATCAATCAATCAATCAATCAATCAATCAATCAATCAATCAATCAATCAATCAATCAATCAATCAATCAATCAATCAATCAATCAATCAAGTGATGCACATGTCGATGGGGAAGAACTGCTGCGGCAATACAACCTGAACACAACATCTGTGCTGGACAAGCATGCCCCCATGGTGGAGAGGAACAAACGTACCACAGTAAGTCAACCATGAATCAACGACGACATCATAAAAATACGCCAGAGAAGACGAGCACTTGAACGGCAGAAAAGGGGACCAATCAAGACTGGTGGCCAATGAAATCAAGACAGCTAAGATGCTGACACTAAAACAACCTTCAAAATTCTGCATTCTCTTCAAAGAAAAGAAGAAAATAAATTACCAAAGCTCGCATCAGTCAAGTCATCTGTGATATCTTCTCAAAATTTTTCATCGACAAAATTGACAAAATCATGACGACTATCCATGACACTGCAAAGTCGGAATCTATTAGTAATAATAATAACCATGATGTAAACAAATTGTCTCTTTCGCCTCCAACAATAGACACTTTTCATCCAATAGATGAAGCAGAACTCAAAAATATAATAATAAAGGGACCATCAAAATCATGCTCTCTTGACCCACTTCCAACGTCATTGCTGAAAAAGACTATCACAGCACATCTACCTATACTATGTCAAAAAATAAACCGGTCTCTGAAATCTGGTGTCTTTCCTGCGATGCTCAAGACAGCAGATGTGACCCCCCTCATAAAAAAAACCTTCACTTGACCAAGACTCTTTGGTGAACCACTTCAATCAGCCTACCGACCAAAACACTCCACAGAGACGGCACTTATGAAAGTACAGCATGACATCTCAGATCAGCTGGATAAAGGCCGGGGTGTGGCACTGGTTCTTCTAGATCTCAGTGCTGCATTTGTTACCATCAATCCTGATGGAGGTATAAATACCCTGGAACAGCATATTGGCGTGAAAGGTGTGGCACTGAGCTGGTTCAGGAACCACCTGAATAAGAGAAATCAAAGGATTAGGATTGGTATGACAGTATCAAAGCTAGCTACGTTGTAGTACCACAGGGCTCTGTTTTGGGTCCTGTGTTGTTCACAACTTATACCATTCCCATTGCTGCTATTTGTAAGAGACATGGCGTCAAATATCACATATATGCAGATGACACCCAGCTTTATATCACGTTTGATCCATCTATCCCTGGAGACCGCGAACATGCACTGGAAAAATTGACAAAATGCATCCATAAGAAATTAGAGCATGGATGCTCATTCACGAGCTAAAATTGAACGATGACAAGATGACAAGACTGAGTTTATCATCTTCCAGTCCAAATTTCATGAGAATAGATACTCGACATCTTCATTAAATTTTCAGAATATCATATTTGAACCTAGTGATTCTGTGAGGAACCTTGGTGCCTATTTTGGCAAGTACATGACTATGGAGCGCCATGTGTCGGAGTTGTGCAGATCATCACATTATTATCTGCGCCAAATTGGACAAATTCGAAAATATCTAGCCAGAGATGCATGTTCCAATGCAGTTAGATCTGCAGTCCTCAGCAGACTTGACTACTCAAATGCCCTGCTAGGAGGTTTGAGACAAATGGACTTGATTCGGCTGCAACGTGTCCAAAATCGCGCTGCTCGTTTGGTCACTTGGACTAAAACTCAAGACCACATTACCCCTGTGCTACGTGACTTGCACTGGTTACCGGTTAGTTCAAGGATTGACTTTAAGCTCTGCTTGTACATGTACAAGGCATTGAAAAAAACTGCTCCCATTTACATCTCGGATGAGCTCAATCTCTATGAACCTAAAAGACCCTTACGCTCCAGCTATGCTGGACCTTTATACACTGTTAGTGTAGGACGCAAAGAGGTGTCAGACTTTGATTTTGCAATCAAGGGGCCTCGGCTATGGAATAGCCTACCGATGGATTTACGCCAAGCTCCATCCGTTATGACCTTCAAGAAAAGACTGAAGACATACCTATTCAAAAGACACTATTATTTCCAGAGACTGAAAACACAAGCGCTTTGACTGGTTACAAAATCAAAAAGGCGCTATATAAAGAAACTAAATAATAATAATAATAATGTACGTAGACTCATTTACACTTCTTCAGCAATGTCGTCTGTCCATGTGTGAGCCATGTGAGAGGGCTGTCTTTCAGTCTAAGACTCATTATATTCATAACATTATACACATGTATATTACCGTATATTATATATATGTTTATATATATTTAACATATATATTTGGACGCCACAATGCTGGATATTGCTCATTATTCGCCAGGTGACTTCACAGTCAAGGGTCTGAAAATGGAGAAACACCTGGTGAATACCTGAATCACTTGCTGATTTTCACTGTTTCCCTTGTCCGATTTGCCCTTACTTACTTTTATTAAGTAGTGGTGGCCAGATGGCAGTAATCATGGTAATTAATGAATAAAGATTTGTAGATGTCTTATTTTACCATGTTAATCTACAAAATGACTGACCTGTTTATGTAGTTAAAGGGACATGCCCAGGTCTAAAATCATCAAAAAAATTGTGATTTTATTTTAACTTCATAATATTACCATATGATGGAAACATGTCCATAGACTAGAACTGCAAAAGTTTTTTTTAATTTTTGTGCTGCGTATTCACCAGTTAGGCTAGATATAGAGACGTAACTCTTGATTTCTAATTATCGACAACCATGTCAAAAATAAGAAATACGGGAATTTCGTCCCTATATCAAGCCTAACTGGTGAGTGCGCAGCACAAAAATTAAAAAAAAACTTTTGCAGTTCTAGTCTATAGACTTGTTTACATCATATGGTCATATTAAGATGCCAAAATAAAATCACCGATTTTTTGATGATTTTAGACCTGGGCATGTCCCTTTAATAAAAGTGGCATTATAGCTAATGCTGCAAATTCATCTCTCGTGGTACTTGAATGTTTATTGTATGGCATGTGAAAAAATCCATTATTGATGGTATAAGTGTCCCAAAAAAATTTGATATTGATTTTTCAAGCAAAACAAAAATTGTTTACTAAATATGAACAAATAATGCATTTTGAATAAAGATGTGCTATTTCTGGTTGGATAG